>CM060945.1:139591439-140191439 GCA_030765085.1 Allium cepa
CAAGAATAGTGGTAGATAATTAGGAAATAGATAAACCGATGAATCAATGGACATGTCTTGAAAATAGACTACAGAATGCTAATGCTAAAGCTATTAGTTCTATTATTCGTTTACTGGATCAAATCAAATTTAATCGTGCTTTGCATTGTCTAACTACGCATGAAATATGGCACACACTTGAAGTGACTCACGAAGGAACATCTCAAGTCAAGGAATCTCGCCTTGCCATACTTAGTAGCAAATACGAGAATTTTACAATAGCCAAGGAAGAAAATGTTAAAGAGATGTACGGATGGCTTTCCAATATCGTATACAAATCGAAAGCTCTAGGAAAATCATACATAGAGTTGGAAATAGATCGAAAAATCATTAGAGTCACACCACGAAATATTGAAGCCAAAGTCACTGCTATCCAAGAATCAAAGGATTTGAAACAAATCAAAGTTGAAGAACTCATTGAAAATCTCACTACTTATGAGCTAGAAATGAAATACAAGGAAGAATGCGAAGGAGGTGATACGCGAAAGAAATCAATAGATCTCAAAGAAACAGCAGAAAGTGATGATGATAGAGCAGCTGAACTGGCGCTGCTAATGAAGAAATTCAAAAGGTGGAATCACCGATACGGAAATCCAGCTTTAAATCAAGTCAAAGCACTACACAATTCGAATTAGCAAGAGATAATATGTTACAAGTGCAATAAACCCGATCATATTAAGCCCAATTGTCCTCATAATCGATTTAGCCAAGGAAAGAAACCAAAAAGGAGAAGTTTTGCAGCCACTTGGGATGAAACTGATGAAGATGATAAAAGCACTAATAGCGAGAGTGAAAAACCAAATCTGTGTCTTCAAGGTGATATAATTGACAGTGATGATGACGAGCCGAGCGAGGTATCAAAACTTACTCATTCAGAATTGCTTAAATATTTACACGAAGTAAATGGCTGTTTCAAATGACTTAGAGAGAAGTACGCTAAAACTGAATCACAAAGAGATACTTTGATAAATTTAAATAAAAAACTTGATCAATTGGTTAGAAACTATCAAACCAAAAGCCATAAGCATGACAAGTGTCTAGCATTTGAAGAAAAGATTAAAAAATCAGAAATTTAATTAAATTGCTTGAAAATGAAATTCTGATTTTGAAAGAAAGTGAAAATACTAGGAGAGAAAATTTTATTAAAAAGTGCACACAATTATTAAATTAAAATGAATCTCTCAAAACACAAGTCCAACAACTGTCTACGACATTAGGAAAATTTTCAAAAGGTTAAAGATCATTAAATATGCTATTAGGGAAACAAACAGTCAATATTCATAGACAAGGACATGGGTATGCTCAATCTAAACATATTGGTAGCAAAATTAATCAAGGTAGTTCAAAGTGCATGATATGTGGAAAAACTAGACAAAATCACAACATTTGTTGGTGTAGACCCAAAAAAATGAAAACCATACCAAGTTGGGTTCCAAAAGGCACAAATATAAAATTCCTTAAAGTCAAACAAATTTCGGTGCCAAAAGGAACAATAATAAATAGTCTTTGGTCTACTCAAACATATTTTTCAAAATCATTTGCCACTAACAGCAATAGACCTATAAAAACCAATATGTCACAAAAATCTTTTCTCGTGTAGGTGTGGCGGCAACTAAGGAACAACAACTGTGTTACGTGGATTTTGGCTGTTCCAGGCACACAATGGGCAACAAATCATAGTTCCTTAGCCTGGTACAAAAATGGCAGAATCACAATAGGCGACAATGAAAGATTATCGTAAAGATAAAATAGGTAACAGTATATTTATTTTGAATGATTAATTAAATATGAAAATCTACATCGTAATCTGAGTTAAATCAGCCGGTTATATGATATGGAAATGAATGTTGATTTTGATTCTAACTTATTCAAAATTGTTGGCCAACTATATTTTTATGCCGAGAATACTATAAGTATTTCTAGAGACTTTGGACTAGTTCATGTAGATGTGTTTGGACTAATGATGGTGTTTTATGGATTGTTGATTACTCATGATACAAGTGGATATATTTATCTTATCTGACACTATGTTCACTATTTTTTTATTTGCACGATTTCAAGTCAAATCCAAAAGATTTTCATTTAAAAGCTGTAGAAGGGATTTTTAAGGAATTTGTTGCAACTTCACAATCTGGTCTATAACATCCAACTAATGATAATCTTGAGTCTAATAGAAATTCAAATGCAGATTACACTGGTAATCTAGTTGATAGAAAAATTACCAATGGAACGTATTTTATGTAGAGACATTCGTTGGTTGCACCACATTTTCAGAGAAAATATCTGCATATTTATCATTTCAACTAAATTTCAAATAGCAGACATTTTTCTTATAAAACCCCTTCCAGAAAATCGTTTTGTTGACCTTGTTTCAAATTAGTCATTTTGGAAAATTTGATTTTATAATTATTTTTGGAATTGATTTTAAATGACTACATTAACTAATCTAACTCCCTACTGATTATCAAAAGGGTAAATAGTGATTGAAAAAGTGATGAGTGTTGATATTAATCATATATTATAACTTGAGACAGTATATTTAGTAAATTTCTTTAGAAATTTAAACAAAATTTATAGTAACTTTTATTGGTAAAAATTCCATAACCATCTCTATATCTATCATATTTCTATCGACCGTCACTCCTAAAAATCCAAAATAGTATGTGTTGTATTTTAAACAGGAAATCATTCATTTTTCATTTTATTATATTTTTAGCAATAAAAACATCCAAAGTGTTCACTCTCATTTAAAAGTCCTCACGGTCATGCAAGGGTAAATTACTTGAAATTTTTGATTATGTGCTTTCATGCTCATTTAAAAGTCCTAATGGTTATGGATGTATGGAACACATATCAAAATTGATTAATTAAATAGACAAGTTGATCCTAATCCCATTTAAAAGTCCTCACGGTTATGCGTGGTTAGAAGATACTTGAATTCATTTTTTCTATAAAAATTTGGAATACTACTAATCTCATTTAAAAGTCCTAACGGTGTTGCACGGTTAGTAGACATTCAAATTCCTGATAACACAAATATACACAACTATATGGTTTTGTATACCGACATCATCCCTACTATAGTGAAATATGCGTCAAACAGAGTATTTATGATTTTTGTTTGATTTTTTATTGAAATTTAATATTTATACTCGATTGGGTATTAATGTTGTATTAATGTCTATCACTTTATCTCTATTTTTCTAACACTATGACTCTTTTGCTGATAACAAAAGGGAGAGGGAAAAGTTAAGATTTTGGCAAATACATAACAAATATTTTATTTTGTATTTTCTATTTGCATCTAGGCTCATTTGCATATTTTTATTTATTTTTCATGCATATATAAAGGAGGAGCTTTGTGTACAGAGGGAGCATTCAAATAGGGGAAGCAAATTGAATGATCAAATAAAGTTAATAAATTCAATATCTTGAATATATTTTGTTATCATCTAAATGTGGAGATTGCTGAATATGAAAGTATACGATTTTTGTTTGATGATAATGAACATATATATATATATTCATTTGAATGTATTTGTTATTGTACTATTTTATTTTCATAGAATTAAATAAATATTTGCTGATTAAAATAAATAACACAGAATTTAAAATGAAACAGATATCTTATTCGAACAAATATTTTATTATAATTTTGAATAGTATAAATTTGTGCTCTCACTATATATAGGCAAAATTTCAATAATAATAGAATTTTAATTACATCACAATTCATCATTTACATTAGTACCTCACTACATATCACTCATTCACTCGTATTTAATCTTCAACTCAATTCCAGATTGAATCCAGCATCTGAGTTATCTACAAAACACATAACACATACTGACGCAGTAAAATTGAAAAAGAAATAATTTTTGTAGTGTAAAATAAAATGTATTTTGAAAATATTATTTTCCTCAGTTATTTGGATTGTCCGTCATCATATTCATTTTGAATTCATTATACACGAACAACTTGTGACATGCATATTGTATCAATATAGATGCCACAAGGTCGTGCACACCGATATACACTTGATAAAACTGTAGGGACAGGTGAGCACAAGGTCAAACCCAATAAAAATTTGGATTCAAATCAAGTACAAATATTCAAGTGCAATACAAATAAAGTCATGATACGAGCACGAGGTCAAACCCGATCTAACGCTAGGTTCAACTCAGGTGCAAAAACAAAACAAAACAATGGAGCATATAGATGAACCAGATCAAAATCAGGGCAGTGCAATAGTGGTGAAAAGCACATAAATGAGGCATGTAAGAGACATCAACTCACCACACAATACATACACATTTGTACATATACATATATATAGACACACACACATACACAGAGACCAGACAGACTCAAGTGTATCAATCCAGATTCAACTTCAAAACAAAATATGCAATTGTACACATCGTGATACACATTCGAGTTTAAACAAACACCAGAGCTAGCATATCAAAATGCAACACTACAGACATAAAGCATGGTCAGAATTCAAACCAAAACCAGTAGCCTCAACAGTAAATGATCATAGTAGAGACTCAAATGAACATAACCAGAACCAAGGCAAAATGAAGACAATAAGTTTGCATAACTCGAATCAATGAAATCAGGCCAAAGGATCATGTGTGGACACAAATGTACAAAACTCGACTGGACCAAAACATGCGCAAGAGTAAAAGCTATAGTGTAACTTGAAAACTCGAGCTAGTATATCAGGTCCATACATATAAAGACACAAATGTACAAAACCAAGTGCAAGCTCAACTGAATACAAGAGCAGACCACATGAACATAGAAACGGCTCATCACAAAATATAAATTGCAATAACGTGACTCAACCAGAGCAGTTGAGACAGACTACATAATCAAACATGTAAACAATGCAGACCATAAATGCTACATGAAACAAGACTGCATAAAGAAACCAAACCAATTGCAAAATCAAAAGCATAAGTATATACAAGCATGAACACGCACACATACATTTACACACACACACACACACACACACACACACACATATGCAGTGGAAGCCAAACTTCAATACAACATGAAATGATCAAATGACAGAGTATGTGACAGCAGGCATGATTCAAAGTAAAGCAACCACACTCCAAGAAATACAATGCAGATATGTATATGTCATCATATATGTACAGCATGAACTAGATAAAGCAATGGACACAAAGGCTACAGCTTCAAGATTAAATCAAGGTATCGCCAACATTGCACATATACAGGGAATAATGCAACAAGCAATGTGACGATTCGAATTTTGCCCGCTCGAAAATCGACATCCATACTTCAAATCGTATTCGAATGCCATAGATTCGACCGTTCAAATCCGATTCGCCGGAGCTTATAACAACATTAAGTAAACAACACAGCGGAATAAAAGAATAATACATTGATATACAGCTTTGATACAATATCTGATACAACAGATGATCCAATAGATATCAATATACATCAGAGATATGATACAATAAAATAGCAGCGGAAAAGAAAATAGATGATAACATCTAGCAGCGGAACAATAACTCTAAGATAGTCTTCAAAAGATAACTCCGAGAACTGCAACTCCATTTCCAAGAATCAATCCAGCAATAGCTCGAACTCCCAATAACGATGCACCAAGCTAGGCAAGACTGGTGTGAACCAAGGGCTGCACTAACTCCAGATAATCTACTAAATCTGACTATCTGAAAAACCCAACTCTAGACTGCTCGTGTAGAAAATAATGAGCACCCAGAGTTTAGGAAAGAAACAATAAACTCCGGATCAGTCGTGGGACTGGTGTGAGCAACAAAAACAGTTTATCTTTTAAAACATTCAACAAAAGATTTTCAAAGTCAATTCGCAATGCTTTTTAAAAATGAGACTACCATAAGGCCTCCCGCACACACACACAATGCAAACGCAGAATCGGAGGAGATTTCTCCTTATGACAGTCAAAGATGCTTGATACGCATTAAAAAGAAACATTTGATATTATTACTAGTGCATAGTGTAGGAAAAATTCATTTCGAAAGTAGAATATAAATCTTAGCCAACATACGACCATTATCGTATGCCTACTATAGCTACCATCCAAACAGTGGGGCACCACCATAAGTGAATGATAGGTTCTACAACTAATACCGTACAAGTCTCGTATTGTTTCTTTGGATTTCCAACGAATGGTCAGGCCAAGGAACTTCCCATTGCCACATGAGAATGCCTCTGGAAGGACATCCCCGAGAACCAAACCGGATCTCTACCAACACAAGGCCGGGTTACCCCTAACTTCCTTTGGGACCTTTCAACCGAGCGCTCGTAATCAATTCACACAATCATAAAGTGTTTTCAACATGAGTAAGTATCTGGGCTCCATACAATGATACCACCCTTTTCCAGAAGGAAAAGCACATATCCTAAAGGGCGCTACCCCTCATAACCTTGCTTCATCTTTCCTGTTTTGACCATTCACGGGGTGTGAGGCTCGACGAAGTCACGTCCACAAAAACATACTTTATACAAAAGCCATGCTTTGGGTCAACAAATGATCATAGAAATGATCACCAAGATAGACGATCAAATAAATGATCCTATCACAAATAATCAACACAATGATCATTTACAGCAACACTCAGCATGTCACATTACCAAATTGGGAATATATCGCTGATAACCTTCAACTACATAACCTCTGAGCTCGTACGTCTCAGAGAAGGGTGTTAAGCTAAAAGAATAAATTCTCCGCCACCAACAGAAATATATTTGAAAGAAATCAGCTTTATATCTCAATTTGTAATGTCAGACATACTATCCATACAAGTCTGTTCTGGGTTCGAACAGAACCGAAGGCACTTCCAAAGAAGTCCTTGAAATCCGGGTATTCACAATCCCGATCGGATTTCCCATCACTTAGGGAATCTCTATACCAGGAGCTACCTAGTGCAGAGACAATCGATAGGTCATCCTATCGCTCTCGCAAATACCCGGTCTTCATCACCGGTCTTCAAATGCTATCCATAACGACGTATCACATATTCGGAATGGGTTATACGACACAAAGGTCCTTTCCCGGCTAAACCGAATAGTGAGCACGATATTTCAAAAACAAATGGATAATGGTATTTCAATTAAGTCACAACTTATTACCCAAAACCTTTCTTCAAATGGCTTAACAAATTACCATTTTCAATCTTTAAACAAAAAGATTCATTTTCACAACCTTTAACGGTTTAAACAATTTTCACATTTTTAATCTTTTAAACAAAAGATTCATTCATAGATTTTCCAAATCAATTTTCATTTCAATTTGATTAACTCGTTAAATCTTTAAAATTAAAGGTTTAACTTATAGCTTTCAAAAAGAACTCATTCATAACTTAGGAAAAATCATTTATCTATTCAATCTTGAAATTCCCCTAATTAATTGGAATCTCAGTTCTTATCTAAAAGTGTTTATCATTTGAAAACAACAGTTTTCATTTTGGAAATCTGATTCATTTATACGAGTTGAAATCCTTGGGTTAAATTCAAATTCCCAAAACCATACCTTTAAAATGGTTTAAATTCATACAAACCTGTTTATAATATCTTTAACCATAATTTCCAATCATCGAATTCAATTCCAAATATCGAATTCAAATTCAAATTTGAATTATTTAAATTGGAGATTTTACCGAGTTATTCAAAATAGCTTTTATCTGTGAAAACCTTTTTCAAAAGCTTTACCGTTTAACCCAAATCCATTTCCAATCTTAATTTGAAATTAAAACTTTAATTTCAAAAACATTACATTTAAATTATCTGTGACTTAACCGATTTCCTCGTGAAATCCATATTTGTGTGTGTATGGTGTAGTCCAGGGCTTATACACAGTAGTGCAACATCATTCAATCATGACAGATCAAATACAACAATATAGTTGATAAGCGATATAAACTATAACGTTCATCGTCCATTCACAGATTCACAGATAATATACAAATGCAAATAAATATACACAGCTCAATCTACATAACAAAATGTCACAAATCAGATAGGATAATCAATCCAAGGCATCACATATAATACGATCATTCATAAGTAAGGTCAAGCATTCAAGAAACATTCACAAACATGATTAATTAATCGTTTAATCCTAATTAATTCAATTTATTTCTAATTAAATAATTTGCTTATGAATTAATTATCCAATCTTGATTTATTAATTACAAACCATTTGATATAAATAAATTAATCAATCACCTTATTTAATTAAATTATTCTTGATTTATTCATTACCGACCATTTATTTAAATCTCAAATCTTTATTTAAATAAATGATCTCTATTTACTAATTAACTTATCCTAGATTAATTAGCTAAAACCTTAATTATTGATTACATAAACTTAATTAATCATTTAATTATTACTAATTACTTAATTAATTTCCTAATTAATTAGTTTAAAAAAAATTTCCTTTTGACTTAATAATCGATTAAAACTATTCAATTTAAACTTGTTTAAAACATTCATAATTTTAAATTCAATTCCCCTTTAAAACACTTAATTGTTATTAAAACAATTTTTAACTTAAAACTTATTTTTGTCCAAAACAAAGTTATTTAAAACATTTTAATTTAACAGTTTATTAGGCTAATCCTTAACAACAAAAATCCAGAGAACCCACTTATTACTGTTCCTATTTCCCGAGTCTCTCTCGTACTCCACTCCAACTCCATCTTCTTTTTCTCTATTCCTTTATTTTGCTTGAGTATAAAAAAATATCAATTAACTGCTGAACAACTCAAACAAACGTGAACACCCCCTTCCCAAGTCATTCGAACTGCAACTGATACGTGCCTACGTGGGTGCACGTGCACCACTATTCCGATCATCTCTGATCGCCGCCGAGCCCCTCCACAAGTCGCCATCGACTCCACTGACCAAAACACACTTCCAGTTCGAAGCGAACGAGGCTACATCCAAATCGAGCATTTCCATTCTTCCTGTAATCCAACCTCAACACTAAAACCCGCCTCGTGGAACCACCTCCGGCCACCTAAGTCGCCGCCCCTTCGCCTACACACTCGACTACAACCCAGGCACCTCCCCTTCAAGCCCGGCCACGCTCGATGCTACGACGAAGTCATGGCGATCAAATGTTTGAGCACCAGAAAAATTAGGTTAAAAAAGAAAAAACCACCACCGTAGTCACCTCCGACGTCGTGACCACCACTACCCATTTTTCCTGCCACCCTGGTAAACTCCACCACCTTCAGGAAGAATCGCAGCCACACCGATCCACCCAATTTCCAGAGGCAACTCAAAATCCCCAAATTGGTTAACAAAGAAATGCTCAATCAAACCTGCACTAAAAAAATGTAATTTTAGTTTTAAAAATCAGAGTTTTGATTAAGCATTCAGTTCATATTCTTAAATTGAAATTTTAAGATATTGGAAATATCACTTGTATTTAGTATTTACTGATCTTAAGGTTTTCAGAGCAGTTTTGCTCTATTTTTCTTAAATACAAAATTTTAAGAATTTACTTTATAATCAAACAAACTTATTTTGCTTAGATCCTAAATCATAACATCAAGTAAATTGAGAGGAAATAAGTTTTGAATTAAACCTGAGTTGAAAATCTTTAAGTACAGGGGTAACTTCAGGTTATACTGACATGCAGATATCATGTTTCACACACACAAACTTCACCAATAAATAAACACCAATTCATGATATGCTTCATACTTAAATCAAGCAACCAGATAATTAAGTTTATAAATAAAGTTACTCACCTTCCAAATCATTGTTTAAATCCAGGAGTTTATAAGTTGGAGTTTGGTTTATCTGAAGCTTTTCTTTGCTTCAAACTGTCAGGCTTTGATTGATTTGAAAAATGTTTTATGTTGAATGATTGTTTGAGTTAAAGAATGATCTTTACTTCATATTTTCTACTCAGCTGGAATGGAACGACATTGGAATGAGGAGATGATGTATATATGGAAATGAGGTCTACAGGTGATGATATTACTTTGTACAGGGTAATGTATTTTTTTCTTTCTTTCTAGTACAAATACTTGTACTATAGGTAGTCATATTTTCTAGTAGACGGAGGCTAACATTTGTTACTATGTACAATTTATACTTATCTTATTTGCTTTTCTTCATTTCGGCCGATATCTTGTATACTAAAGATAATGGCATTACATGCCTTAGTACTTTATGTCTTGCTTTTCAACTCTATAAGCTGCATTACTTATGTTTACTTCAGCCATACCTACTTGTCTCGGCAGAGATGATTCTTATATTTAATTGTTTTTGTACATATTCTTTTTCTTTTTAAGTTTACAGCTTAATGATTTTTTTCTTGTTTCATACTTACCCAGCTTTTATACTTTATGTTGATAGATTTTCTTTTGCTTGCCTTGCTTATTTATCTACAACTTTGTTTCATAGTTAAGTGTCGTTTCTTTTCTTTATATACTTGATTTTATTTGCCCATTTTAAATTTGTTTGTATGCAATGTGTTTGCACTGTCTTGTGGCTTCATAGATATACACATATATATATCTTTATATTTCCTTTTGTTAATTTTGCAAGCTACTACATACATATTTATATTTGTTACTTGTTTCCTTCCAGGTCTCACCAGGCAAGACTTTTGTTTGAGTTAATTATATGTTTAATAGATATTTATTTTACTTTATGTACATATTATATTGCCTACAAATACTTTATTACTTGTTTGTATACATACTTTATTTTGGTATTCTTTGTTAAAGTTTTGTTTTCAAGTTTAAGTGTATTTATTACCTTTGTGCTTATATTGTATTATATGTCTTATTTTATATTTTTTTCCTAATTTATCTTATAGTCTTGTATTTTATTTATCAAAATAACTCAATATTAACTTTAAAAAAATACTTTATAAAAGAAACCATTTTCTTATTAATAGATAACTCAAACCATTTGAATTTAGAAAAACTCCAATATATACATATATATATATATACAAAATTTCAAATTCATATGACTTAATATATATTTTTTTATTTGAATCGGGGAAACTCGCTGCCATTTATAATCAATTTTACAATTTAATTCAAAAATTCATTTAAATTATAAATTTAAATTCATAAAAATTCGGGGTCGTTACAAACTTCCCCCCTTAAAAGAATTTCGTCCTCGAAATTGTACAACTCGTCTCTTGAATTATACACACACAAAATAGACTAATGGTAATTCAAATTATACTAGTAACACATGGATATTTTCAGGCCATTCATAATATATTTTATATTAAACACTACTCAAAATATTAGTACATGAGTTATAGTCATACATAACCCACTAACATCCAACCTTTACTACGATCTCAAGTCCAAAATACATATATAAATACCCCAAAACTAAGTCAAACCGACCAACTACCAATCCTCACTGTCAGAACTCTCCCTCTCAGGTCCTGACAGGTCCATCACTTCAACCTCATCGTCTGTCTCAAAAATCTCCTTCGGATCAGATTCTTCCAGAATAAGATACCCACCATTTAATTCCTCGTCCTCAATGGGATCATCATCATCCACGGCATTATCCAAATCCCAATGAATTGCTTCGTCACCTTCGGACTCTTCCTCCACTTCAGGTTCTTCTTCCGCCTTAACCTCTTCCTCGAATTCCTCCTCAACTTCTTCTTCGAATTCTTCCTCGAACTCTTCTTCGAATTCCTCCACTTCTTCTTCTTCTTCTACTGGTGGTTGGGGCTGCACTATAGGCTCCACTGGGAATTCCCTATGAACTGATGACTCACCTTCATCATCTTGTACCCTACTGGATGAAGCGTAATCACCCACTCTCCTGACCTTTCCTCCTCGGCTAACGCTATTTGTTCTCTACAATTAAAATCAAAATCCAAATATTAAGATCTTAAGTTTAGAATTTTATAGGTTGAGAAATACATCAAAGTTTATATTTCATATTTTATTCTACCCAAGAAGTTATAACAGAAATTCAAAATTTGTTTTCAACCAAAATCGTTTTATCAATACAATTCAAAGTTAGCTTCATATCCTATTAATCAAGTTAACTCAATTTTAAAACTTCCAGTTTATTCAAAATTTTCTAATTAATTAAAGTTTAAATCAAAAACTGAAAAGAAATCGATGAAGATACGAATTAAAAATTTCCTACAACGATTCGTAGGGCATCAACGCACCGGAACTTCTTTGTGGAGCTGTCACGAAGAATTTCAAAAGAATTTGAAAACGAATCAAAGAAATTGATAAGAAAGTTATTTCAACTGTTGCAGGTTATTGACCATTTATAGTCGTATTTCCCTGTCCCCTATCTCGTTCTCTTCTTGCACTCATACTCACTATCAGTGGATAGTAAGAGAATTTACTGAGGCGTTCAAACGGATATCTTAGGGATTACTCATTATAGGGTTTACTTCACCTTATCTCTAATGAGCTACTTAATGTGTTATACTCCTGAGCTAAAGTTTCACCTTAGCTCTGATACCAAATGTGACGATTCGAATTTTGCCCGCTCGAAAATCGACATCCATACTTCAAATCGTATTCGAATGCCATAGATTCGACCGTTCAAATCCGATTCGCCGGAGCTTATAACAACATTAAGTAAACAACACAGCGGAATAAAAGAATAATACATTGATATACAGCTTTGATACAATATCTGATACAACAGATGATCCAATAGATATCAATATACATCAGAGATATGATACAATAAAATAGCAGCGGAAAAGAAAATAGATGATAACATCTAGCAGCGGAACAATAACTCTAAGATAGTCTTCAAAAGAGAACTCCGAGAACTGCAACTCCATTTCCAAGAATCAACCAGCAATAGCTCGAACTCCCAATAACGATGCACCAAGCTAGGCAAGACTGGTGCGAACCAAGGGCTGAACTAACTCCATATAATCTACTAAATCTGACTATCTGAAAAACCCAACTCTAGACTGCTCGTGTAGAAAATAATGAGCACCCAGAGTTTAGGAAAGAAACAATAAACTCCGGATCAGTCGTGGGACTGGTGTGAGCAACAAAAACAGTTTATCTTTTAAAACATTCAACAAAAGATTTTCAAAGTCAATTCGCAATGCTTTTTAAAAATGAGACTACCATAAGGCCTCCCGCACACACACACAATGCAAACGCAGAATCAGAGGAGATTTCTCCTTATGATAGTCAAAGATGCTTGATACGCATTAAAAAGAAACATTTGATATTATTACTAGTGCATAGTGTAGGAAAAATTCATTTCGAAAGTAGAATATAAATCTTAGCCAACATACGACCATTATCGTATGCCTACTATAGCTACCATCCAAACAGTGGGGCGCCACCATAAGTGAATGATAGGTTCTACAACTAATACCGTACAAGTCTCGTATTGTTTCTTTGGATTTCCAACGAATGGTTAGGCCAAGGAACTTCCCATTGCCACATGAGAATGCCTCTGGAAGGACATCCCCGAGAACCAAACCGGATCTCTACCAATACAAGGCCGGGTTACCCCTAACTGAGTAACAACTGACCGAATATGCCATCCCCCGGTCCTTTGGGACCTTTCAACCAAGCGCTCGCAATCAATTCACACAATCATAAAGTGTTTTCAACATGAGTAAGTATCTGGGCTCCTTACCATGATACCACCCTTTTCCAGAAGGAAATGCACATATCCTAAAGGGCGCTACCCCTCATAACCTTGCTGCATCTTTCCTGTTTTGACCATTCACGGGGTGTTAGGCTCGACGAAGTCACATCCACAAAAACATACTTTATACAAAAGCCATGCTTTGGGTCAACAAATGATCATAGAAATGATCACCAAGACAGACGATCAAATAAATGATCCTATCACAAATAATCAACACAATGATCATTTACAGCAACACTCAGCATGTCACATTACCAAATTGGGAATATATCACTGATAACCTTCAACTACATAACCTCTGAGCTCGTACGTCTCAGAGAAGGGTGTTAAGCTAAAAGAATAAATTCTCCGCCACCAACATAAATATATTTGAAAGAAATCAGCTTTATATCTCAATTTGTAATGTCAGACATACTATCCATACAAGTCTGTTCTGGGTTCGAACAGAACCGAAGGCACTTCCAAAGAAGTCCTTGAAATCCGGGTATTCACAATCCCGATCGGATTTCCCATCACTTAGGGAATCTTTATACCAGGAGCTACCCAGTGCAGAGACAATCGATAGGTCATCCTATCGCTCTCGCAAATACCCGGTCTTCATCACCGGTCTTCAAATGCTATCCATAACGACGTATCACATATTCGGAATGGGTTATACGACACAAAGGTCCTTTCCCGGCTAAACCGAATAGTGAGCACGATATTTCAAAAACAAATGGATAATGGTATTTCAATTAAGTCACAACTTATTACCCAAAACCTTTCTTCAAATGGCTTAACAAATTACCATTTTCAATCTTTAAACAAAAAGATTCATTTTCACAACCTTTAACGGTTTAAACAATTTTCACATTTTTAATCTTTTAAACAAAAGATTCATTCACAGATTTTCCAAATCAATTTTCATTTCAATTTGATTAACTCGTTAAATCTTTAAAATTAAAGGTTTAACTTATAGCTTTCAAAAAGAATTCATTCATAACTTAGGAAAAATCATTTCTCTATTCAATCTTGAAATTCCCCTAATTAACTGGAATCTCAGTTCTTATCTAAAAGTGTTTATCATTTGAAAACAACAGTTTTCATTTTGGAAATCTGATTCATTTATACGAGTTGAAATCCTTGGGTTAAATTCAAATTCCCAAAACCATACCTTTAAAATGGTTTAAATTCATACAAACCTGTTTATAATATCTTTAACCATAATTTTCAATCATCGAATTCAATTCCAAATATCGAATTCAAATTCAAATTTGAATTATTTAAATTGGAGATTTTACCGAGTTATTCAAAATAGCTTTTATCTGTGAAAACCTTTTTCAAAAGCTTTACCGTTTAACCCAAATCCATTTCCAATCTTAATTTGAAATTAAAACTTTAATTTCAAAAACATTACATTTAAATTATCTGTGACTTAACCGATTTCCTCGTGAAATCCATATTTGTGTGCGTATGGTGTAGTCCAGGGGTTATACACAGTAGTGCAACATCATTCAATCATGACAGATCAAATACAACAATATAGTTGATAAGCGATATAAACTATAACGTTCATCGTCCATTCACAGATTCACAGATAATATACAAATGCAAATAAATATACACAGCTCAATCTACATAACAAAATGTCACAAATCAGATAGGATAATCAATTCAAGGCATCACATATAATACGATCATTCATAAGTAAGGTCAAGCATTCAAGAAACATTCACAAACAGGATTAATTAATCGTTTAATCCTAATTAATTCAATTTATTTCTAATTAAATAATTTGCTTATGAATTAATTATCCAATCTTGATTTATTAATTACAAACCATTTGATATAAATAAATTAATCAATCACCTTATTTAATTAAATTATTCTTGATTTATTCATTACCGACCATTTATTTAAATCTCAAATCTTTATTTAAATAAACGATCTCTATTTACTAATTAACTTATCCTAGATTAATTAGCTAAAACCTTAATTATTGATTGCATAAACTTATTTAATCATTTATTTATTACTAATTACTTAATTAATTTCCTAATTAATTAGTTTTAAAAAAAAATTCCTTTTGACTTAATAATCGATTAAAACTATTCAATTTAAACTTGTTTAAAACATTCATAATTTTAAATTCAATCCCCCTTTAAAACACTTAATTGTTATTAAAACAATTTTTAACTTAAAACTTATTTTTATCCAAAACAAAGTTATTTAAAACATTTTAATTTAACAGTTTATTAGGCTAATCCTTAACAACAAAAATCCAGAGAACCCACTTATTACACTTCCTATTTCCCGAGTCTCTCTCGTACTCCACTCCAACTCCATCTTCTTTTTCTCTATTCCTTTATTTTGCTTGAGTATAAAAAAATATATATCAATTAACTGCTGAACAACTCAAACAAACGTGAACACCCCCCCTTCCCAGGTCATTCGAACTGCAACTGATACGCGCCTACGTGGGTGCACGTGCACCACTATTTCGATCATCTCTGATCGCCGCCGAGCCCCTCCACAAGTCGCCATCGACTCCACTGACCAAAACACACTTCCAGTTCGAAGCGAACGAGGCTACATCCAAATCGAGCATTTCCATTCTTCCTGTAACCCAACCTCAACACCAAAACCCGCCTCGTGGAACCACCTCCGGCCACCTAAGTCGCCGCCCCTTCGCCTACACACTCGACTACAACCCAGGCACCTCCCCTTCAAGCCCGGCCACGCTCGATACTACGACGAAGTCGTGGCGATCAAATGTTTGAGCACCAGAAAAATTAGGTTAAAAAAGAAAAAACCACCACCGTAGTCACCTCCGACGTCGTGACCACCACTACCCATTTTTCCTGCCACCCTGGTAAACTCCACCACCTTCAGGAAGAATCGCAGCCACACCGATCCACCCAATTTCCAGAGGCAACTCAAAATCCCCAAATTGGTTAACAAAGAAATGCTCAATCAAACCTTCACCAAAAAAATGTAATTTTAGTTTTAAAAATTAGAGTTTTGATTAAGCATTCAGTTCATATTCTTAAATTGAAAATTTAAGATATTGGAAATATCACTTGTATTTAGTATTTACTGATCTTAAGGTTTTCAGAGCAGTTTTGCTCTATTTTTCTTAAATACAAAATTTTAAGAATTTACTTTATAATCAAACAAACTTATTTTTCTTAGATCCTAAATCATAACATCAAGTAAATTGAGAGGAAATAAGTTTTGAATTAAACCTGAGTTGAAAATCTTTAAGTACAGGGGTAACTTCAGTTATACTGACATGCAGATATCATGTTTCACATACACAAACTTCACCAATAAATAAACACCAATTCATGATCTGCTTCATACTTAAATCAAGCAACCAGATAATTAAGTTTATAAATAAAGTTACTCACCTTCCAAATCATTGTTTAAATCCAGGAGTTTATAAGTTGGAGTTTGGTTTATTTGAAGCTTTTCTTTGCTTCAAACTGTCAGGCTTTGATTGATTTGAAAAATGTTTTATGTTGAATGATTGTTTGAGTTAAAGAATGATCTTTACTTCATATTTTCTACTCAGCTGGAATGGAACGACATTGGAATGAGGAGATGATGTATATATGGAAATGAGGTCTACAGGTGATGATATTACTTTGTACAGGGTAATGTATTTTTTTTTTCTTTCTAGTACAAATACTTGTACTATAGGTAGTCATATTTGCTAGTAGACGGAGGCTAACATTTGTTACTATGTACAATTTATACTTATCTTATTTGCTTTTCTTCATTTCGGCTGATATCTTGTATACTAAAGATAATGCATTACATGCCTTAGTACTTTATGTCTTGCTTTTCAACTCTATAGGCTGCATTACTTATGTTTACTTCAGCCATACCTACTTGTCTCGGCAGAGATGATTCTTATATTTAATTGTTTTTGTACATATTCTTTTTCTTTTTAAGTTTACAGCTTAATGATTTTTTTCTTGTTTCATACTTACCCAGCTTTTATACTTTATGTTGATAGATTTTCTTTTGCTTGCCTTGCTTATTTATCTACAACTTTGTTTCATAGTTAAGTGTCGTTTCTTTTCTTTATATACTTGATTTTATTTGCCCATTTTAAATTTGTTTGTATGCAATGTGTTTGCACTGTCTTGTGGCTTCATAGATATACACATATATATCTTTATATTTCCTTTTGTTAATTTTGCAAGCTACTACATACATATTTATATTTGTTACTTGTTTCCTTCCAGGTCTCACCAGGCAAGACTTTTGTTTGAGTTAATTATATGTTTAATAGATATTTATTTTACTTTATGTACATATTATATTGCCTACAAATACTTTATTACTTGTTTGTATACATACTTTATTTTGGTATTCTTTGTTAAAGTTTTGTTTTCAAGTTTAAGTGTATTTATTACCTTTGTGCTTATATTGTATTATATGTCTTATTTTATATTTTTTTCCTAATTTATCTTATAGTCTTGTATTTTATTTATCAAAATAACTCAATATTAACTTTAAAAAAATACTTTATAAAAGAAACCGTTTTCTTATTAATAAATAACTCAAACCATTTGAATTTAGAAAAACTCCAATATATACATATATATATATATATACAAAATTTCAAATTCATATGACTTAATATTTTTTTTATTTGAATCGGGGAAACTCGCTGCCATTTATAATCAATTTTACAATTTAATTCAAAAATTCATTTAAATTATAAATTTAAATTCATAAAAATTCGGGGTCGTTACAAGCAAGCCAAAAAATCAAGGCAAGTCTAAGTGGCACTTTCATACCAAAGTCAAAGCCAGGTGATATTGAACAAAATCGAAGTCAAAATTCTCATCTCAAATTCTCATATCACAAAATCAGTGGCCAAGGTAATAAGAAATAATCGTAAGAATCCATATTATCACAATACTCAAGTAGTAAATGTTAAACCAGAAAAGAATCGAACTTCTATTTGACAATATCAAATAAAAAATTCAAAGCCGTGGGTGTCAAAGTGATAATAGGAATTGATCAAGCCGAAGAAGTCAACACAAAAAATTGTAACAGTGTCATGTAACAGCAGTTTCAAATCAATTCAGAGCCGGGTGGCCAAGGAATTGAACAAGTCAGAAACTAAAGTCATGATAACCAAGCAATCAAAAAATATACGTATTGATAAATTTAGGATCAATCACAAGCAATCAATTGAAAATTAGTGGCCAAAGCATAGAAAGTGATGAATTCAAATAAATATATTTGAGCGACACTTAAGGGGTTCGAACCCTATTTAACCCGTTAACATCATCGGCTAAAAAATGATTCGAGTTCAAGCAACAACAGAGAAAATTTTAAATCAATAACTCGAATTGTAATCGAGTTCAAGCATATTAACGGGAATAAAAAAGCAAATTACATGCCAGATTTTTTCGAAATGAACTCGAAGAATTGAAGCAGCCAAATGTAGTAAAAAGCAAAATGATTGACCAACAAAGCTACAAGAGAACATCTATTCAATCGATCAATTTGAAGTCGGCGCCTTTCAAATCCCATGAAGCCCTAATTATCAGAAATAAAGAGGAACGAACGAGCTAAAGGAAGCAGCCATTTTTTCATAAGGAAAGAAATATGAGCCGAAGGAATATACAAGAAGAAATAAATGAAAAAAGGATATAATTTTATTTTTCTTTGGGCTGACTCTTTAATATTATTGGGCTTTATTTTTAATTAGTTTTTCTTGTTTTAAAATTATTTTTGTACTTTGTATTCTCGTTTCAAACTTTTGTAAATTCTAGTCGTATAACTAGGGGACGAACTACAGTGGTGTAGTTCGAGAATTTGCAACTCAGTGGCTGAGTTGTGGTAGAGTTTTGAGTGTAGAGTTAGCTTATTCGATAGCGGGTGTCGTGAATTTACATGTGTAAGGGTATGACTACTTAATTTCTAGTAGAAACCTTGGAGGCAGCACTTAGGCAAGGTTTTGCCGAAGCTGGTTAAATCTGTTTTGTTCTGTTTTAGCTTTTTATATTCTGCTATTATCTGTGTTGCTATTATTCTGCTATTATCCGTGCTGTGATTATTTTATATACTTACGCATTAAATTTTTATAGTTATTATTATCATCCTTTTCACCCCTCCTCTAGGGCAAAATCGATCCTACTGTACCTTCGAAGCCAATTATCGATTTAAAAGATGCTATGTTCATATGTGGATATCAATCATCAATCAATTACTCAATTTTTATAAAATGTCTTTCTTAGATATATTCTTTTCATTTTATTCCATTTTATTTTCAAGAGTATATGGAATTATTAAGTGTGATGACCCAGAATTTGAAAGCAATATCAATTTAATAATCTGAAATAAAAATTAAATTGATTTGATAATCTTTGTAATGAGATTTGAATTAATTTGATAAACCAATAAAACAAATAGTTAATTGATAGATTTTATCTTTTTTAAATCTAATAATTGTTTTATATTTATAATATATATAGAATATGTATATATTGTGAATAAATATTTTTTTAAATTTAATTAATAAATAAGTCTTGTTTCCTAAATATATATATATATATATATGTAGTAAAAATTGGAAATTATGATTTTATTTAAAAGTTAAATTTTAAAAGGTTATTTAATAAATAAATATGGTTTTAAATACATAAGATAAATATTGAACTGGTTTAAAATATGTTTAACTCAAGTTTAAAATTTAAATAAATAACAATAAGGTTATTTTGATTTTCTTTTAAATATAATGTGATAAAATAAATAATTAAATGTTGTTATTTATTTTTTAATATAATAATACATTGTTTTAACAAATAAATTTTTAATAAAAATAATTGTTTTTCAAAAATTTAAATTGTGTAGTTACATTTATAAATAAACTGGATTTCAAAATTTAATTTGAACCTGAATTCAAAGCTTTGAAATCTAAAGTGTAAATGTTTTTAATTTGTTCTGATTTTGAATTATTTGTATAAGTTTCATTTTATAAGTTAAATTTGATTTATTCATTTTAAAATTTATATACGTGTAAATAAATACACGTTAACTAATTTATTTAAACATGGATTTTCATATATCTTATATTAAACATCTAATTAAAATATAAGTTAACATAATTATAACAAATTAACATTAAATACAAATATAAACATTATACTAATTAAAAGAACATGTGTTAGGAATTAAGACATTTAAGGTGACAAATGTTACATTGTGAGACAAGTGTCAAAAATTTAATTTAACATTTTCTTTTGTTTTTATTTTTGAATAATTTTAGTTTATATAAAACTTTTTCTTCCCTCATCTCCTTTTCTTCTTATAAAAATCTGAAGACAAATAAATTAAGAAAAAAATATAACAAACACTTCCATTCAAAAACAAAATTTCTAAAATCATCTTCAAATCCACTTCTCAAATCAAAACTCTGTTAAATACTTTCCAATTCAAATCTGTAAATCCACTTCACAAACCTGCATATTTTTCTAACATGCAAATCTGGGGTTTTCAAAAGACCTGCATTATTTAAAAAATCTGGAGTCTTTAAGGAGCAATCCTGCATTTCTGGAATTCAAACAATCCTGCATATTTTTCAAATGTAAAAGCACCTGCAATTTCAAGTTTTGAAACCTGCATTTCTTATTCAAGCAACTGCAGTTTCAATTAAAGAAACAAAGCATGCATGCAAGAGTTCTGTAACAAGCACCCAAGTTTTAATCAAAATTAAGGAAGCAATTCAGGATTTTGAAATGAAGTTTCTAGTTTTATAAAGCACGTCTTCTTTTTCAAATTCACAGTTCTGCCATTAGAATTAAGGTGAGTAACATCATAATTTAAGTGGTTTAAAGTATAAGTATGTTGCATGTTTATCACTGATAACAAATATGTTTTATGGATGTATTCATAAGTATATTTCTGAATATTCATAAGGATGTATAGTGTGCATTGAGATTGTGTGCTCTGTCTTTGTATTGTTTTCCAGGCTCAAGTTTTCAAAAAAATTTTAACCACCTCATCTAGTTTTGTTAAGACTCGATTTAAAAACCAAGGATGTTTGAATTAGTGTAGATTAAATTTTAAAAACTTAATATTGTTAAAATAAAATCCGGTACTTCTGTAAAACCCAGAATATTAGAGAATGTTGATTAATATGAAAATTTCAAACTGTGAGATTTTTAGTTTCAATATTACGAAATGAATACATGACCAAAACCATGATTTTTAACACCTAAATCAAAATTTATAAACCAGAAATGAGGGTGCAGTTCACTGTTGAACAGAAAAGGGAAATGGTGTGATTTCTGATGATCTAACGATTTCGGGATATCGGGATTTTGCTTGTGGGTAGAGTAGTAACCATTGAAGCTTGAAAAATATGTGATGGTGATGAAAATCACCATGGAAGCAGTGATGTGATTTTCTTGCCTGTAACCCTAGTTTAAGATAGGTAGATTGCTTTGGCTAGTTCTTCATGAAAAAGTGATCGAGTGGACTAGGATTTTGGGAAATGTTAGTAGGTTGGTTGATGAAGTCGTAGCCGGAATCGTTGCCACTCCGGTGGTCAGAAGGTGGAGGATGAGGGTATTACAGGTTTGGGGGTGAAACCTGTATCTTCTGTTCCAGGTTTATGATTTTGAACTCGAGTTAAAATTCGAGTTGGATGGGGGTGGGTTGATGATCGTATGGGACTGTGAGGATGGTCGTTGACGATTGGAGGTCGCCGGAGGTGGGTGATGATGGCCGGAGGCACGGTGCACATGCACCGTGCATTTTTGGTCTATGTTTTCTTTTCTGGGTACTGCAGTATTTTTGTCTCGATTTTTTACTCGAGAAATTAGGTTGTTTGCTCGAAAGAAGGAGGTGGATGACTCGGAGAAAAATGTCTTCTTGCTCGGGTATTTGCACTATGATAGTTTCTCTGAAAACTGTCTGTAGATTTGAATTTAAATCAAAGTTTAAATGAAATTTTAAGTTGTTATGAAAATATTTAAACCAAGTTTAAATCTGCAGTATGAGTTATAGTTTCAAACAGTTTGAAATCTTATAAGTTTTTTTTAAATTTTGAAAGGGGATTCCAGTTTTTTAAAAAAAAGAAATCTGGCAGTTTTCTGAAATTTAAATTTTATTTTAAATCTGAAGCTAATTTTAAACTAGCAGTTTGAATTTAAATTTTGAGTCTAATTTTTTTAAGGGTTTTGAATCTTCAGTTTCTTTTTAAGATGGAATTTGAATTTTGAATAAAGAGTTTTAGAATCATGGTTTAAATCAAAAGTTTAATGCAAGTTTAAATTCAAATAATTTAAATAAGGAATGCGTTCAAGAGTATTGAATATAAATCTGGATATTTGAATAAGTTTTAAAATTTGAATGTTTTCAAACAAGTTTAAATTTAGATTGTTATTAGAAGCAAATTTGTTTTCAAAAAATATTTTGATTTGATTTTCCTTTTGAATGAAGTCATTTATAAAAGATTTATAAAAGAAAGTCAAATGATTTGTTAACTGGGATTTGTAATTTAAATAATAATGTTACTTAAAACTTAATTTTTAATTAAATTAAGTAAATTAAGACTTATCTTATATAAGTTTTAATTATAAGTAATAAATTTTATTCCATTTATTTTAAAGGGAATATAATGGAATTTAAATTGGATAATGCTTTAATAAATATCATTTTGAATTTTAGATTCAAAATGAAATTTGAATTTAAATGTTCTAAGTACCATTTAATATTTATAAAAATTAAATTATTAATAAGGAATGGGTTATCTTAGAAATGATCAAGACATTAAAATAATTAAATAAATAAGATAATTAAGGAGTGACTTATTTATTTAATTTATAATTAATAATTTGGATTAATTTAAATTAGAGATTAATTAAGAAGTAATTAAAGAAAAGTAATTAAAGAATTAATGATAGTTAATGAGGGATCATTAACTAAGGTTTAATTAGTAATTAATTAATATGATTAATTTTTAATAATTAATTAGATTAATTAATAAATGATAATAAATTATGAAATTTATTTTAGTAAATTACTTAAATGAAAGTAATTAAGACATTAATTACTTTATGTAATTAATGGGATTTATTGAGATTGTTTTAAATTAATTAATTAAGTTTAATTAATTTTAAACATTGGTTTTGATAATAATTACCTGATGTAATTATTAAAGTAGAATTACTCAGCGAAGTAATTAAAGATAATTACTGATGTAATTAGTAGATAATGATGGAATTGTGAAATAATTTGGATTAAATTATTTTGTATCATTAATCAAGGAATTAATTAAAGAATTAGTTAAGGAATAATTAATTGAATAAAGTAATTAAAGGTAGTTAATTACAGATTGAAATTAATCAAAGATGATTAATAATTATGGTTTAAATAAGATTAATTATTGAAAGTAATTAATTTAATTAAGTAATTAATTAAATATAATTAAGAATCATTAATTAATATAATTAATGAAGTAGTTAAGATTGATTAATTAAGATTAATTAATCAATAATAAGTGATTAAGTATAGTTAATTAATTGTAATTAATTAAGATTAAATGTAATTAATTATAGTTAATTAATTAATGAAGTAATTAAAGGTTAATTTCTGTATTTGGTTTAGAGTAATTAATTTTGTGAAATTTACTAAAGAATAATTAATCAAGGGTGATTAATTAAAATGATAAATTAGAGGTTAGTTAATTAATTAATTTGTAATTAATTAATGATGATGTAAGCAAGATTTATATTGTGTAAGTAATTAATTTAATTCACTTTAAATAAATTAAAGATGATGTAATTAATTTAATTCAATTTAAATTAATTATAGATGGTATGATTATAGATCATCGCTTATGAATGGATGATATAGTTTGCCTTGAATGGTTTAAATCTCAACTATGAGATTAGTAATGTTGATTGATATGGATACTTTGGTTGCATTGTGATAATGATATGGATTATCTTTTGATAGTGATAATGTGAATTATCTGTGGTTATGATAATGATAGTTATCTGTTGTGAATCTGTTAATTATCTATCTGTGTGTATATAGATAATGTAATTGAATTGTTTTAAACCCTAAAACAACTTGGACCTAAAAGACTTGCTTTGGATTTCGATGAGACCGGGATCGGGTTTCCATATTTGGATATCCGAAAACCACATCGATCCAAATTAACGATAGGTCGTGTGAAGAGCGAAGACTCGAGGTGTAAGGACTATTAGTCAGTATAACTCTGGGGGTGATTCCGTGACGAGTTTGAGGGAAATAGTACTTACAGGCTCGAGATGGAGATTCAGAGTGCAAGGATTATCGTCGTTAACTCTGAGGGTGATTCCAATACGAGCGTAACAAGATAATGCCTTCGGTTTTGTTCGAACCCGGAACGAACTTGTATGGATTGAATGCTTTCAGCACATCGTCAGGTGGACGATGAGAATTCTAAGATAGATATGTTCTATAAAGGTAATCGTAGCCTCAAGCCTCATCAACCGGGAATGGCTAAAACAGGGGAGGTGCAGCAAGGCTTCGTGGGTAGCTCCCACTGGAGAGCAAGATTTTCCCTTGTCTAGAGGTCCCTTTTTATTCGGCTTAGTGGGCGGTTGGATATGCACACCAACTGCGGGGTTGTCTTGTTCGGAACTGTTCAGTAAGGAATGGGTCCGGCCTTGTGTTGCAGGGGAGCGGGTGTACTCCTCGGTACGTTGATCTAGGCCACGTACTGTGACGGACGATACCCCAGTAGCCCTGCCATTGTATGGAATCCAAAATCCAATAAGTGCCAACAGTTTTGATCGTATTACCCACTTTTGTGGCTAGTAGCTGGAATTTAATAAGTGTAACAATTTCGGCTATTTCATATTTACTTGAAAACCCTAGACCTATTATAATATCACTGGATTTCCTATCAAATGTTTTGGTTAGCGTAAGGTAAAAACTTTTCCATGTTTATGTGTGGGAAGTCTTACGTGATACCTTTCTTTTCAAAGGTTTTTGAAAGTTAAGCAACTTTAACCTGTTACTAACACCAGACCCATGTCTGACCCGGAGTTTATTTTTGTTTTCATAAACTCTTGGGTACTCAAATTTTTTACGAGTAGCCAAGGGATTCAGGTTGGCTTTGACGAATATTGGAGGAGCAATGGAGCAGGAGGCTTCTGCGTTAGATATATAGTATTCCACTGTGTGTTCTGTGTTGTCTCTGAGTTGTATTGAGTTGTAATAACTAGATAGGTGTTTATAATTGTCTAGTATGTGTTGTATTATCTGTGTACTCTGATAGTGGTTGTAAACTACGTAATATTTTATGTTATTAATATAATTTATTCGTTCCGCTGTTTAGATTATGATGGGTTGTTTCTTCGTTCTTCTCTTTCTTTCTATTTTCTATCCCTTTCTTTCTTATTAGCGATGCGACTTCCTGGTGTTTGGAAGTTGGGTCGTCACAAGTGGTATCAGAGCATTAGGTTGAGTGAATACCTGGGCTCTGGAGTGGTGTCTTTCTTGAGAGAGCGTATTTGTAATTTTGAATATTTATATATATTTACCTATTTCTATCTATCTGTTGGGTTACCTGTTCAGGTTTTCCAATATAGGCTATAAAGGTAGATGAGGTAGTAGTGTTTGTAACACGATTACTACCATTGGTTGGAGTCTAATGTTTGAGGTTGGAAGTGCATCTATCGAGACAGTAGACCTAATAACGTCTCGAGTAAGTTTTGTTGTGTTGAAGTATTTCGTCGATCTCTAAAGAAACCTGTTAAGGTTCGGAGACATCTTTGAAGTGCAGAGTTTGGTGAGTAGAGTTTGGTCTGTTCGATTGGGCTGGAGCAAGTGATGGTATTTTGATACTTCAGGAAGTTGTAACTGCATGATGAGATGCAGTGACTATGGATTGTTTCCGAAGATGTTTTCTTTGGAACAAGTTTTGGGAAGTGTGTCTGCCTCAATATTGTGGCTGGATTCAGCAGGATGTTGTGGTTAGCTTTGAAGTCCGAGTTTCTCGAAGAATTTGGATTAAGAAGTTTGGCATCGGTGTCAGCAGTGCGGCTTGGAGTGTTCTGTGAGCCGACAGCGAGGTCTTAGCTGAGTAGTTTCTCTGAAGATGGAGTTCAGAAGCTGCAGAGTGAATTTGTTTCTTCAATGGATTGATTATACCAGTGTAAGTTGTTCTGATTAGTAAAGAAAGGACAGTTTTCTTTGGAAATTGTTTTGGGTTGATCGCAAAAGTGACTTGCGATTGTTTGAGTGTTCTTTTGGATGGTTGGAGATTTTTCGGATGTCTTCTGGGAAGACAGTGGTTTGTTCGCATCTAGAGATTGAGTTTTCTTATTGACTAGTATTCCAGGAGTGGAACTGGTGGTTCCATTTAGTTGGAGAATGATTCCTAGAGATAGAGTTGGTGAAGTAGCTCAGATTTTTGGGGGAATTTCTGAGTTTTCTTTTATGGATCTGTTGAACCATATTTTTGGAAGGTGATGTCCAGTTGGTGCTTGTATTCTTCGTCAGTATTTTCTTATCTACTTCGGATCAGAGTTGTGCAGCGGAAGCAGTTTGGAGGTGTTTTTGATTGTCTTTTCCGGATTAGGAGAAGTTTTTTGTTTTTTGCTGTTTATGGAGTAGAGTTGTGTTTTGGTTTAGGATTGATCTTGAGGAGATCATTATGTTGGTTTTTTTTTGGTTCTGTTTGTTTCTAGAGAAATCAGCAAGGGTTGAGCTGATCAGGAAGAATGTTGGCAGCCCAGGATCGTCTGAAGACTTTTATGGATAAGGGACGGAGAAATTTGGAATTTGAAGTTGGAGACTTCGTTGTGGATGGAGTTTTCTCTGATTCAGGAGCTATAAGTTTTGGTAAGTCTGGAAAGCTAGCTCAGTGATGTTTGGATCTCTTCTCTGTATTTTGGTTGTATCAGTGTTTGGTTTTCAGGATTGAATTGCCAGTTTGGATAACTGGGATTCGATGAGTTTCACATATCTCTAAGGGAGTACGTGTATGGTCTATCTCTGGTTTTAGAACCAGCAGTTATAGAAGGTTTGGTTGTTGAATCAGACTCGTCTGTAGTCTGATATGCTGTCTAGTTTTGTAGATCTAGATGAATAGGAGCTCTATAGCTTAATAGTATTGATTGTTTGGAATCTATAGAGCGAGTATTCCGATATTTATACCGGGGAAACTCGTGGAAGTTCTATCCAGATTTTTTTTTTGGATAATTAGATTTGTTTGATTGGATAAACAGATTGCTATGGTTGTTAGCATATCATTGGTATATGCTTGTGTTTTAAAATTAAATCTTTAAATAGATTATTAAATTACCTTTGTTTTAAATTTCGGGGACGAAATTCTTTTAAGAGGGAAGGAATGTGATGACCCGGAATTTGAAAGCAATATCAATTTAGTAATCTGAAATAAAAATTAAATTGATTTGATAATCTTTGTAATGAGATTTGAATTAATTTGATAAACCAATAAAATAAATAGTTAATTGATAGATTTTATCTTTTTAAAATCTAATAATTGTTTTATATTTATAATATATATAGAATATGTATATATTGTGAATAGATATTGTTTTAAATTTAATTAATAAATAAATCTTGTTTCCTATATATATATATATATATATATATATATATATATTTAGTAAAAATTGGAAATTATGATTTTATTTGAAAGTTAAATTTTTAAAAGGTTATTTAATAAATAAATATGGTTTTAAATACATAAGATAAATATTGAACTGGTTTAAAATATGTTTAACTCAAGTTTAAAATTTAAATAAATAACAATAAGGTTATTTTGATTTTCTTTTAAATATAATGTGATAAAATAAATAATTTATTAATAAGAAGATAATTTCTTTTATAAATTATTTATAGTTATTAAATGTTGTTATTTATTTTTTTAATATAATAATACATTGTTTTAGCAAATAAATTTTTAATAAAAATAAATGTTTTTCAAAAATTTAAATTGTGTAGTTATATTTGTAAATAAACTGGATTTAAAAATTTAGTTTGAACTTGAATTCAAAGCTTTGAAATCTAAAGTGTAAATGTTTTTAATTTGTTTTGATTTTGAATTATTTATATAAGTTTCATTTTATAATTTAAATTTGATTTATTCATTTTAAAATTTATATACATGTAAATAAATACATGTTAACTAATTTATTTAAACATGGATTTTCATATATCTTATATTAAACATCTAATTAAAATATAAGTTAACATAATTATAACAAATTAACATTAAATACAAATGTAAACATTATGCTAATTAAAAGAACATGTGTTAGGAATTAAGACATTTAAGGTGACAAATGTTACATTGTGAGACAAGTGTCAAAAATTTAATTTAACATTTTCTTTTGTTTTTATTTTTGAATAACTTCAGTTTATTTAAAACTTTTTCTTCCCTCATCTCCTTTTCTTCTTCTAAAAATCTAAAGACAAACAAATTAAGAAAAAAAATATAACAAACACTTCCATTCAAAAACAAAATTTCTGAAATCATCTTCAAATCCACATTCTGAAATCAAAACTCTGTTAAATACTTTCCAATTCAAATCTATAAATCCACTTCACAAACCTGCACATTTTTCTAACATGCAAATCTGGGTTTTCAATAGACCTGCAATATTTCAAAAATCTGGAGTCTTTAAGGAGCAATCCTGCATTTCTGGAATTCAAACAATCCTGCTATTTTTCAAATGTAAAAGCACCTGCAATTTCAAGTTTTGAAACCTGCATTTCTTATTCAAGCAACTATAATTTCAAATTAAAGAAACAAAGCATGCATGCAAGAGTTCTGTAACAAGCACTCAAGTTTTAATCAAAAATTAAGGAAGCAATTCAGGATTTTGAAATGAAGTTTCCAGTTTTATAAAGCACAAGTCTTCTTTTTCAAATTCACAGTTCTGCCATCAAAATTTAGGTGAGTAACATCATAATTTAAGTGGTTTAAAGTATAAGTATGTTGCATGTTTATCACTGATAACAAATATGTTTTATGGATGCATTTATAAGTATATTTCTGAATATTCAGATGTATGTATAGTGTACATTGAGATTGTGTGCTCTGTCTTTATATTATTATCCAGGCTCAAGTTTTCAAATTTTCTTTTTAACCACCTGATCTAGTTTTGTTAAGACTCGATTAAAAAACCAAGGATGTTTGAATTAGTGTAGATTAAGTTTTAAAAACTTAATATTGTTAAAATAAAATCTGTGACTTCTGTAAAACCCAGTATATCAGAGAATGTTGATTAATATGAAAATTTCAAACTGTGAGATTTTTAGTTTCAATATTATGAAATGAATACATGACCAAAACCATGATTTTTAACACCTAAATCAAAATTTATAAAACAGAAATGAGGGTGCAGTTCACTGTTGAACAGAAAAGGGAAATGGTGTGATTTCTGATGATCTAATGATTTGGGGATATCGGGATTTTTCTTGTAGGTAGAGTAGTAACCATTGAAGCTTGGAAAAATATGTGATGGTGATGAAAATCACCATGGAAGCAGTGATGTGATTTTCTTGCCTGTAAGCCTAGTTTAAGATAGGTGGATTGCATTGGCCAGTTCTTCATGAAGAAGTGATCGAGTGGACTAGGATTTTGGGAAATGTTAGTAGGTTGGTTGATGAAGTCATAGCCAGAATCGTTGCCACCCCGGTGGTCAGAAGGTGGAGGATGAGGGTATTACAGGTTTGGGGGTGAAACCTGTATCTTCTGTTCCAGGTTTATGATTTTGAACTCGAGTTCATATTCGAGTTGGATGGGAGTGGGTTGATGATCGTATGGGACTGTGAGGATGGTTGTTGATGACTGGAGGTCGCCGGAGGTGGGTGATGATGGCCGGAGGCACGGTGCACGTGCACTGTGCATTTTTGGTCTGTGTTTTCTTTTCTGGGTACTGCAGTATTTTTGTCTCGAGTTTTTACTCGAGAAATTAGGTTGTTTGCTCGAAGGAAGGAGCTGGATGACTCGGAGCAAAATGTCTTTTTGCCCGGGTATTTGCACTATGACAGTTTCTCTGAAAACTGTCTGTAGATTTGAATTTAAATCAAAGTTTAAATGAAATTTTAAGTTGTTATGATAATATTTAAACCAAGTTTAAATCTGCAGTATGAGTTATAGTTTCAAACAGTTTGAAATCTTATAAGTTTTTTTTTAAATTTTGAAAGGGGATTCCAGTTTTTAAAAAAAAAGAAAACCTGGCAATTTTCTGAAATTCAAATTTTATTTTAAATCTGAATCTAATTTTAAACTAGCAGTTTGAATTTAAATTTAAGTCTAGTTTTTTTAAGGGTTTTGAATCTTCAGTTTCTTTTTAAAATGGAATTTGAATTTTGAATAAAAAGTTTTAGAATCATGGTTTAAATCAAAAGTTTAATGCAAGTTTAAATTCAAATAATTTTAAATAAGGAATGTGTTCAAGAGTAATGAATATAAATCTGGAAATTTGAATAAGTTTTAAAATTTGAATGTTTTCAAACAAGTTTAAATTTAAATTGTTTATTAGAAGCAAATTGGTTTTCAAACAAATATTTTGATTTGATTTTCCTTTTGAATGAAGTCATTTATAAAAGATTTATAAAAGAAAGTCAAATGATTTGTTAACTGGGATTTGTAATTTAAATAATAATGTTACTTAAAACTTAATTTTTAATTAAATTAAATAAATTAAGACTTATCTTATATAAGTTTTAATTATAAGTAATAAATGTTTTTCCATTTATTTTAAAGGGAATATAAATGGAATTTAAATTGGATAATGCTTTAATAAATATCATTTTGAATTTTAGATTCAAAATGAAATTTGAATTTAAATGTTCTAATTACACTTTAATATTTATAAAAATTAAATTATTAATAAGGAATGGGTTATCTTAGAAATGATCAAGATATTAAAATAATTAAATAAATAAGATGATTAAGGAGTGACTTATTTATTTAATTTATAATTAATAATTTAGATTAATTTAAATTAGAGATTAATTAAGAAGTAATTAAAGAAAAGTAATTAAAGAATTAATGATAGTTAATGAGGGATCATTAACTAAGGTTTATTTAGTAATTAATTAATATGATTAATTTTTAATAATTAATTAGATTAATTAATAAATGATAATAAATTATGAAATTTATTTTAGTTAATTACTTAAATGAAAGTAATTAAGACATTAATTACTTAATGTAATTAATGGGATTTATTGAGATTGTTTTAAATTAATTAATTAAGTTTAATTAATTTTGAACATTGGTTTTGATAATAATTACCTGATGTAATTATTAAAGTAGAATTACTCAGTGAAGTAATTAAAGATAATTACTTCTGTAATTAGTAGATAATGATGGAATTGTGAAACAATTTGGATTAAATTATTTTGTATCATTAATCAAGGAATTAATTAAAGAATTAGTTAAGGAATAATTAATTGAATAAAGTAATTAAAGGTAGTTAATTACAGATTGAAATTAATCAAAGATGATTAATAATTATGGTTTAAGTAAGATTAATTATTGAAAGTAATTAATTTAATTGAGTAGTTAATTAAATATAATTAAGAATCATTAATTAATATAATTAATGAAGTAATTAAGATTAATTAATCTATAATAAGTGATTAAGTATAGTTAATTAATTGTAATTAATTAAGATTAAATGTAACTAATTATAGTTAATTAATTAATGAAGTAATTAAAGGTTAATTTCTGTATTTGGTTTAGAGTAATTAATTTTGTGAAATTAACTAAAGAATAATTAATCAAGGTTGATTAATTAAGATGATAAATTAGAGGTTAGTTAATTAATTAATTTGTAATTAATTAATGATGATGTAAGCAAGATTTATATTGTGTAAGTAATTAATTTAATTCACTTTAAATAAATTAAAGATGACGTAATTAATTTAATTCAATTTAAATTAATTATAGATGGTATGATTATAGATCATCGCTTATGAATGGATGATATAGTTTGCCTTGAATGGTTTAAATCTCAACTATGAGATTAGTAATGTTGATTGATATGGATACATTGGTTGCATTGTGATAATGATATGGATTATCTTTTGATAGTGATAATGTGAATTATCTGTGGTTATGATAATGATAATTATCTATTGTGAATCTGTGAATTATCTATCTGTGTGTATATAGATAATGTAATTGAATTGTTTTAAACCCTAAAACAACTTGGACCTAAAAGACACGCTTTGGATTTCGATGAGACCGGGATCGGGTTTCCATATTTGGATATCCGAAAACCTCATCGATCCAAATTAACGATAGGTCGTGTGAAGAGGGAAGACTCGAGGTGTAAGGACTATTAGCCAGTATAACTCTGGGGATGATTCCGTGATGAGTTTGACGGAAATAGTACTTACAGGCTTGAAATGGAGATTCAGAGTGCAAGTTTTATCATCGTTAACTCCGAGGGTGATTCCAATATGCACGTAACGAGATAATGCCTTCGGTTTCGTTCGAACCCGGAACGAACTTGTATGGATTGAATGCTTTCAGCACATCGTCAGGTGGACGATGAGCATTCTAAGATAGATATGCTCTATAAAGGTAATCGTAGCCTCAAGCCTCATCAACCGGGAATGGCTAAAACATGGGAGGTGCAGCAAGGCTTCGTGGGTAGCTCCCACTGGAGAGCAAGATTTTCCCCTGTCTAGAGGTCCCTTTTTATTCGGCTTAGTGGGCGGTTGGATATCCACACCAACTGCGAGGTTGTCTTGTTCGGAACTATTCAGTAAGGAATGGGTCCGGCCTTGTGTTGCAGGGGAGCGGGCGTATTCCTCGGCACGTTGATCTAGGCCACGTACTGTGACGGGCGGTACCCCAATATCCCTGCCATTGTATGGAATCCAAAATCCAATAAGTGCCAACAGTTTTGATCGTATTACCCACTTTTGTGGCTAGTAGCTGGAATTTAATAAGTGTAACAATTTCGGCTATTTCATATTTACTTGAAAACCCTAGACCTATTATAATATCACTGTGTTAACGCTTAAATTTGAACGCTAACACCCCGGTGTGTGAAGTGTAGTTGTGAAAGCACCACCCGATAGATCGGGAAAGAATTACAAGCAAGTAATAGCGGAAAAGCAGTAAACGACAGCAATTTTATAGTGGTTCGGCTTATGGGTATAGCCTACGTCCACTTTAAGTACTTTTATTGATGATCACGTTACAAGTTGATACAAATCTTCTCAAGTACAATACACTTTGAATTACAAAAGACTTAGAACAAGTAGCTCAAACTTCGATGTTGACAAAAATCTTCAAATCCATGGTGGATGTAGATGATTTCTTTATGAAGTTCTTTTAGACGTTCTTTGAATCTCAAAAGTTTTAAGTGTTGAAGTAGTCTGGAATTCGGCAGAGTAATGGCGCTTGAAATTGATCGACCAAAAGTCCTTTGAATGTTGGTGATGGTCGTGTATTTATAGGGGCTTTCGGTGTTTGGTCGGAGGTAGTGGCCGAGATGGGTTAAGTCGTAGGTCGGCTCCGGGTCAGGCTGAGTTATATGTCGCCCTCCTTCTCTCAGGCACGGTCTCCGGTCTAAGTGAAAGACGCGCGCTTCTCTAGCTCCAAACCTTAAGTGTTGGGTCGCCGCCGAGTTAGTGTGCCAGGTGCTAAACTATTTCGCCACTTCATCCTTCACACCCTTAGACCGGTTACGACTTACCATAACCCATAAGTCGGCCACGACTCATAGGTGGGTGAGTTTGTGCTTAACAGTTAGGTCGGCATCCATGCTAAGGCATTAGGTCGGCATATTTCTTAACCAGTTAGGTCGGCATCCATGTTAAGGTATTAGGTCGGCATACTTCTTAACCAGTTAGGTCGGCATCCATGTTAAGGTATTAGGTCGGCATACTTCTTAACCAGTTAGGTCGGCATCCATGTTAAGGTATTAGGTCGGCATACTTCTTAACCAGTTAGGTCGGCATCCATGTTAAGGTATTAGGTCGGCATACTTCTTAACCAGTTAGGTCGGCATCGAGTTAGATCGGATCCTTCCCCGCATCCTTTAGGTCGGCAACACTCTTTGAGATGCTAGGTCGGCCCGCCTTTATCCATTGGGTCGGCAAGTAATGCGAATGGTTAGGTCGGCCTTCCTTCCAAGCTTTAGACCGGTGAGCCATAACCGAGATAGGGTTAACATTTGCCCCTCGAAGTACATGCCTTAAGATTAAGTCGTGTGCTTCGACACCTCTTAGCTCGGCTCCTCCTAGGTCGGTAGGTCGCGCACGACCTATCAGTTAGCGCCGTTTCGCATCTCTTCACCGTGGGATATAAACTGGCTCTCTTCCTTCTTCTTCTTCACTTAATTTCCTGCTCAATTCCGCCATTAAAGCACTCTCAGATCCATAAAGGCGATTTCCTCCCAATCGATCATTGATAATCCTTGCTGTTTGTCACGTAAGTGAATCTACCCTCGATTCCTCGTTGTCATTGATTCACGAATTCCATTCGAGCCTAACTCACCCCTTTGAGCATTGCATTATTACGAATCTCACTTCACCTGTGTTTGATGAAGCTTGAGTTGCTCGGTTTTTAGCTTTAAATGAACAACGAAGCGACGAAGATGGTTTATTGCTTTAAGATAGCCGGTTGGGATTGCGAGGTGTTAGATTCGTAATAGTTTCGAATTGGTTTAGTGGATGATCCAGTAGCATGAAGTATCATGAATGGGATAGGGGTTTTTGTGGGTGGAGTGGTTATTGGGCTAACGGGTTGAGCGAGATACCGGCTTGGACGTGATTTTAGGTGACCTAACTTATGGCCGATCTGATTGGGTGCGACATGAATCTTGAGTCGGTACCGAGCCAATACTCGGGGAAACTTACCGACCTAACCTTTGAGGCCTGAACCGCGACCGGGTTAATACTTGGAGAAACTTTTTTCCTTTTGAATCAGGGCCTGCTTCCCCACCTCTCTCTTGCGACCTAGGGAACTGCCGAGTTAAAGGAGTAGGAACCCTACATTAATGTGTGGGAAATTCTTAAGGCATAACCGAGTTAGCACTTAAGCATTTAACCAAGCTTGCCGAATCGAATTGCTATGATTTTGGCCAACTTCAGACTTAGCCTTTTTTTTTTTTTTTCTTTTTTTTTTTAGGTTGTAGCCGAGATACGACTTAGGCTTTGGACATGCTGACACTTGAGAGTGTTAACTAACTTTAATCATTTTGACTTGGACTGCCAAATTAAGTGGAATAAACTTTGAACTATGATCAAACTTTGAACAGGGATTAAACTTTGAATTGCCCCAACTTTAAATTTGTTTAAACACATTATGTCACTTCACAGATCATCCTCACTTTTAAGCTACCAACCTGTTGAGAATAACAAACAAACAAAGGAAAACAAGGCGCACATACTGCCATTGACAGCCCATATCAAATGGCAGATTAGTCAAGACAAGATAAGCATCATGAATATAATGCATGAAATGTTGTGAATTAATCGACTAAAGTAGAATATTAATGCAAAGTATCAACAATTTGAACTGATTTGTTTGCATCAACATTATATTTGCATATTCAAACTTAAAACAAAGATTCCTGGTCTTTATAACTAACAAATGTTTGTTAGGTTTTATTCCAGTTGCCTTTGCTTATTGTTTGATTGATACTTGTACAACACTTCACACACTTTAGGAAACGTGCACCTTCATGTTTGAATACCCAGTTGTTTATGTAGAATGACTTCCCTCCAACAAGAAGAAATGGTAGCTCAAGAGGAAGAGACTTTCCCGGTGGCTGTTCCCATAGAGAATCCTCCGGAGAGAACTTCGACCATTCTAACCCCAAGAATGTTTATTCAGATACGCACTCAATTCGGCTTTGCTGAAAGTGATGTCTTATTGCCCGGGCCAAGCGACACTGCTGATAATCCTCCTTACGGTTTTGTTGCAACCAATCGCCAAATGTGCTTAAGTGGGGCAATTCCCCCTTTCAATGACTTCCTTCGAACTCTTCTTCTCCGGTTGACGATCTCTCCATTTCAACTTCATCCTAATGGTTATGCCATCTTGATGGGGTTGTGTGTTTTGTTTAGAAGAACTCTTGATCGCCTACCGAGTTTTGAAGAAATTCGTTATCTGTGCTCGTTTACAAAGAGTAAAGATCATCCTTCACTCATTATTGTGAGAAGTGCTAGAAACCGCAAGCTCCTTTCCGATCTCACTGAAAGTGTTCATGGATTTTTGAACCAGTTTTTCTTTGCTCGCTGCCCTCCAGGGTTTTATGCCATCTGGAGAATAGGAAGTAAGACTAGTGTTTCCATTTTTTCGTTTTTGAAACTTTTTCCGAGATCCGAACTTTCAGTTGCTAACTTCATTCTTTGCTCTTTTCAGCACTTCCTCTCCCTTCTAGAGATCCGATTCATAAACAAGTTTTCGAGAGGTTGAGTGCCGTGGCTGCGGAAGAAAGGAGCATAAAATTTCTGCTGAAGGATGAATTTTTACACCAATACGGGCTTCTACACGCTTCTCGTTCTACGCATGCTCATGAAGTTCCAACAGAAGTTCCCGATTCTCCGACGAAAACTCCTGACGCCCCGGTTACTGTCGAACAACTCACATCAAAAGAGTCTAATATTGAAGCTTCATTGGTGAAGTGTTCCACTTCTACCGACATTATGGGGTCATCCAGTAAGACGGTGCTTGCCTCGATCGAGGAAGAAGAAGAACCTTCACGGCCTCTCGGGGGATTAGCTGATGTAGGAATTGAGAAAACAAGTCCCACCAAGCATGATGGTGACGATGTTTATGAGGGGTTGAGCGACATAATAGTGACTTCGCAGGAGCTTTTTAGAGATGACGTATCTAAAACTATTTCTCCTGTAATTGAGGCGACGTCTCTTCTTCGACAAACACCAACACAAACATCAGCTCCTCATACCCAAGCTATCATCACCTCTGCACCAAAGAGTGGTTTGTAGCTTAATGCGTGTAGCTTGCACATCAAACAACACTTAGGATTTTCCAGCACATTTATGCACTTATCTTCTTATACTTTAAAGATTTCTAAAGCTTGTCTTTTCTTATTTCAGATTCTTCAATGACACGCGGCGGGTCATATTATCAGGATTTCCAACGCTATGGGGGGCGTGGTCAATATGATTATCGGCGTTACTTTCCTTCCTATAGAGAGTCTGACGAAGAGAGGGCTGCTCGAAAGGCTCGTGAAAGGAGGGATGCAGAAGAGCGTTATGACAGAAGGGATAGGGATGAGCACCATGATTCCCTGCAGAGAAGTGACGACTCTTACAAAAGGAAATCTCACGATGACCGAGGAAAGGGTCATGCAGCTGAAGATTCAGGCAAACGAGCCCGATATGGTGAGAGACATGCTTCCACTATTCCCGAAAAGCCTACTGCCCCTACCCCTCTCGACATTACTTCCGACTCTCCTGCTCTCGGAAAGGAGGACATCCAGACAATAATAAGCAGGCCTAAATTTCAAGTGGGACCTGGCCCAGCCACTTTACAAAGTCGTTTTCCGCAGTGGTGTTTAAAGGGTGTGAGGTTCGATCTCGACCTAGTCCCTATTGATAAGCCTGCTATGCTACGAAATCTTGACGCCGTTAAACTTGATATCGAGAGGATGTCAAACTGGCAGAAGCTTGTTGATGAGCTTCAACGAGTTAACCGCGCCAACTTAGAGGCTATGCTCACCATGGAAAATGATAAGGCTGAGTGGCAAAAGGTGCTTGAGCAGCACGACACCGAAATGAGGAGCATAACTTCCTATAACGAGGAGCTCGAAGCAAAGGTTGAGAAGTTGAAAGATGAGCTTGCTGCTTCCTCTACTTCATACTCTCAAAAAGAAGAAGTGCTTCTCAGACAAGTTAGAGATGCTCATGCCAGTCAGAGGGATGCCGAAGATAGGCTCGAGGCACAAAAAAGAATCAGTGAAGGCTATGTCTCTGATATTGCTGAGCTTCGAAAGAAAAACAACTCCCAGGAGGCGGAGATACAAATGCTTAAGCTTCAGCTTGCCAAAACTGAAAGGGAGCGCGATGAGGCTGTCGCCGGCAAAATCGCAGCCGAAGAATCTCATGAGGCGACCAAAAACAGCTTCGGCTCAACACTATTCGACTTCTACTTGCATAGCGTCTTGGGGCGTGGAAGCCTCGCTTTTCTCGGTCCTAAGTATGAAATCACTTTAGCTGAAGTGTGGGAGGCCGCCCTCGATATGCTTGGTGCTGAAGGTGCTGGTTATGACGAGTCAGCCCTGGAAAGGCATTATTTTGATGAAGACGCTCGCGCTGCTCTCGCCAGGGGAAAGGAACAACTTGCCAAACTAAGAACCGAAGTGACGGAAGGGGACCAGCTGGGGAAAACCACTTCAATTACTCTAGTCCAGCCACCTTCTTCATCTGAAGTCGACATTATTGGTTCCAGTTCCCATCTCGCATCTCCCACCAAAGTTACTGCTGATATTACAAGCACACAAGGCGGAGACGAGGGTGAAGAGAGCGCTGATGCGCAAGCTTATGAAGTCGATATCAGGAAACCAGCTTCTCCAGGTAACTTCACTGTTAATCTCGCTACTGTCAATTCTGCTCAAGCGGGTTACTCATTTATTTCGCATGAGTTTCATGAGCTCCTTGGCTATCTTCTCAACCTTGATGAGCCTTCATCTCCTCTCTTTACTGACTTTAACCTCTTTTCTTCTGTAGAGAAAGTACCAAGCACTGCTCAAACTTCTACTCCTCCGGTCACCCTTTCTTCATCTCTTCAGGCGGTGCCTCCTTCTGCCTCGCAACCTGGATCACAGGAGGAACAAATAGAGGCTCTTCACGGCTTGGATGATCCCATCGCTTCGCAAGAGCAGAAAGATGAGAGACCTGAGGGAGGTGACATATCCCCGGAACGGACTCCTTCTGACGACATTGTTCTATCAAAACTTGTCACTCCGGGGAGTGAGTCTTCCTCACAAAGGAGAGAGAAGCGTGGGACATCAAAGAGGAGGGGGAAGAAAATCACCGCCACTAAAGAGGAGCTGGAAATTGAACCGGTTACACCTGCCTCTCCTACTTCCCTTATACCCACTGGCCGACCTGAAAAGCTGGTTATTCGACCGAGTAAAGGGTCCAAAGGAGGGAAGAAGAAGTGAAGATTTTAGCTTTTTGCCTTTTGTATGAACTGGCCGAGAGTTGTGCGGGTACCGGCCCCCGCTTTTATTTTGAAACCTGTATCTGCATTATAGTTGAATAAAATGATTCTTCGTTTGTACAAACTTCTGTTTGAATTTGAGAATGCATTTACTATTTATTTTTGCACAAGTTTGTTTATATAATATTGCAGCGGGCTTATGGTATGTTGTTTGAGTATTACTTTACTGATGCAGCCATACTACTATACCATGTTGCCCCCATACCTTAAGCTTGTTGCAATATTTTATACTTCGAGGGGACTTGCACTCTTATTTGTTAAAGAATAATTATTTTATTCTTTAAAGAAAATTTTTATTGAGTACAACTCCCTTCGTATAAGTTTTTACGCTTTGTCGTTCGAAGAAATCACTTTTCTCTTTTGCTTATGTGCATATTTTACCAAGTGAATTCCTCTATGTGGTAAAGCGGACCTCTGAAGGGTACTTTAACTTCTTTTCTTTTTACGATCATTTTCCATTTGAAAGTTAAAGTACGCTTTTGATGAGGATTTTTTTTTATACAAAATTGTACCTCTGAGGAGGGATTTTTCACGTTTCAACACTTGGAAGTTTTATTTCAATCTCGGTGAAACGTGTACCCCTAAAGAGTTGTGCCTTCGAAGAAAGCCTTTTCACGTTTCAACACTTGGAAGTTTTATTTCAATCTCGGTGAAACGTGTACTTCCAAAGAGGTCTTTTTTCTTGATTGTGTCCCCGGGAGGGGGTCGTACCTCTAAGGAGGGATTTTTTACGTTTCAACACTTGGAAGTTTTATTTCAATCTCGGTGAAACGTGTACCCCAAAGAGTTGTGCCTTCGAAGAAAGCCTTTTCACGTTTCAACACTTGGAAGTTTTATTTCAATCTTGGTGAAACGTGGGCTTTCAAGAAGGTCTTTGTTTTTGCATTTCAACTTTGGTGAAGTGAAATTCCGAAGAGCGGTTGCTACACTTCAACTCCTGGCGAAATGTGCCTCCGAAGAGGGCTTTTATTTTGTTTACATTTCAACTCTGGTGAAGTGAAATCCCGAAGAGCGGTTATAACACTTCAACTCCTGGTGAAATGGGCCTCCGAAGAGGGCTTTTATTTTGTTTACATTTCAACTCTGGTGAAGTGAAATTCCGAAGAGCGGTTATAACACTTCAACTCCTGGTGAAATGGGCCTCAAAGAGGGTTTTCATCGCCTGGAAGTTACTCTCTCATGGTTGGAGGGTCATGACTCCTCCAATCTTTTTTGTTGAGTAGAGAACTTTCTTTTTTGTGGCGTATGACCCATTAGAGGTCTTTTATCCTCCGAAGAGTTGCGCCTCCGAAGAGGACTTGTGCCGCTGATGGTAGCTTTGGTTGTTCCTCTGTTCACTTGCTTATGCCTTTCTAGCGATCCTCTTTTTTTTTTTTCTTTTCAAGTTTTCATTCCCCTTTCTCTCACAAGTGGCTTGTTTAATCCAAGGAAGTGTACTTCATTGCCAGGCAAGTTCGTGAGAACGGGCACTAGCTTCCTAATTGGATGTTTGTTTGTTCAAACAATCTCAATTTATCAGCAAGGGCTCGTTTCTATCGAAATCATTAGCCGTTCAATTGAAGTATTTCCTATCTAGGATTTGAATTCGGGGTCTTTGTGACTTGAAATTTGTTTGTTGAATGATGGTGAGAATCGCTCGGTCTTATTATGCGCAAGTTTTATTTCCATTGTCTGCAAAAATTTAAATCGACATTTTAGCAATACATTTTATGTATTTTTATATCGAAAACAAAGCAAACATATAATGATAATAAGGAACACAAGATTTATAGTGGTTCGGCCATGAAATTGGGCCTACATCCACTTTATATTCTTTCATTATTTACTTGCATCAGTTTCACAATTGCTTTCAATTACAAGAATCATACATTCATAATTCTTTTTACAATTTTTCAACAAAATTTTCAAGTAAAATATGGACGCAAGTGGTTGCTGTTCCATGCCCTTGGAATTTGATCTCCATCAACAGTGGTGAGCTTGAATGTGCCGTCAAGAAGCTTCTGACCTATTACATATGGTCCTTCCCAATTTGGCCCAAACACACCTGTCGCGGTCATAATTCTTTTCAGGACTAGATCTCCAATTTCAAAGCTGCGTTGACGAACTTTGGAATTGAAATGTCTGGCTATCCTTTGCTGATGAGCTGCAACTCTGAGGTTAGCTTCATCTCTTTTTTCATCAAGGAGATCCAGCGCTTCAAGTTGCAGCTTTTCATTTTCTGCTTGATTGAAATGGATTCTTCTGTGTGAAGGGACCTCTGCTTCAACCGGGATCATTGCTTCCGATCCGTATGCTAACGCAAAAGGAGTATGCCCAGTTGCAGTTTTGTGAGTAGTTCTGTATGCCCATAGTGCAAGTGGTAGTTTATCGACCCAACCACCTTTTGCTCTTTCGAGTTGCTTTTTGACGGTTGATTTGATGATCTTGTTCACTGCTTCCACTTGCCCGTTTGCCTGCGGATGAGCTACTGCCGAAAAGCTTTTCTGGATTTTGAATCGCTTGCAAAAATCCTGGAATTCCTCGCTTTCAAACTGAGTACCATTGTCTGTGATTATTTTCTGAGGCACACCGTATCTGCAAATGATATTCTTGGTCACAAAGCTTATCATTTTCTTTGAAGTGATCGTAGCCAATGGTTCAGCTTCAGCCCACTTAGTAAAATAATCAACTGCAACAATAGCATATTTAATCCCTGATTTAGCAGTTGGTAGCGGCCCAATGAGATCCATTCCCCAAATTGCAAATGGCCATGGACTGACCATCTGTGTGAGTTCGGTAGAAGGTGCTCTAGGAATTTTGGCATATCTTTGGCACTTGTCACATTTTCGGGAGTAATCTGCGGCATCCCGATTAATTTCTGGCCAAAAATATCCGTATCGGAGAATTTTCTTTGCTAGTGTTTGACCACCTGAATGATCACCGCATTCTCCTCCATGCACTTCAGCTAGGATTGTTTTGGACTCTTCCCGGGATACACATCGAAGCAATGGCATTGAGAATCCCCGTCTGTACAATCGGCCATCCTGAATTATATAGCGAGAGGCCTTCCTTAGAAGCTTTCGTCTTTCTATCGAGTTTTCTGGCAGAGAACCCCTGAGTAGGTAATCCAGTATTGGAGTCATCCATGACTCTTGTTCTTGAGATACATCCATGATCCAGTCTATATCCATCTCGTCTATACTTGGTGCTGAGAGGACTTCTACGGGAACCAACCCCAATAGTTGAGCTTCACCAGAACTTGAATACTTTGCGAGGGAATCTGCCTTCGTATTCTCTTCCCGGGGAATATGGCTTATTGAATAATGATCGAGTTCACATAGGAGTTCCCAAGCCTTTGACAGGTAGGAGGGCAAGTTTCCACCTTTTGTTTGAAATTCCTTCTTGACTTGGCATACAATAAGCTGAGAATCACTGAAGATCTGTAATGCTCGAATGTTTAGCTCTTTAGCGATTTTCAGACCTGCAATAAGAGCTTCATATTCTGCTTCATTGTTTGTTGAAGGAAATTCCAGTCTTAGTGCATAACATAATGATCGACCTTCAGGAGTTTCAAGTATCACTCCGGCTCCTGAACAGTAGTCATTTCTTGCGCCATCCACATACATCTTCCACTGGATTGGGGAATCATTGACCGCTTTTTCCTCACTATTATCTTTCTCTGTGAATTCTGCAATGAAATCAGCTAAAGCTTGTCCGTTGATTGCTTTTCGGGGATGATAAGTGATGTCATATTGACTGAGTTCAATGTTCCATTTTAGAAGGCGCCCCGAAGTTTCTGGGCGAAATAGGACTTGCTTTAGAGGTTGATCAGTGAGTACTTTGATAGGATGAGCTTGGAAATATTGCCTCAGTTTCCTCGATGCAATTAGTAGGCAATAGGCGAGTTTTTCCAACTTGGAGTAATTCAGCTCTGCCCCAGTGAGTCTTTTGCTGATATAGTAAACTGGATGTTGAATCCTTTTGTCTTCCCGTATCAGCGCTGCACTTAGAGCATGAGATGATACTGCCAAGTATATAAGAAGATCCTCACCATTGCCTGGCATAGAAAGCATCGGAGGCGTTTCCATATGACGGATCAACTCTTCAAAGGCTTTTTGGCATTCGGGAGTCCATTCAAAGTTCTTCTTTCCTTTTTTCAGGGCATCGAAGAATGGGATGCATTTATCAGTAGCTTTGGAAATGAACCGACTCAAAGCGGCGACCTTTCCGTTGAGACTTTGCAATTCCTTCTTCGTTCTAGGAGCTTTAACTTCTTTTAAGGCGGTAATTTGAGCTGGACTGGCCTCAATGCCCCTAGCACTGACGATAAAACCTAAGAACTTTCCGGATTCGACCCCAAATGTACATTTCAGAGGGTTAAGTTTCATTCTGTATTTCCGGAGGACTGCGAACATTTCTGCTAAGTGTTCAATGTGATCCACTGCTTTCCTGGACTTCACTAACATGTCGTCGACGTAGACTTCCATAGTTTTGCCCAATTGCGGTTTGAACATAGCATTAACAAGTCTTTGGTAGGTTGCCCCTGCGTTTTTCAATCCGAAGGGCATCACTCTGTAGCAATAAAGTCCAACATCTGTGATAAAGCTTGTATCCTCCTGATCCGGCTCATGCATCATGATTTGGTTATAACCGGAGTAGGCATCCATGAAGGATAACAATTCATGTCCCGCAGTTCCGTCTACCAGTTGATCGATCCTGGGTAATGGGAAGCAATCTTTGGGGCAAGCCTTGTTTAGATCAGAAAAATCGATGCACACTCTCCATTTTCCATTAGCTTTCTTGACCAACACAGGATTCGAAACCCAATTCGGATATGTAGATTCTCTGATGAAGTTATTTTCCATGAGTCGATCAACTTCTTCTTTTAATGCTGCTGACCTTTCTGGACCTTGGGTTCTCCTTTTCTGTTTAACTGGTGTAAATTTTGGGTCAGTATTCAGAGCGTGTACTGCAACTTCTGGAGATATCCCACACATATCGGCATGAGTCCAAGCAAAGACATCCAGATTTGCCTTCAGGAAAGATATCAAGATGTTCTGAATTGACACATTAAGCTGTGAACCCACATTCAACACCTTATTTGGATCTTTTGGGTCAACAGGTACCGGAACTGTCGTTTCCACCGGTACTACTCTATTCTCCCCTGTACTGGCTTTTCTGGGATCCATTTCTTTCCGTGCCCCGCTGTGCTCGCCAGTGCAGGGTCCGCTCTGTAATTGCTACAAAGCTGGTTCCTTGATGCGGACTGGAGTTGCCGCATCCTTTCCCATTTCCCTTTTTCTTGACTCTCGCAGCTCTGTCCAATAGCATTCTCGCGCAGCATTTTGATCCCCTTTTATAACTCCTACTCCATTGTCAGTAGGGAATTTAATAGTGAGGCACCACGGGGCTAGGATAGCTTTGAATGCTGCGAGTGTTGGACGGCCAAGAAAAGCGTTATAAGCAGAATATTCATCGACGATCACAAAGGTTTGCTTTCGGACCACTTTCCTTTCTCCTTCCCCAAGTTCTACAAACAGATCGATGGTTCCTACTGGTTGCTTTGGCTCCCCGGTGAAGCCAACGATTTTCTGTGATGAGGCTTGCACATCGATCATAGGGATCTTCATCTGGTCAAATGTCTTTTTGAAGAGGATATTACATGATGCTCCGCAGTCAATGAGGACTCTTCTGACAATGGCTGGTCCAATACCAGCTGAGATGACCAAGGGATCTAAAGTAGGAGCTTCAATACCTGTAGAATCTCTGGCTCTGAAAATAATATCATCACTGAAAGTTTTCTGTTGTTTAAGGGGCGTAGTGTCTTCTAGAACAAAGACGTTTTCTTCGGCTGGAGCATATTTCAAAGCCCTGGAATATCTCTCCATCTCACCCCAACTCTTGCCAGCTGGGTGAGGTCCTCCGGAAATGACGTTGATAACGGGCCTTCCAGATTCATGCCCCGTAGCTTTCTCACCTGCCCCAGGCTGATGAACAGGAGCCCGCTGCCCCTGACTCGATGATGCAGGATTGTTGCTATTCTTTTTCATAAATTGCTGCAACTTGTTTTCTCTTAGCAACTCTTCAATCAGATTTTTCAGCTGGCGGCATTCATCAGTTTCATGACCTGGTTGATTGTGGAAGCGGCAGAATTTCCCACTTTGTATGGCTTTTCTCCCAGTTCTCAAAGGGATAGGTTTAGGGAAATCGACGGAATCTTTAGTGGCCAAGTAGATGTGCTCCGGTGTATGTGATAATGGAGTATATTCTGATGGCTTGAAGGACCGGGGCTTCTTCAGATTACCCTGTTTCTTCCCATTACTATTCTCCCTCTTTTGCCCCACCGATTCATTCTTGCGTGGAGCGACAGTGCTGTCTCCTGCTTTTTCCAACACTGTCTTTACTGGTAAAGGACGGCTTTCCAAGCGAATGAATTCGTCTGCTTTTTTGTAGAACTTTTCGAGAGAGGTTGGCTCCTTCATATTTAACCATTTCCCAAATTCGCTTGACTTATCGATAGCCCTCATCAGATAAGTCAATATCATTCGTGGTTCAGCATTGTCCACCTCAGCCAGTGCTATATTGAAGCGGTTCAAGAAGGATCTGATAGACTCACCAGGATTCTGCTCTAAACTCGATAGTGACATAATATCCTTGGCCTTCGAAGCATATAGTCTAAACTGCTCCTTGAATTTTCTGGTCAAGTCTGAAAACTGATCGATAGATCGGACTGGCAACTTGGTGAACCACAGTAAAGCCACACCTTCCAGGTATACGGGGAAATATCGGCACTTTATTTCATCGGAGGCCCTGGCACCTGTCATGTGCCAATCATACTTATACAAGAACTCATTCGGATCACTTGTCCCTTTGTAAGCTGGGATAGTCGGAGGGACAAACTTCCTTGGAAATTCCGCCTTCAAGATTTTTTCAGTAAACGGAGTTTTACTTGGGGCGAAACCCCATTCCTTCTCATCTTCAACTCTTTGCATACTTTCTTTCATGATCTGCCGGACCATTCCAGAAAGATATTCCTCATCATGCCGAGTTCTAGATCCACCGGCATCAGGTACTGCCTGCTCAAAGGGACTAGTAGGCCTTTCAGGAGCATTCCTTTCATTAACATCATGAATGTTGCCAGCATAGTTCCTTTCATTACCAGCCGGTTGATTGTTTGCCCCAAGTAAGTCGTTCAACTTATTCAGAATCAGAGCATTCTGGGCACTTTGAGCCTCTAGTTGTGCATTTTGGGCGTTTATCTGCTGGTTTAGCCCTAGTATCACAACATCCAATTCCGCTTTTGTAACTCCAACAGACGGAGTGGGTAGATTAGGCACAGGGGAAGCGGAGGTTCCCTCTTGAATGTTCCCAGATCTGATAGATCTACTTTTCCTTCCAGGAGCCATAATCTCAGATATACTTCTGGTTTTTTAAGGAAATTCTTTCTTCAAATCTCTGCGAAGCAATGATGACAGCTGTCCTGAGTTCAATTCTCAGTGAAAGCACCAAAAATGTTAACGCTTAAATTTGAACGCTAACACCCCGGTGTGTGAAGTGTAGTTGTGAAAGCACCACCCGATAGATCGGGAAAGAATTACAAGCAAGTAATAGCGGAAAAGCAGTAAACGACAGCAATTTTATAGTGGTTCGGCTTATGGGTATAGCCTACGTCCACTTTAAGTACTTTTATTGATGATCACGTTACAAGTTGATACAAATCTTCTCAAGTACAATACACTTTGAATTACAAAAGACTTAGAACAAGTAGCTCAAACTTCGATGTTGACAAAAATCTTCAAATCCATGGTGGATGTAGATGATTTCTTTATGAAGTTCTTTTAGACGTTCTTTGAATCTCAAAAGTTTTAAGTGTTGAAGTAGTCTGGAATTCGGCAGAGTAATGGCGCTTGAAATTGATCGACCAAAAGTCCTTTGAATGTTGGTGATGGTCGTGTATTTATAGGGGCTTTCGGTGTTTGGTCGGAGGTAGTGGCCGAGATGGGTTAAGTCGTAGGTCGGCTCCGGGTCAGGCTGAGTTATATGTCGCCCTCCTTCTCTCAGGCACGGTCTCCGGTCTAAGTGAAAGACGCGCGCTTCTCTAGCTCCAAACCTTAAGTGTTGGGTCGCCGCCGAGTTAGTGTGCCAGGTGCTAAACTATTTCGCCACTTCATCCTTCACACCCTTAGACCGGTTACGACTTACCATAACCCATAAGTCGGCCACGACTCATAGGTGGGTGAGTTTGTGCTTAACAGTTAGGTCGGCATCCATGCTAAGGCATTAGGTCGGCATATTTCTTAACCAGTTAGGTCGGCATCCATGTTAAGGTATTAGGTCGGCATACTTCTTAACCAGTTAGGTCGGCATCCATGTTAAGGTATTAGGTCGGCATACTTCTTAACCAGTTAGGTCGGCATCCATGTTAAGGTATTAGGTCGGCATACTTCTTAACCAGTTAGGTCGGCATCCATGTTAAGGTATTAGGTCGGCATACTTCTTAACCAGTTAGGTCGGCATCGAGTTAGATCGGATCCTTCCCCGCATCCTTTAGGTCGGCAACACTCTTTGAGATGCTAGGTCGGCCCGCCTTTATCCATTGGGTCGGCAAGTAATGCGAATGGTTAGGTCGGCCTTCCTTCCAAGCTTTAGACCGGTGAGCCATAACCGAGATAGGGTTAACACACTGGATTTCCTATCAAATGTTTTGGTTAGCGTAAGGTAAAAACTTTTCCATGTTTATGTGTGGGAAGTCTTACGTGATACCTTTCTTTTCAAAGGTTTTTGAAAGTTAAGCAACTTTAACCTGTTACTCACACCAGACTCATGTCTGACCCGGAGTTTATTTCTGTTTTCATAAACTCTTGGGTACTCAAATTTTTTACGAGTAGCCAAGGGATTCAGGTTGGCTTTGACGAATATTGGAGGAGCAATGGAGCAGAAGGCTTCTGTGTTAGATATATAGTATTCCGCTGTGTGTTTTGTGTTGTCTCTGAGTTGTATTAAGTTGTAATAACTAGACAGGTGTTTATAACTGTCTAGTATGTGTTGTATTATCTGTGTACTCTGATAGTGGTTGTGAACTACGTAATATTTTATGTTATTAATATAATTTATTCGTTCCGCTGTTTAGATTATGATGGGTTGTTTCTTCGTTCTTCTCTTTCTTTCTATTTTCTATCCCTTTCTTTCTTATTAGCGACGCGACTTCCTGGTGTTTGGAAGTTGGGTCGTCAAATTAAGCCTCATTTATCAAATCTTTTGGTTTATTTAAATCTTTTTTAAATCCTATAATAATTCCAAATCATTTTCTCTTTTTCTTAGGAAAACTTTTCCAAATCATTCTTTAAATCTAAATCAAAGATTTCTTATATTCAAGCTATAACTTTTAACTTATGGAATCCTAAATCGTTTATTAAATCTTATCAAAAGATTTTTTTTCTTAACTTCAAATCATATTCTTGCAAATCGAAGATTTTCATAATGGAGTACTATTGCCACTTTAAATATGGTAAATTTCATATCCATGGACTAATGGTAAGTAATCCTACATCATGAATATCTTTTTCTTCAACGATCTTTACCTTAGAGCAATTATAAGCAATTCATTCTTTTTCTTTGGATAATATTTCAATTTTCCTCACTTAACTCTCAATCCAAGTTCCTTAACTTTTAGGCGGGTTAAAAACAATGCTATTTAAGACATTATTTACGATAAACCCTAAATCAATTTTTACAAAACGTTTTTGAGTAAATAGGATCATAGAAATCTTTCTAATTTAACTCAACATCAATTTCCGTATTCAACAAGTGCCATGGGTGGAATAATGGTGAAATCATTGTTTAAATTCCACAAATAGGATGAGTTCCCTCTTCGGATTTTAATACCAATTATAAGAAGATTATCTCTATGAAATCCAATTCGTAGTTTGTTCGTTTTGGAGATTACTTAAATTTTGGATAATACTAATCTTCTTTTATTTTGGAAAAACTTAAAATAATCTTTTTATCTTAGAGATTTCGGGCTTTCCTTTCGATCTGTTCCCCTCCTCGCCTAAGAAAAGAAAAGAAAGGCTAGGTAAGTTCAGGGAACTGGTTGCTCCATCCCTAACCTTACTTAAACACCTTGTTTTATCTTCTTAGATCTCACAGGCGGGACAAATATACTAGTCGTTTTCGCATACTCAGTTATCAACTTTATTTTCCAAACTATCTTTTAAATGCTTAATTTTCTTTTTAAAATCATTCACCAAATATTTAGGAAAGAATTGTTAAGTTTAAAACTATGTTTCAAAAGTTATTAAAACTACTACGAAAAGCATTGCGAAAATTGTTATGAATAGTGTTTTAAAACCTATATTCTTCAATCATATCAAACAATAAATACTTGTTGATCAAAGCATATATATGCATCCATAGCAATCATATCACTACATCAAACATGTATGTGTATGTGTATATATATATATATATATATGCTAAATAGCGTTTCTCACTATAAACCAAAGCGATTAACTTCCTATCAACATTCTAATCAACCAACACTTCACTAATTAATCCATACTCCATTTAAACACTTGTAAACAACTTTTCCTTCCTTCAAAGTGCTCGGCCAAGGCTTGGGATGGAGGTAGGCTGAAAGTATAGAGAAGAAGTGGTAGATATTTGACCTTGAATTCTCAAAATTAGACTCGAAAAATAGCTCATCTTCTCTCTTGTTTTTGACTCTCTTATGCTCAAAATTTGAAAAAGTTGTTACCTGAAAAGTTATTGAAAATTATTTTCTCTTGAATTTAAAAACAAATCACTTGATTTTGATTAGTTTTGAGGACGATATGATTGAAAGAAAAAGAGGTATTCTCGGATTCACAAAAATGAAGACCGAAAATGTACTTTAAAAATAGAGTTTCAAGTATAGCAAACCTAAAAACATGTAAAAGTGATCAACATAAAAGTTGTAGCCACTGTAATTTTATATTATTTAAAAAGAAGAATTTCTTAATTTAGATAAGTTATGATCAAGTTATGATCAAAACAATATAGCCTATTATGTGGCTTAAAAACCAGGCCAGAGAATATGCTGGAAAGAAGTGTATTTTTGACATAGTTATCTTTATAATGACATAAAGTGGTCAATACGAAATTTACAGCCATTGGAAAAATACATGATTTGAACAAAAAAAGTTTGTATTTTTGTTCTGTTTTGAAGAAGTTATGGTCAAGAGAAAAAGGGGTAAAATATGGAGAAAAAAGGAGTTTGATTTGAAGAGAATGAACATTGATTTCATTTGAATATTTTGTAAATATTTTGACATTATCTCTTTCTAATTTTTTCTATGTTTTGAAAGCCATTAAAGAGAAGAGGAAGATGATGAAGAAGCTTGAGAAAAGAAGAAGAAAAAATGTGAATAAAAGTGAAGAAGGAGGTGGGTATTTATTGAAAAAGAAAGAAGTGATAAATTTACCAAAATAACCTCTTACCAAATTACCAAACTAACCTTATTTCATCCTAAAGCAATCTCCACTTTTTAAATACTTAACATCAACTCTCATATCCTTACTTTATGTTTTAGTCACTTAAAATTAAGTAAATAACATCATAATTATGTTGGCTTTGATTTGATGTGATTTGATGTTTACTTTTTCTTACTTTTGCTAACTCTTACTTTTACTAATGACTTCTAGAAGTTTTTCAATCTTATTTAGTAAAAGCAAACATGTTTAGTTATTAAAATATGTAATATATATGTTAAAACATGTTAGCAAAGGTGTGATACCATTGCGGCAACTTATTTTGATTAAAACGTTGATTCTCGACAAAAGGTTCTACGGTCACATTTTTACGTTTTTGTTAAGCTATTTATCTATGTAAACCAAACTTAAAAATTGATTTTTTATTACATTTAAATAATTAAAACAAGTATATTTGACTTATAAAATAATAAATAGATCTATTAGTAAAAATACGACATCGATTTATTGGTATGCGACGAAATTTGTCAACTTTATAAAACAAGTTTTACATATTTATCGAACCATTATAAATTAAATTGCTGTTATTATCAAGTGAGTTTGATATTTATTATACATATAGATATAGATAAATTTCATGAATATTTATTCTACCTTATTGAAATCCGACTTTTGTCAATTTTAAAATGGAAATCCAAAATCTATATTCAATATCAAAAAATAAGTCGACCATTCTTATTTATCTAATAAAATTTAATTATTTAAGTTTGGAAATTCTACATTTGAATATTTAAAATAAATTAAATGTTCCATTTCAAAGTGGTAAATTTACGGGTCGTTACAGAAAGATAAAATTGTAGCGCCAAATTTTGATTCGTACAACTCAAAACTTCTAGGCGAAGTAAACAGAAACTTCCTTCTTTCCCAAATCAGATTTCAACCCTGAAATTCAAAAATCAATAAGCAAATGAATTCGAATGCTAATTTTGTCATTTATAGCTGTAAAATCTTTGATATGAAGATTTGAATTCTTTAAAAATAATAATAACCGTCAAATTCAAACTAGATAGGTTTAGAATGAAAATTAACAGAAAAACAAATCGAATCAAGGTATGAAAGTAAATTTTATAATGATTTTATGAAAATAAAAACTTAAGCAATTTTAATTGAATAAAAATAATAGTTCAAATCCGAACAGTGAAATTTTTTGAAATGGAATTCACTGTAAAGTAAAATTCGAAAATCAAGATAAAAGAAACTTACTTTAGATCTGAATTCTTGTTTGTTCGAGATAAAGATTATCTAAGAGTTTGAGAACTTTGATTTTTGCTCGAAGTTAATTTTTGTTGCAGATGAATGAAAGAGGGGAAGAGGAAAGCGTGGTTTACAAGAAAAATCAGCAAGGACAACATACTGCTCAATCAAATTTAGATGAATGCCAAGATTTACGTTGGAATATGAAAAGACTGGAATCATTGATGGTTTCGAGATGATTGACTTAGATAGTCAAAGGCATCCCATCGCATGGGGGCAAATGTTACTACCAGAAACCCTTTCGACCTTGTTGAAACCTGAATGCGTAGTAGATAAAGAAAAATAAGAGATAACAACTCTAACATGACCTTTTGAAGGAGCCGAATGGATGCTACAGCCAAAGGCCAGAAGTATTACAATCTTTGAAGGGGTCGAAAAGGCAAAAAGCACCCTTCTGCTTCAAAGGTTCCCTTTCAAAGCAGGTGCTTTCGCATGCATAAAGGCCTTTCGAATGAGTTAAAGAAACACCTATCGAAGACAATGGATTGTAATCCTTTATATGTGTGCCAAACCGTTCGAAACTAAAGGCTTCGCCTTGATTGAAAAATCCTTGGTCAGAAAAATCCTTGGTCAGAAAAATCCTTTCGAAAGCAGAATCAAGCCTTTCAAACCGGTCGAAGCCTTTAATATCCAGAGAAGGTTCCGCATTAATTCGCAAGCATACATTCGAAAGCTACCTACCATGTTGAAACCATCAATACTTCAACAACTTTAAAACCACAGGGAACTACCTATCGACAGAGCCGAAAGCCTGTACCTTTACTTTTTATGACAATAAAGTCACACAAAGAGAAAAGGCGCTACCATCCCTTTGGATGAGGACAGAAGCGTTCATGTCTACTCCAAAGCATTGTAGAGGAATGCACAAGTATCAAATGAGTCAGAAGGTATCTAAAGCCACCTTTCGTGTAACATCCCCTTACTTGAATCCCCAAAACTAACGGCTACGAATGCTGCAGTCATCCATAGTTATCAATCTTTGACGACCAAATATGGCAGATTTGGATACATTGATACACAGATCACAGAAATATGTAAATATTTTAACAATTCAAAAAAAACATATTTCCACATTCAAATCAAAAAATTTCTTGTTCATTACATAATCACAAAACGTTATCCATGTTCAGCAAAATATAATTATTGCAACTACGCCAAGAGCGACATATGATGATGCCCTCTTGGTAGATCAGAGAATATAGTAAGGCTAATAAATCTGCCTTAACAACAAAACACACAGCGGGAAGAAAAACTCTAAATATCTATCTGCCTCCTATATGCCTCCAGAAGCTTTATTCGTCAAAGAAGAAAACTGAGAAGCCTAAATTTCAAACTACTCAAAATAAATTGAATACCCGAGAGTTCAAGGGGAAACAAAAACTTCGAGTCAGACATAAAGCCTGGTATGAATAATAATCTAACATCTCAATCCTTTTAGATATCTAGTGAGACCATGGTGCTTAGCGGAATGGGTCTTCCCCTCACTAGTAACCTAAAACCTTTATAAAACAAAATTCTGTGCTCCTACATCCACAATGGTTACAGCATACATTTCAAAACATTATGATGATATGCATGCTTGAAAATGAATAAGATTTTCCCATTCCCAGTTTAATTTGACACCCTGTCATTATTATAGTCGCTAGGATCACTATTAACCTTTTTAGTTTTCATGGGTTTACTAATAACCTTATTATAACTAATAGATACCCTGACCTATTCATAGTTTTCATGGGATCACTAAGAACCCATAGGCTCCTGCCAGTTAACTTAATTAATTCATGGTTCCTCATGAAGCTATTAGTCATTCCAATTACTAATCACCTTATCCTAGTTTTCATGGGTTGAATAGGAACCTATGGATTTATCCAGTAACTCCTAGTTTTCATGTTTTGACTAGGAACCTTCCAATACTTCCATTAACCACATTCTTATCCTAGTTCTCATGGGTTGACTAGGAACCTATTGGTTGATGTCAATTCTTAATCCGGATATAGTTTTCATGGGTTCACCACAAACAAATTACCCATGCCAACTGTCCTTATGCATAGTTTTCATGAGTTAACTATGAACCTTTTGGTATGCACCAATATCTACAATATCATAGTTCTAATGGGTTTACTATAAACCTTTTGGTATGCAACGATAGCTATCTTATCATAGTTTTCATGATTTTACTATGAACTTTTGGTTTACCTCCAATAATTACAAAGTTTAGGCATCCTATATTTTTAGTCACCCTGAATCCGTGGATGCAATTCCACTTATTCAGGAGTTTAAGTCATTTGTATGCACTATTTGAGTTAACATATTGGTTCTCTACCCTTTTTTCCCTAAAATACGGTTATAGTGAATACACTCATATTTGAAGAAGTAAAACATTAATTAACATTACCACTCCTGTATGATTAAGATCCTCCAGATACATATCATAAAACATTGTGTAAACACCTGTAACTTATATTTTTTTTATCAAGGCAATACTTTTCAAAATTACATACTTAGAATCCTTACAAAACTCCTTCATATAAGCCGTGGGTTCTCCTTTAAAAATTAGAGAATGGATTTTCAAATTTTTTAAATCCAAACCTTTCTACCCTTCGAAAGGTCTTTAAAACAATCTTTCGAATCCAAATCTTTCGAAAACCATTCAACAATTCAAAACTTTCGAAAGCATTTAACTCTTATAATATAAACCTTTCGAAGTCTTACTGGGTTCAAGTTAAAATATGTGGAAGGGCCTCTTTTAAAACCTTTTAACTATAATGGAAGCAAACTTTCGACTTTGTCGGATGGTTTTCTTTGAAACCTTTAAAACATTTTATTTAAAACAATAAACCTCTGCCTTTTAAAGCAACTGCTTCGAAAGCTTGGGATACATTTCAATTATAAAATAAAGGAAAATCATCTAAGTCGAAGGCTTTGATACCTTTCGAAATCAATCGGAGAAGCGAATGGTTTTTAAAACAAGTATACCTTCGTCTTTGTCGAAAGAAACAACTTCAAAAGGTTGGAAAAAGCGGATATAACCTTTCGGCAGTGTCGGAAGGTTCAAAACAAAACAATGATAAGTGGTAGTAACCTTTCGAATTTGTTGAAAGGTTTCAAAACAAAATAGCGGTGAAGTAGCAGTAACCTTTCGACTTTGTCGAAAGGTTAAAAACCTTTCTTTTAAATATTTGACTTGGTTGAAAGCAACCAAGCCAAAAGCTCTAACTGAAAAGCAAAGCATGCGAAAGCTTTAGTTTATAAAACAAACATACCTCAGCCTCTTTGGCCATCAATAGACTAAGAATCCTTTGATCTATCCAATTCATTATGTACCAAGTAACTTGATACCATATGCATTAGTTTGACCTTGTCGAAAGCTATAACCCTTCGACTTAGTTGAAAGGTCTGGGTTGGAAGGTTCACTACCGTAAATGGCTGAAACATGCTAAAAGTACGTTTTCTTTGTTTTTAACTTAAAAATATAACTTTTCAACCAACCTACCTTTATTTTTCGAATTCCTACTGGTTAAAAAAAACTTTTCAAAAAGGGCTACCACTAATTTCAGAATTTAAATAATATTTTAATTTTATAAAATGCCCCTTCTCCTTAATTAAATATATAAAACATTTAAGTCCCATACCTTAAATAATTTTATATATTCATCAAAACACTTAGGAAAAATATTGAAAATTCCATAAAATCTATTTTAATATGTTTTCCAACATATAAAAATTTCAAATCCAATTAATCGTTATCTTAGCCGCAATTAATTTATAACCCAATAAATCATTTCTTTACTAGAAAATTTATATAAAATCCATATAAACTCAGAAAATTGTGAAAATTGAAACCTATCTTTAAAATCATGTTTTCTATAACGTATAATTTTCCCATGGCATTAAAAAATAATTTCATCTTGGTTTTCCTCTAAAACCGTGTACGTCCCTTATTAAACAACCTTATTTATACACATATAAATCGTAAACAAGCATACCATCATTTAATATATCATAAAATGGATTTATCCTTTAATTTAAAACCATATGATGTAAAAATGAAAATAGATATGTAGTATTATTGACCTTAGATTGGATAAGGGAATTGAAGCTTGATTGAGATTGATTCCTTTTAACTTGAATTCTAGCTTTTAGTTGATTTTCTCCTCTTCCAATGGCCGGACTTGCTCTCACTCCTTAAATTTCATTTGAGATTAAATGAACGTGTATGTCTAAGGGGATAGTATAAGGGTGGGAAATATGGGCGGATAATTACCCTAATGCCCTTGCGTTTAATATCCTAACCATTTATATAAGTTCATTTGATTTAATAAAGCACAACCACCTGGTTTATTAATCAACCTCAATCTCCTTATCTACATTATTCTATTTAATTTATTCTACTTAAATCTTTTGAATAATATCAATAAAATTAAGGGTGTTACAGGCTCCTCTCCTTAAAGAATTTCATCCTCAAAATTTAGTAAGGACTAACTAGAAAACATAGCAATCATCTATAACATCTCCTAGCAACCAATCTATGTAAATCTACTATAGACATACCGTTAAAATAGATCAGGATAATCCTCTCAAAACCTATCCTCCGTCCCCCAAGTATAGTCTTTCTTGTTGTCGCTCCACTGAACCTTTACTAACTTGAATATCTTGGTCTTTACTCATCTCTTTCTACAACCCGAATTGGTTATCTAACAAAAATCAAATGAGGCTCTACTACCAAGCGATCCAACTCGGTCTGGGGAATAGTAGCCTCTGGATCACACACATACTTACGAAGATGACATACATGGAATACATTATGGACACCTGCCAAACAGCTCGGCGGCTCTACTCTATAATCGATTTTTCCAATCCTTTCTATGATTTGAAATGGACCAACGTACCTCAGGGCCAACTTTACCGACTTTCCAAATCGTACCACACCCTTCATCGATGATACTTCAATAAAAACCTTGTTTCCTATTGAGAAATCTAAGTCCTCACGCCTTTTATCTGCGTAACTCTTTTGCCTAGATTGAGCTTCCTTCACCCATCTTTAGATTAACTCAATCTTTTCTGATGCCTCTCTTACCCAGTTAGGACCTAAAACTAATCTATCTCTGGTCTCTAACCAACATGCTGGCAATCATCATGGTCTTCCATACAAAGCTTCAAAAGGTGTCATTCCTATATTAGTCTGATAATTATTATTATAGGAAAACTCAATCGGATGTAGGCGATCTTCCTAAGATCCACCAAAGTCTAATATAGAATCCCTCAACAAATCTTCAAGTACCTTATTGGCTCTCTCTGCCAGACCATCCATCTGTGGGTGATAAGCTTCACTCATCTTGAGCTTGGTACCTAATACCTCTTGTAGAATCCTTCAAAATTCGCTAGTGAACAATGCATCTCTGTCGCTGACTATGCTACTAGGAAACCCATGAATGCCATCCGGGTTGAATTTACAGGAATAAAATGGACATTCATGGTCAACCTGTCCACTATAACCCATATGCTTTCGTTTCCTCTATTTTTCCTTGGCAACCCATATATAAAATCCATCGATATTGAATCCCACTTCCAAACTGAAATATCTTAAGGCTGAAGTAACCCGCTTGGCTTCTGATGTTCAGCTTTCACTTGTTGATAGTTAATACACTTCCTAACCCATAGGTCAACATCCCTCTTCATGCCTTCCCAATAAAAGCTCATTTTCATGTCTTGATACATCTTGGTTCCTCCAGGGCGAATCGTAAACTTCGATTACTAACACTCTTCTGTAACTTCTCTCCTTAAGTCCTCTACACCTGGAACACATAACCGTCCCTTCTTTCTCAACCATCCTCTTTGGTCAAGATTAAAATCCTTTAGGTCATCAATCTCTAGTCCAACCTCAAGTTTTCTAATCCTCTCAGCTAAAACTGGGTCTTCTCTTTGCTTAAAAGCTATCTTCTCAATCAGCACTTGTCGCACTTCTAAATAAGACAACGTGGCAATGCCTTGACTTGAACTAGCAGTAGATCTCAACTGCACCCCACAACTGGCTAAAGCTTCTAGATTCTTCTATTCTTCAAACATTGCTAACACCACATTTTGATGTTTACTACTGAGAGCATATTCTACCTTATTTCCTTTTCCGGAGTATACTCTATACCAAATTCATAAGCAGCCAAAAACTCCAACCACCTTTGTTGTCTTATATTCAACTCCTTACGAGAGAATAAATACTTTAATGACTTATGATCGATACACAACCCAAATCTCTCTCCTAACAGATAATGCATCCAAATCTTTAAGGAAAAATCACTGCAGTTAACTCCAAGTCGTGAGTAGGATACCTTATATCATGTGGTCTAAGCTGCCTAGATGTGTAAGCGATAACTTTTCCCTTCTGCATCAATACGGCTCCCAATCCAATCCCACATGCATCAGTGTATACTATCAACCCTTGGTTACCATCCGAAACTACTAACATTAGTGCATTGGTTCACAAATGCTTTAACTTAAGGAGTGCTTCCTCACATTTTTTGGACCAAACAATCTTCACTTCCTTCCTAGTCAACTTAATCAAAGGTGCCGCTATCCATGAGAAATCCTTGATGAATCACTGGTAATAGCCAGTAAGTCCAAGAAAAATCATGATCTCAGTTACCGTCTTCGGTCTCTTTCAATTATTGACCGGCTTAATCTTAACTGGATCAACTGAGAGTCCTTCCTCTGAAACTACATGCCCAAGAAATTTAACTTCTCTCTTCCAGAAATTACACTTGGAAAGCTTCGCCTTCAGGTGATTTTTCCTCAGCGTCTCCAACACCACTCTAAGATTAATTTCATGCTCTCTTTCATCTTTAGAGTGCAATAAAATGTCATCCATGAACACCAACATGAACCTATCCAAGTGCTCTCTGAAAACTCGGTTCATTAAATCAACGAAGAAAGCAGGTGCATTTGTCAATCCAAATGGCATTACTAACCACTCATATGAACCATATCTAGTCCAAAATGCCATCAAAGGAATGCTATCCTCCGCTACTCTCAACTAATGGAACCTTGTCGCTAAGTCCAATTGGGAGAACACTCAGGCTCCACTCAAATGATCAAATATTGATTCTCGGAAAATGACACTTATTCTTATCCGTCCTCTCGTTTAACTTACGATAGCCGATGCACATCCTTAACAACCCCTCTAGTTTCTTTCCATACACCGCGGCTGCCCCCCAAGGCAAACTGCTTGGTCTAATAAAATTCATTTCCTCAAGATCCCCTACCTGCACCTTCAATTCCTTCATCTCTATCGGTGTCATTATGCAAGGTGGTCTACTGATAGTTTCAGCTTTCGGTACAAGGTCTATCCAAAACTCAACAGCTCATTTCGGAGGTAATCCAGTAACCGGCTCAAAGACATCTGCAAACCTCTAGTTACTCGAACCTAACTAAGCTCTTCTCTAACCTCCATGGTACTCAACAAAGCATAAACACTCTTACTGAAATTCTCCATCGAGAAAATGATTCGGTTATGACTATTTGGGTGCCTCAAAGATATTTCCCAATCTTGGCAAAATATCCTAGCCATATACTTACCCAACCTTTCACAACTAAGATGATCCCGAAATTTAAGAAATCAAAAACATACAAGCTGCATGCAAACTTATGACCTAACAACTCAAGTTCTATCTAGTCACATCTCATCCCAAGAGTTGCATACCCTCCAATTGGATTCGCAACCCTTAAGGAAGTAATAAGGTATATGGGTTCTATACATAACCTATCAACCAAATACTGAGATATAAAAGAGTGTGATGCACTAGTATAAAAAAGTACTTTAACTGTTATATTCTGAATCAGAAGCATACCTTCCATCACAGTCTTTCCTTTCTCTACTGCAATGGGTTTAGAAGAAGATGGTGGTCCAATAGCTACCAACTTCCCTCTGTCTGCCCCGATTGGCTCTGGACACGGGTTCTTATAATTCCTAACTTGGTCTCTGATGAAGCATTCCACATTCTTCATCATAATAGGCTTCTTTCCTTTACCATTTCTACACTCGTCGGCATAATGGCCCTTCTTCTCACACTTATAGCACACCAAATCAACCTTCTCCTTCTTAGCAGCCTCCCCTTTCTAGGCTCTTTTCTTCGTAAAGGATTTCCTTTTTCTTTCCTGAAAACCCTAGGCCTCAGTTGGCTTCTCCCTAGCTGAAACAACTAGCATCTCCTCATGGTAAACGGTCATCTCCACCATCACACGATAAGCTCTCTAATATGAGTCATAGCTGGCCTCAATCCTCTAAGGAATCTCTTATTCCTTTTGACATCAGTGTCAACCAAAGCATAAGCATATTGAGATAGCTCATCAAACTTAGTGGCATACTCGATCACAGACATTTATCCTTGGAAAAGATCCATAAACATCCTCATTTGTGCCAACTTGGCAACCTCAGACAAGAACCTCTTCCTATACCTTCTCCTGAAGTCAGCCCATGTCAACTCTTCCTCCGGCACTCTGGCCATCAGGCTGTTCCACCAATAAAGCACTAACCCTTGCAACTGTCTAGAGGCTAGACCTCTCTTCTCTCCATCATTCAAGACTAAGTCTGCAAAGATCCTTTTACAGTTCAGCAGCCAGTTCTCAACTTCAACAGCATCTTCTGTTCTAGCAAATGGCTTTCCTCCTAAACTAACATAGTCTCTACTCTGCTTAGCGTAGTTATATCCAACTGGAACTACTGGTTAGCTCCAACAATATTCCTAGTAGCTTCCACTTGCAAAAGATTAGCCAACAACTGATACACCATCCCTACATCGACTGGTGGATTTCTAACACCTACATCGGCCTCATCATTTTGATTAGCATTAGCTTGTCGGCCTTGGTTTCTCTAAGTATTTGGTCGAGCATTTCTGTTGGCTATGGTGCTTCCTCCACCTATATTTCCTCTTCCATTTCCTGCCTCCATATCCTCTTTCTCATATACCTGCATACGAGCCTTAGTAATATACAGAAGAATGGTTTAAGAGAAAGGGGAATACGTACTTGATATATACATATATATCAAATACAAGTACGTTACTATACCATTAACCCAAACCCCAATCTAAATTTTAAATTCACTAGATTAGGTTAGAAAAAGCTTTTAGGTTTAGCTTTTCTTTTAAAGTTTCATAAACCTATGCTCTAATACCAACTTGTAACTTCCCCCTACTTGGAGGCCCAAAACTAATGGCTACGGATGCTACAGTCATCCATAGTTACTAATTTTTGACGACTAAATACGACGGTGTTAGTTTCATTGATACATAGATCATAGAAATATGTAAAAAAAAAATTAAATAAATTTCCATATTAAAATCAAAACATTTCTCGTTCATCACATAAGCCTAAAACGTTACCCACATTCAACAAAATATAATTATTAAAAAGGGGCATTTCACCAGAAGGACAAACTTTGCAGTCCAATTAGTTTCTAGGACACACATTCAAAGAAATTACTTTCAAGGCCAAAGTTAGCAGAATAATTATTTTCAAGGACGAAGTCAACGGTCCAATTACTTTCAAGGGCATAATTTCATAGGTTTTTAGGCCCTAGAAACTAATTATTTTGTGTTTTGTCCTTGAAAGTAATTATTTCAGTTGCATGCCCTAGAAACTAATTCCACTTACTAAAGAGGCCCTTGTGGATAATTTCCACTATTAAAAATATGCCAAAAGTGACATATGAAGATGTCGCTTTGGTAGATCAAAGAATATAGTAAGGCTAATAAATCTGCTTTACAGTAAAACATGCAGCGGAAAGAAAAACTCTAAATGTCTATATGCCTCCTACATGCCTCCAAAAGCTTTATTAATAAGAGAAGAAAACTTGAGAACCTTAAATTTCAGACTATTCATAATAAATTGAGTACCTGAGAGTTTAAGGGGAAAACAAAAACTTCGAGTCAGACCTAAAGCCTGGTATGAATAATAATCTAACATCTCAATCCTTTTGGATATCTACTGAGACCATGTTGCTTAATGGAATGGTTTTTCCCCTCAGTAGTATCCTAAAACCTTTATAAAATCAGATTCTGTGCTCCTGTATCCACTATGGTGAAAACATATATTTCAAAACATTATGATGATATGCGTACTTGAAAATAAATACGATTTTCCCATTTCCAGTTTAATCTGACACCCTATCATTATTATAGTTTATAGGTTCACTAGTAACCTTTTTAGTTTTCATAGGTTTACTAATAACCTTGTTATAACTAATAGACATCCTGTCGTATTCATAGTTTTCATGGGATCACTAAGAACTTATAGGCTCCTACCAGTTAACTTAATTAATTCATGGTTCCTCCTGAACCTATTAGTCATTCCAATTACTAATCACCTTATCCTAGTATCCATGGGTTGACTAGGAACCTATGGACTTATCCAGTAACTAATTGCACATCCTAGTTTTCATGGGTTGACTAGGAACCTACTGATATTTCCAATTACCACATTCTTATCCTATTTTTCATGGGTTGACTAGTAACCTATTGACTGATGTCAATTCTTAAACCGGATATAGTTTGCATGGATTCACTACAAACCATTTAGCCCCTGCCAACTGTCCTTATGCATAGTTTTCATGGGTTAACTATGAACCTTTTTGTATGCACCACCTCATCATAGTTTTCATAGGTTTACTATAAACCTTTTAATTTACCTCCAATAACTACAAAGTTAAGGCATCCTATATTTTTGGTCACCCTGTCTCTATGGATGCAATTCTACTCATTCAAGAGTTTAAGTAATTTATATTCATTATTTGAGTTAACATACTGGTTCTTCTACCCCATTTTTTCCACAATACAGTTATGGGTTATCATGTGAATATACTTGTATATGAAGAAGTAAAACATTAGCTAATAATACCACTCATGTGGGTTTAAGGTCCTTGAAATACATATCATAAAACATTGTTAACACATGTAACTTATATTTTTTCATCAAGGCAATATTCTTCAAAATTACATACTTAAAACCCTAACAAGACTCCTTTATATATGCCGTAGGTTTTCCTTTAAAAATTAGAGTATAGGTTTTCAAACCTTTTGACCTTGTCCAATGGTCTTCAGAACAATCTTTCGAATCCAAACCTTTCGAGACCATTCAGCAATTCAAACCTTTCGTAAGCATTTAACTCTTATAATATAAACCTTTCGAAAACTTACCGGGTTTAAGTTAAAATATGCAGAAAGTCCTCTTTTAAAACCTTTCGACTATAATGGAAGCAACCTTTCGACCTTGTTGGAAGGTATGCTTTGAAATCTTTAAAACATTTCATTTGAAATAATCGACCTCCGCCTTTTTAAAGCGACTCGTTTGAAAGCTTGGGTTACATTTCAATTATAACAAAGGAAAATCGTCTAAGTCGAAGGCTTTGATACCATTCGTAAGTAATGGGAGAAGTGGCTAGTTTTTAAAATAAGTGAACCTTTCGTCTTTGTCGAAAGTAACGACTTCGAAAGGTTGGAAAAAGTAGCTATAACCTTTTGACTGTGTTTGAAGGTTCAATACAAAACAATGATAAGTGGCAGTAACCTTTCGACTTTGTTGAAAGGTTTTAAAACAAAATAGTGGTGAAGCAGTAGTAATCTTTCTTTTAAACATTTGACCTGGTTGAAAGCAAGTCGAAAGCTATAATTGAAAAGCAAAACAGGTGAAAGCTTTAGTTTATAAAACAAACATACCCCAGCCTCTTTGGCCATCAACCTTTTGACTAAGAACCCTTCGACTCTGTCCAATTCATTACGTACCAAGTAACTTGATACCATATGCATTGGTTTGACCTTGTCGAAAGCTATAACCCTTCGACATAGTCGAAAGGTCTAGATCAAAAGGTTCACTGCCATAAAAGGGTCAAACATGCTCAAAGTATGTTTTCATTGTTTTTAATTTAAAAGGATAACTTTTCAACTAACCTTCTTTATTTATCAAATTCCTATTGGTTAACAAATACTTTTCAAAAAGGGCAGCCACTAATTTCAGATTTTAAATAATAATTTAATTTTATAAAATGCCCCTTCTCCTTAATTAAATATATAAAACATTTAAGTTACATACCTTAAATAATTTTATATACTCATCAAAAACACTTAGAAAAAATATAGAAAAATCCCACAAAATCTATTTTAATATGTTTGCAAACATATAAAATTTTCAAACCCAAATAATCTTTATTTTAGCCGTAATTAATTTATAACCCAATAAATCATTTTCTTTACTAGAAAATTTGTATAAAATCCATATAAACCCAGAAACTTATGAAAATTGAAACCCCTCTCCAAAATCATGTTTACTACAACATAGAATTTTCCCATGGCATTTAAATATCTTTTGCCCTAAAACCATGTACATCCCTTATTAAACAATCTTGTTTAAATACATATAAATCATAAACAAGCGTATCATCATTCAATATATCATAAAACATATTTATCCTTAAATCCAAAACCATATGATGTAAAAATCAAAATAGAGATGTAGAAATTATTATTCACCTTAGACTGCATAAGAAAATTGAAGTTTGATTGAAATTGATTCCTTCTACTTTGAATCCTAGCTTTAAGTTGATTTTCTCTTCCAATGGCCAGCCTTTCTCTCACTTCTTATGTTTAAAAAATTTTTTGAGATAAAATGAACGTGTATGACTAAGGAGATAGTATAAGGGTGGGATATATGAGTGGCTAATTACCTCAATGCCCTTGCGTTTAATATCATAACCTTTTATATAAGTTTATTTGGTTTAATTAAGCACGACCACCTGGTTTATTAATCAACCTCAATATCCTTATCTACATTATTATATTTAATTTACTCTACTTAAACTTTCTGAATAATGTCAATAAAATTAGGGGTGTTACATTTCGACCAGGTCGAAAGCACTAAGTCGAAAGATTCCAACCCGTATCTATAAATAAGACCCAAGGGGTCTGATTTTAAGGATCCGAATTCATTCACCCTATACTTGTATTTTCTTAACTTTGCAAATTTGCAACCCTAATTGGTAAATCAAATTAGGGGAAATTGATCAGTGTAGATTTCGTTGGATTTATAAGGGAAATATTTCAATATTTTGGATCATACAGTTGTTTGAAGGCTTCTGTTGGATAAAACAGTATTTTACAGGTATTGACCTCATCAAAAGGCACCCTCCGAGTGGGTTGAAACCCCTGCTTTTTAAAATAATCCAAGCCCTTAACTCCAAACCACCATTCACCAAATTATCATCTTTTAGTGAGTGGAAACTTTAATCCTAGCTGGTTTTACCATAAATTTTAAAGTCAAACACAAGTCACTTAAAAATATAGCTTTTGACAAGGTCGAAACTCATCCAGACAAACCGTACCCTTGACTCCTTAGACCCATCCATTAGTGTTCCACAACCGTTTCGAAAGGAAAGTTTTGAAGGAATAATTAAACAACTTCAATATGCTCGAAAGGCCAGAAAGAAGGGAATATAAGTATTTCGACTAGGTCGAAAGGTCAATAAGGGAAAGTTTTCACAATAAAAACATGTTCAAAAGGGTGGATCAAAGAAAGTATTAACATTATAACTTCTCCTATAACCAAGAGAGACTTTGAAAGGCTGACCTTTTCCTTAAACTCAACTTTGGGATGTTGACAAGTTTTCTTGTTAACAACGTTCAATACTGGGATTGTTTTATGTGATATTCATTGCATTAAGTACACTTAGAGCCATGTGTTGACCGTTATGTATATATATTCTATATGTCTATCTACCCTTGTCTAGCCCTCTTTATGTTTCATGGTAAAGTAGATTGGCTAGAATTCACCTTGGCAGTATGGTCGTGAGGTCATGCCCTCGATCCACGATTCCTTTGTTTGGTATATTGCATTTAGATGTGCATCAGGAGGGATGGGGTAGGTGCCTCGACATTATATGATTTGGGTTTGGTTACCCATGGCAAGGTGCCCCTACATTATGGAGTTAGGGTTTGGTGACCCATAGGGTAGGTGCCCTATGCCTTTTGTTATGTCACATAGGCCAACAGTCTGTTGCCTATAGGGGCAAAGTGGGGAAGCGATCAAGGCTACGCGTTGGCAAGCCACTGGTCGATATGGGTCACATGTTCGTCGGGTAACTAAAGACTATAGGAGAAGATATGGTTAGGAAATCTTGGGCTCCTAAAAAGGGCATATGGCAATCAGTCTCCCGTCTAGTTTCAATTCATGTGAACTAATGTTGGGTTTGTGGAACGGGCAAATGGTCATCAGTCTCTTGTATGGATTCGGTTCATGTGCAGTAGAAAGACATACTTGAGAATAGAATATACCAGAGAATGTGTCCAGAGTATAATTTGTTAACGAAAAAAATGGATCAACACCCTAGATTGAGTATGAAAGCATCATCCCTATTTATCAAGGAAAATAAAATAGAAAAAGTAATAGTAAATCGTAGAAAAGGTAAAGAGACAAGAGATTTTTATAGCGGTTCGGCTGTTAACGAAGCCTACATCTACTTTATAGCTTTTATTGATCTTACAAAGAAGTTTGGATTATAATATGATTCATCTTACCTAAGTTAGATCAAGCCACTATTGTTAGGGACAACCGAAAGGATCTCAGTTGCCCTTTGATAGCCGTTGTGAGGGAGAAGAAGAGTGAAGAAACAATTGTACAGTTTCAGCAGAGATCAAGCAGATCGCTTTTCTGTTGCAAATGAGATGGTATATATAAGGGTTGGAAAGCTCTTCAGTTGTGAATTACTTTATAAGAAGCCGATAATCATCATGGAAAGAGAGATTAGAAAGTTTAGAGTCAAAATTAGCCAACTTTTTGGATCGGCACCGATCCAATCCAATTGAAGCAGTACTGTTAATAAGAAATCTTGTCAACACCCAAAAGCAATGTTTAAAGTGCAAGTGAACCTTTCAAAACCACCTTTCAAATAGATTAGGATTATTTAAACCCTTTCGAATCCCTCTTTCGAATCAATCAATGTAATTTAGATTTCCTTTGAAACCATCTTTAGTAAAGGTCAAAGAAATTGGAACTCCTTCTAAACAACCTTTCAAAACAATCTAGACACTTGGAACTCCTTTGAAATTACCTTTTGAATTGGTTTAATTGGCTTAAGATGCTTTCGAAGCCTCCTTTGGATTTAGGTGACTAAAGGTTAGGACCTAATGGATCTAAGGGTTTTAATTATATCAGTAGATTTCTACACCTTCGAAAGGTAACCTTTTGTTTGATATTGATACAAGTAATCCATAACTAAAACCATATAGAAGCATCAAATCAATCAGCACATTTGGAAATGCCATATACTTACTTTAATAATAATTTCCTTGAATATAAGAAGCTTAATTGATATAAAGAAGTAAAATTCCCTACCTGATTTTTAAATTAGAGTTTACAAATTCAAGAAAGAACAAGTATTGAGTGAATGAAATCGGATCCCTAAAACAATACCCCTAGGGTCTTATTTATAGGTGCAGGTTGAACCCTTTCGAATCAGTCCTTTCGACTTAATCGAAAGGGTACCTTGAAGTCCTTTCATTGCTACTAAATTCAGCGCCCTTCTAACTTCGTTTTTGAATGGAACTTGAGTCCTTTCAACTCCATCAAATGGTATAGATGTGCCTTTCACTTTATTGTTGATGTGTTATTGCAAGTAGAAACGGATATAGGCTTTTCGATACTGTCGAAAGGTATATCTTTGGGGCTTCGAATAATTTGATGCATAGTAGAATGTTTAGCTGTGAAAGGAAGCTTTCGAAAGCATCCCCATTTATCAATGCGGAACCCCATCTTCTGTGTTTGTGGAAGACATATTGGACTCATATAAGCTTTCCTTTGTAATTGTGGATGGTTTCAACTGATTCTTTCCGCTTGACTCTGATGTATTTATATTCGATTCCATGTATATAGTGTGGTCGAGTACCACCTTCATTGTATTCATATTGTATTGTACTAAACATGTATCAGTGTATATGTATATAAATGATGTTGATTACTGTTCTGTGATGTGCTTTACATTTAGTTATGGTATTTTGTTCTGATAGATCCGTTAGCCATCTATAGTTTTGGATTAAGCATTTACTGTGTATGTCGATCCATTGAGATAGAAAAGAAAAATCATAGTGCATTTATCGACGTATTCAGTAGATGTTTAAGACAAAGTTAGAGATGGTCACCCTTAACCAGCCCTATTCTCTGCTTTAGTTTACAGAATTACTCATTAATTCTCTTTACTAAGGTGGGTCTCGGGGTAGGGCGTTACAGCATGTTTCAAAATATATAAAACAGTTTTTGAAAATAGAGGATATATCTTTGGTGAGAATGCTCTGGAAATCATCACCCTCATCCTTGGTCACAGTTACATTCCAGGGTTACGTTGCCGTCGCAGCAAAAGTCCATGTAACTGCAGGCTCTCCGCGGCCTCTCAATTACGCCATGGATCCCACACAACGTAACCCTGGGTGTAACTGTGATCTGTTGTGTGGGATCCATGGCGTAATTGAGAGGCCGCGGAGAGCCTGTAGTTACATGGACTTTTGCTACGACGGCAACGCAACCCTGGAATGTAACTGTGACCATGGATGGGGGTGATGATTTCCAGAGCATTCTCACCAAAGATATATCCTATATTTTCAAAAAACTGTAACGACCCGAAATTTTCGAACCCGAAAATTCCAGATAGTTATGGAAAAGAAGAAAGAGATAGAAGAAGAAAAAGAACAGAAAACCAAAATCTCACATTCGCAGCGGATAAAATATAATAATAAATAATAACAGTTTACAAAAGAATATTTTATCTGTTGATTACACTTTAATACATCAGAGTTTCACATATATACAGTCACTGATCATATACAAATCATGTCTCGGATATATAATAATATACTGCAGCGGAAATACTCTATACGTACTTGCCATCCAGCTCGTCTCCTGAGCTCCAGAACGTACCTACCTGAAAATCTGTAATACTCGGTCTGACCCGAGCATTACACCAAAGTAACACCCGGGTCAGGCTGGAAACCAGCGTGAGTAAACCCAACTAACATGGAATGCAAAAGTTAACAACCCATATAAACCCGGGTAACTTATATCAATTTCTACTTCATAAGTTGTTACAGAAATCACTTCGATTCTTTACAAATTGATACGTGAAATCAATAGGGTATATTGGAATGATTTTAAGTGAATTGGACCATAAAATCTAAGTTCTGGCACTTAGAAATTGATGTGTGGATTAAGTGATGTCTATAACAACTTATGAAGTGGAAATTGATATAAGTTACCCGGGTTTATATGGGTTGTTAACTTTTGCATCTACTGAATACGTCGATAAATGCACTATGATTTTTCTTTTCCATCTCAATGGATCGACATACACAGTAAATGCTTAATCCAAAACTATAGGTGGCTAACAGATCTATCAGAACAAAATACCATAACTAAATGTAAAGCACATCACATAACAGTAATCAACATCATATATATACATATACACTGATACATGTTTAGTACAATACAATATGAATACAATAAAGGTGGTATTCGACCACATTATATACATGGAATCAAATATAAATACATAAGAGTCAAGCGGAAAGAAATATAAACCCCAAAAGTGCTAGGATGATATCCAAGCAGATGCATCAAAGCAAAGTCCTGTAACTGATAGCTAACCTGAAACAACTCGGTCTGACCTGAGTGATAAACACACGGGTCAGGCGACTGAATCTTATCGTTAGAAAGGAATACGATAAGGTAAAGAGAAGAGCATCGCAACGGGATAACATAAGTAGGTATGAACATCTAGGGTTGATATCAAGTAACTTCACTATGTCTCTATTGTGGTTTGCATATACATATACTTGGGTTAATCTGAAGGAATTCATTGTAACAACCCTGAGATTGCAATTACCGAATAATGAATTAAAATTATGATTTTAAGTTAAAAAGGGAGCTAAACAAATTTTTGAGAATTTAAATTTGCAATTGGTTCGCAAATTAAAATATTTTTGGGTTGAAATGGGGAATTTTTTTATGTGATTATAGGTTAATGGGCCAAATGAGCAATTATATGGTTTTAGTTAAAACTAGGATGCTTCTTAGATTTTGTTCACATGATAACCTTAGGAAAATAAACTAAGTCCTAATGGGTTTTAAAACATCTTACCATGACCCATTAACCAACCCACTCCTATTTAATATCTCAAACCCCTCCCATAAACCCTAACCCTCCTCTTCATAAATTCCTAAACCTAGATCTAAACATAATTAATGGCCTCCCTTTAGAAGCTCCATCTCCTTCTCTTCATAATTAAACTAGTTTAATCTTTGAAAGGTAATGCAATCTCCCCTATTCTCTAATCCATCTTAATTCCTATTTATCTCTACCATCTTGTTGTAATCATTATTTTGTTTTTTGTTGATTTTGGGTCCTTTGAAGCCTCTTGATCTTTGCTTTGGGGTTGAGGAGTTTGGCTTGCTTGATATTGTGCACTCAAACCATTTGATACTTTGCTTCATTAAGGTAATTACTATTGATTAGTAATTATTGCTAGTTGTAAAGATAAGCTTTGGCCTTGGTTTCCTTTAAATTAGTATAATAATCATTATATGGTGATTAGTAATTGTTATTAGTGATATTTTTGATGCCAAAAACTGAAGAAAAAAAAACAACCCAAAATCACCAAAAACACAAAAATATGCTTGCTGGAAATATTTAGGCTGAAATCAGCCTGAAACAGGCTGGAATAGTGCACTGGGCGCACCAGAATAGGCCTGGGCTGCACCCAGGCACTGTAGGCTAGCCCAGCTGGGCTAGCCAGAGGCTGGCCAGCCCATGGTGGGCTGGTCGCGCCCCAACCCCCCAGCCCGGGCGGGCTGGGGGTTGCACCCCCACCCCAGCCCGTTTGGGCTGGGGAATAGGGGACGCGGGCCTTGGCCCGCGTCCCATACCCCCAGCCCAGGCGGGCTGGGGCAGTGTAATGTCCTCAGCCTGCCTGGGCTGGGGCATACGGGCGCGGGCCTTGGCCCGCGTCCCATATCCCCAGCCCAGGCGGGCTGGGGCACCTCTATTATCCCCAGCCCGCCTGGGCTGGGGACTAAGGGCGCGGGCCGAAGTCCGCGTCCCTTAAACCCCAGCCCAGGGGGCTGGGGCACACAGTATATCCCCAGCCCGTCTGGGCTGGGGCGGACTGACGCGGGCCGGGCCCGCGTCCAAAAAAAAAGAAGAAAAAAATAAATAAATTCAAACATCACCTCTGTTTCCAGCTTTTGAGCGCCACTTCGCGATGCCGCCACGTTCGCATCGGAAGTCGGAATTCGACGTTTTTGGTCTCGTTGGAAAGGTGGAGTTGCGAACTCCATCTCTGGAAAATTTGGACAACATTGGAGTTCGTTTGGTACTTCGATTTTCGTGCCAAAGTTAGACTCTGGTCGCTGTTGGAAAATAGTGTGAATCTTTTTCTGGGTTCAATTTTGAGACGTCGCTGCCACTTCGTCTCAACTCGGAATCCAGAAAGTCCTTTTGCATCTTAAAGTAGGGATGTCGGACTTTTTGCCTACCAGTTGTCATGCCATTTGGACATAGATTGCTGGTCCAAATAAATTGTCGAACTTGGGTTCGCAGCAGTTTTTGAATGGTTTCAAACACTTAGAATATTTTTGATGATTTTCTGGTTTTCGTCGATTTCTTTGAGATTTGTCCCTGGATTTCGTACACGGGCTTTATAAAAAGGAATTAAAAGGATTTTTCACTCCAAAATGGCTTTTGAAAATTATTATATAATATTATTTTTAATTATTAAATTAATTACTCCATAATAGGAGATTTTTCAAAAGACCGTTTTAAAAGTGATTTCGAAATCAATTACAAATCCATTTTACACCATTATTTTCTATAATAAAAATCTCACACTCACTTTTAGCACGTCGAGCGAAGTGGAAAGTTGCTTAAACGGTTAGGAAATCTCCGGCCTATGGAAACCGTGTGTATTTTCTTTCCAGTTAATCCCCGACCTATTCGATTGATCGTTTTGACCTTTGGGTCTAGTCTACCGATGATATGAGGTGGACTTTTTATTGTTTGGAGTGTGAGCTTGCTATTGGTTAGGAAACCGTTTAGTGCGAACGTGGGGTATGTGACTCATTGTTAACACTTTACGGGTTCCTCTCCAAGAAGTTAGTGGCACGTTAGCCTCTGGGCGGCCAATACTGGACCTCTGGGTCACCATGCCTCTGGGCAACCGTCTCTGGACACCCGTCTCTGGACACCTGCTCTATGGAGCAGTTTATTTTCGGCGTGTGCCTCTGGGCCTTTATCCTTTTGGGAAGGATCTCGCCGTTTCGCGCGTTCCGCATCTGTGCGAGTGATCGATCACAACTCTACAGTACTTGGCAACAACGACTCTGGTCGGTGCACGTGCAATATTTGTATTATCTGATGATTTTATATCCATTCGAGTATCGTCATTCGGTGTTGGTTCTATGGAACCATACGATGTAAGTGCGATTACCTTGTGGATTCACAGTGTCTCTGGACACTGCTTTTCAGTGTTTGATTTCATTGACTTTTCAGTATATCCCTATTGCTTTTTGGAGCATCGATCTTTGCTTGGGCATTGATTACTGACTCTGGTCACTCTTGGGATTATTGCCTATGGGCAACTTTGTATAGCTTTGGCTACGCCGATGATATGAGGCGATTTTATTTATTAAACACTTTGGTGTTTGCATCCTCTTTGGAGATTTTTACTGTTTATTGATGATTAGGGATCGTCATTATATTCATGTAGTCCATATTACTCTTCTCTTTGGAGAAGTACTGTTTTATTTATGTACTGCATTATTATATATATCTCAGTTATTACTGATTGTTTAGCTAGCCTGACCCGAGTGTTTTCGCTCGGGTCAGACCGAGTTGTTTCAGGTTAGGTCTCTGGACTTAGCTTTCTGTGCTTCCGCTTGGACATTATCTGCTATGCTGATAGATAGCTCTTTTATTTGTCCACTATTCAGCTACTCTGTTATTTCATACTCTTATGTACATATTTTGACTCACATGTGTGAGCGGTGGCTTTGTACCCACTTATAGTATTTGGATATGTATTGATGATGTATTGTACCTATGTTATGTGACTGTTATGTGACTGTTCTGTGATGATGATGTTATCATTTAGTATTATGTTTGTTCTGAACCTATTTTCCTTAGCCATTGTAGTTTCGTTATAAATATCTATTGGATATGTCGAACCACTTGACAAAAGAAAACCACCTATTCGACGTATTCAGTAGATAGTTATAGCTTGATTACATATGGTCGCTTCCATTATACTCTATTCTCCGTTCTAGTAGACGGTATTACTCCGCAATACTCTTTACTAGAGTGGGTCTCGGAGTGGGGCGTTACATCTTGGTATCAGAGCAAGGTTCAGAATTAAGCATAACAAACACAGAACGGATACACTTAGTACAATACATTTTAATTGGATCCGAATTAAATCAAATCCCTTCCTTATGCTTATTGATAGATAAGTTAGGAATATGTGTAGGAATTTATTATATTCCGTAGTATTCCTTAATTAAGTATCTATCATAGAATCATGTCTAACTCTAATTCACGTTTGACTTTCAGTATGTCTGGAAGGGGAAGAGGGAGAACCACACGTCAGACTAGTGCTGTTGGGCAGTCCAGCAACACTCATCCAGAGGGCGTGTTCATGACTACCGACCAGATCATGGAGCTGGTTCAGAATTCTCAGTCTCATTCTCAATCTCCAGCCCCAGTTGCTGATGCTTCGCGCATGTCTGTTTTTGCGCGTCTCTGCAGTGATTTTACCCATCTCGGAGGGAAGTCGTTCAGTGGCTCCGAGAATGTCTTAGAGGTCCAGGCTTGGATTCGGATATGCGAGCGCATTTTTACTCGTATGGATATCTCGGATCATGATCGTGTTCTTATTGCTTCTAGTCAGCTTCGAAGTCCTGCCCTGGATTGGTACGAACTCCTTATTACCGAGGTCGATGAGACCATACTTACTTGGGCTCAGTTTCGTCAGAGATTAGAGCTCAAATTCATCCCAGAGTCAGAGAAGAACTCCCTTGCTCGCCGCTTTCTTGATCTCAAGCAGGGGAAGTCCTCCGTATCCGACTATGTCTCTTCCTTAGAGGCCCTGTCCAAGTACGGCCTTGAGTTTATTGCTACTCCTTATAAGAGGAACCTCAAATTTGTTGAGGGCTTGAAGAAATATCTGAAGAGGCATCTTATGCTACAGCTTGAGCTCTCATTCGAGAAGCTAGTCGATGCAGCCCTACATCTTGAGTCAGTCGAGATGGAGCATAGTGATGATGATGGTAGGGGTTCCAAAAACCCCAACCAGAAGCGGGGTCCATTTCTGAAGAACAAGCCTTGGAACAAGAAGAAGAAGACTGGCAGTTCTGCTGTCCAGGCTCAGCCTCAGACTCAGCCTCAGATTCAGTCACAGCCTAGTGGAACCCGTCCTCCGAAGAAATGCTTCAACTGCGGTTCTCCAGATCACTTTATTCGAGAGTGTCCCAAACCTCTCTATTGTACCTTTTGCAAGAAGGAGGGACACAGGATCTCCACTTGTCCTATTGCTCCAGCTAGTGCCAAGCCTGGCAAGCTTAATGCTGCCAAGGCTCCTGCATCTTCAGCTCAGCCTCGAGGTACGCATCCTTCCGTTCTCGAAGGTTCTATTTTATTTCATGGTAGATCTTGTAGAGTTCTCTTTGATACGGGTGCCTCTCACTCATTCGTATCAAAGGAGCTAGTAGATGCTTTATCCTTGGATGTTACTTGTCTGGTTTCTTCGCTAAGGATTGTGAATCCCATCGGTGGATCCACGACCTTAGCTTGCTTTGTGAGAATATAGATATTGATCTTTGTGGATTTTCTTTCCGTGCGAATCTGCACGTTATGGAGTATTTGGGATTTGATATGATTCTTGGCATGGATTGGCTCGTTCAGCACGACGCCAAAATTATTTGTTCGGAGAGGATATTATTCATTCATCACCCCGATTCGTCCTCTCCGTTAGCTATTGTTCTTCAGGATGTTGGGCTTTCTGATGTTACTTTATTTTCTCTTGATACACGAGATGAGAATTTGGACATATCTCGTATTCCTGTCATTCGGGATTTCCCCGATATATTCGAGCCAGTATCTGGCCTGCCGCCAAAGCGGGCCATTGAGTTCCGCATCGATCTCATTCCAGGCTCCCACCCAGTTGGACGCCCTCCCACGAGGATGTCTATTAAGGAGAATGAGGAACTCAAGAAGCAGCTAGTAGAGCTTGAGGCGAAGCAGTTCATTCGATCCAGTTCTTCGCCATGGGGTGCTGCTGTGGTATTCGTTAAGAAGCCCGATGGCTCTCTTAGGCTTTGCGTTGACTATCGCAAGCTTAATGAGTTGACCATCAGAAATCGTTATCCATTGCCACGGATAGACGACATGTTTGACCAACTGAGCGGTGCGAAGGTATTCTCTCAGCTTGACCTTGCCACCGGATTCCATCAGCTACGAGTCGTGGAAGACAACATTCCTCTTACCGCTTTCCGCACTCGTTATGGTTCTTTTGAGTGGTTGGTCATGCCATTCGGCTTGACGATCGCACCGGCTTTCTTCGTCGATCTTATGAATCGAGTATTCCGGGAATACATCGATAGATTCGTTCTGGTTTTCATCGACGATATTCTTATTTATTCTAGATCCGAGGCAGAGCATGCTCATCATTTGCGGATCGTCTTGGATACTCTTCGTCGGCATCAGCTTAAGGCCAAGCTCTCCAAGTGCCATTTTTGGGAGTGCAAGGTCAAGTTCTTGGGCCATATTGTATCATCTAAGGGTGTTTCTGTCGATCCTGCCAATATCGAAGCTATTCAGAATTAGAAGCAGCCCGAGAACGTTCATGATATTCGCAGCTTCCTTGGTCTGGCGGGTTATTACCGTTGGTTTATCAAGGATTTCTCTCGAGTTGCACTTCCCCTTACGACGTTGACTCGTAAGGGTGTTCGCTTTATTTGGTATGATAAGTGTGAAGCTTCCTTTTAGCGACTGAAGGAACTTCTCACTCATGCTCCTATTCTTGTGGTTCCTGAGAGTAACCAGGATCTTGTTGTTTACACCGACGCTTGTGGCAGCGGCCTCGGTGCTGTGCTTATGCAGAATGATCGGGTAGTTGCTTATGCTTCCAGGCAACTGCGTCCGAATGAGGTTCGCTATCCGACTCATGATCTTGAGTTGGCAGCTATCGTCTTTGCCTTGAAGACGTGGCGTCACTTTCTATTAGGCGAACGCTTCACTCTTTACACCGATCACAAGTCGCTGAAGTATCTTTTCAGTCAGAGGGATCTCAATATGAGGTAGCAGCGATGGCTTGAGTTTCTCACCTCATATGATTTAGATATTCAATATACCCCTGGCAAGGGTAATCGTGTTGCAGATGCGCTTAGTCGCAAGCACTCGGCGGTAGTTTCTATGATGATTGCCGAGTGGGATGTTCTTGAGACTCTATCTTTATGTGATATTAGAGATCGAGTTCCATCTTCTGATTCTCCGGTCTTATTATTCAGCTTGGAAGCTCGTCCTATCTTATTGGATCGCATTGCCCATGCTCAGCGGCAGGATCCAGACTTATTGCATCTTATTCATCTTCTCGAGTCGGGATCCAGTGATGAGACATTGTTGGATTATTCTCTGGATTTTCATCGGTGTCTTCGTAGGAAGAACCGTATTGTTGTACCATCTGATTTATCACTTAGGCATGACATTCTAGACGAGTGTCATCGCACTAAGTACACTATACATCCTAGTTTGAGTAAGATGTATGCCGATATGTGCCGGCTATATTATTGGGAGGGCTTGAAGAGAGATGTGGCAAGTTATGTGAGTAGTTGCATAACTTGTCAACAGATCAAAGCCGAGCATCAGCGTCCATCTGGTCTTCTTCAGCCGCTAGAGATTCCATTATGGAAATGGGATCAGATATCCATGGATTTTATTGACGGTCTGCCTCGATCGAGGTCAGGCCATACTTCTATCTGGGTTATTGTTGATCGCTTGACCAAATCGGCTCATTTCATTCCGATTAGGTCCACTCGAACTGCACCTCAGTTGGCCAAGCTCTATGTGAAGGAAGTCGTTCGACTTCATGGCATTCCTAGCTCTATCATCTGCGATCGAGACACTATCTTTACTAGTCACTTCTGGAAGTGCCTACAGTCAGCTTTGGGCACAAAGCTGAATCTCTCGACTGCTTATCACCCTCAGACCGACGGTCAGACCGAGAGGGTGAATCGTGTTTTGGAGGATCTTTTGCGCTGTTGTATTCTGGATTTCGGAGGTAGCTGGGAGGATCACTTACCGCTTGTAGAGTTCTCCTACAACAACAACTTTCAGTCTAGTATCGGCATGGCACCTTTCGAGGCTCTCTACGGAAGGCCATGTCGCTCTCCTGCATGTTGGTTAGAATCTGGCGAGAAGCTCATTCTTGGTCCAGATTCAGTTCTGGAATCTTCTGAGAAGATCGTGCTTATCCGTCAGGGAATGAAAGAGGCACAGGACCGCCAGAAATCCTACGCGGACAACCGTAGGAAGCCTCTTGAGTTCTCCATTGGCGATTCTGTCTTTATTCGGGTTTCTCCCATGAAGGGGGTTGTGCGTTTCAGCTCCACAGGGAAATTGGCTCCTCGCTATATTGGACCATTTCCTATTACGGAACGCATCGGCCCCGTTGCTTAACGTGTGGCTCTACCTGCTCACTTCTCTGGAATACACGACGTGTTCCATGTTTCCCAGCTTCGCAAGTGTGTTCGCGATCCTGATTCTATTATCGAGCCTCATATCGTACCTGATTTGGAGATCTCACCCGATCTATCTATAGAATAGCAACCTCTTCGTGTGCTTGATTCGGAGGTCAGACGTCTTCGAAACAAAGAGGTTCCGCTTGTGAAGATTCAATGGTCGTCTATTCCTAAGGACTGCACTTGGGAGACCAGAGAATTTATCGAGCGTACTTATCCTGGTTTTCTTTCATCTTCCGGCACGGGTGAGCATCTATATTTTATCTTCTGTATTCCTTTTGTGGATTAGATGTTATAGACGACTTCTATATTTAAGGAATTGCGGGGACGCAATTTTCTTAAGGGGGGAGTCTGTAACAACCCTGAGATTGCAATTACCGAATAATGAATTAAAATTATGATTTTAAGTTAAAAAGGGAGCTAAACAAAATTTTGAGAATTTAAATTTGCAATTGGTTCGCAAATTAAAATATTTTTGGGTTGAAATGGGGAATTTTTTTATGTGATTATAGGTTAATAGGCCAAATGAGTAATTATATGGTTTTAATTAAAACTAGGATGCTTCTTAGATTTTGTTCACATGATAACCTTAGGAAAATAAACTAAGTCCTAATGGGTTTTAAAACATCTTACCATGACCCATTAACCAACCCACTCCTATTTAATATCTCAAACCCCTCCCATAAACCCTAACCCTCCTCTTCATAAATTCCTAAACCTAGATCTAAACATAATTAATGGCCTCCCTTTAGAAGCTCCATCTTCTTCTCTTCATAATTAAACTAGTTTAATCTTTGAAAGGTAATGCAATCTCCCCTATTCTCTAATCCATCTTAATCCCTATTTATCTCTACCATCTTGTTGTAATCATTATTTTTTTTTGTTGATTTTGGGTCCTTTGAAGCCTCTTGATCTTTGCTTTGGGGTTGAGGAGTTTGGCTTGCTTGATATTGTGCACTCAAACCATTTGATACTTTGCTTCATTAAGGTAATTACTATTGATTAGTAATTATTGCTAGTTGTAAAGATAAGCTTTGGCCTTGGTTTCCTTTAAATTAGTGTAATAATCATTATATGGTGATTAGTAATTGTTATTAGTGATTTTTTTGATGCCAAAAACTGAAAAAAAAACAACCCAAAATCACCAAAAACACAAAAATATGCTTGCTGGAAATATTTAGGCTGAAATCAGCCTAAAACAGGCTGGAATAGTGCACTGGGCGCACCAGAACAGGCCTGGGCTGCACCCAGGCACTGTAGGCTAGCCCAGCTGGGCTAGCCAGAGGCTGGCCAGCCCATGGTGGGCTGGCCGCGCCCCAACCCCCCAGCCCGGGCGGGCTGGGGGTTGCACCCATTCCCCAGCCCGTTTGGGCTGGGGAATAGGGGACGCGGGCCTTGGCCCGCGTCCCATACCCCCAGCCCAGGCGGGCTGGGGCAGTGTAATGTCCCCAGCCCGCCTGGGCTGGGGCATACGGGCGCGGGCCTTGGCCCGCGTCCCATAACCCCAGCCCAGGCGGGCTGGGGCACCTCTATTATCCCCAGCCCGCCTGGGCTGGGGACTAAGGGCGCGGGCCGAAGCCCGCGTCCCTTAAACCCCAGCCCAGGCGGGCTGGGGCACACAGTATATCCCTAGCCCGTCTGGGCTGGGGTGGACTGACGCGGGCCGGGCCCGCGTCCAAAAAAAAAGAAGAAAAAAAAAAATTCAAACATCACCTCTGTTTCCAGCTTTTGAGCGCCACTTCGCGATGCCGCCACGTTCGCATCGGAAGTCGGAATTCGACGTTTTTGGTCTCTTTGGAAAGGTGGAGTTGCAAACTCCATCTCTGGAAAATTTGGACAACATTGGAGTTCGTTTGGTACTTCGATTTTTGTGCCAAAATTAGACTCTGGTCGCTGTTGGAAAACAGTGTGAATCTTTTTCTGGGTTCAACTTTGAGACGTCGCTGCCACTTCGTCTCAACTCGGAATCCAGAAATTCCTTTTGCATCTTAAATAGGGATGTCGGACTTTATGCCTACCAGTTTTCATGCCATTTGGACACAGATTGCTGGTCCAAATAAATTGCCGAACTTGGGTTCGCAGCATTTTTTGAATGGTTTCAAACACTTAAATATTTTTGATGATTTTCTGGTTTTCGTCGATTTCTTTGAGATTTGTCCCTGAATTTCGTACACAGGCTTTATAAAAAGGATTTAAAAGGATTTTTCACTCCAAAATGGCTTTTGAAAATTATTATATAATATTATTTTTAATTATTAAATTAATTACTCCATAATAGGAGACTTTTCAAAAGACCGTTTTAAAAGTGATTTCGAAATCAATTACAAATCCGTTTTACACCATTATTTTCTATAATAAAAATCTCACACTCACTTTTAGCACGTCGAGCGAAGTGGAAAGGTGCTTAAACGGTTAGGAAATCTCCGGCTTATGGAAACCGTGTGTATTTTCTTTCCGGTTAATCCCCGACCTATTCGATTGATCGTTTTGACCTTTGGGTCTAGTCTACCTATGATATGAGGTGGACTTTTTATTCTTTGGAGTGTGAGCTTGCTATTGGTTAGGAAACCGTTTAGTGCGAACGTGGGGTATGGGACTCATTGTTAACACTTTACGGGTTCCTCTCCGAGAAGTTAGTGGCACGTTAGCCTCTGGGCGGCCAGTACTGGACCTCTGGGTCACCATGCCTCTGGCCAACCGTCTCTGGACACCTGCTCTATGGAGCAGTTTATATTCGGCGTGTGCCTCTGGGCCTTTATCCTTCTGGGAAGGATCTCGCCGTTTCGCGCGTTCCGCATCTGTGCGAGTGATCGATCACAACTCTACAGTACTTGGCAACAACGACTCTGGTCGGTGCACGTGCAATATTTGTATTATCTGATGATTTTATATCCATTCGAGTATCGCCATTCGGTGTTGGTTCTATGGAACCATACGATGTAAGTGCGATTACCTTGTGGATTCATAGTGTCTCTGGACACTGCTTTTCAGTGTTTGATTTCATTGACTTTTCAGTATATCCCTATTGCTTTTTGGAGCATCGATCTTTGCTTGGGCATTGATTACTGACTTTGGTCACTCTTGGGATTATTGCCTATGGGCAACTTTATATAGCTTTGGCTACGCCGATGATATGAGGCGATTTTATTTATTAAACACTTTGGTGTTTGCATCCTCTTTGGAGATTTTTGCTGTTTATTGATGATTAGGGATCGTCATTATATTCATGTAGTCCATATTACTCTTCTCTTTGGAGAAGTACTGTTTTATTTATGTACTGCATTATTATATATATCTCAGTTATTACTGATTGTTTAGCTAGCCTGACCCGAGTGTTTTCGCTCGGGTCAGACCGAGTTGTTTCAGGTTAGGTCTCTGGACTTAGCTTTCTGTGCTTCCGCTTGGACATTATCTGCTATGCTGATAGATAGCTCTTTTATTTGTCCACTATTCAGCTACTCTGTTATTTCAGACTCTTATGTACATATTTTGACTCACATGTGTGAGCGGTGGCTTTGTACCCACTTATAGTATTTGGATCTGTATTGATGATGTATTGTACCTATGTTCTGTGACTGTTATGTGACTGTTCTGTGATGATGATGTTATCATTTAGTATTATGTTTGTTCTGAACCTATTTTCCTTAGCCATTGTAGTTTCGTTATAAATATCTATTGGATATGTCGAACCACTTGAGAAAAGAAAACCACATATTCGACGTATTCAGTAGATAGTTATAGCTTGATTACATATGGTCGCTTCCATTATACTCTATTCTCCGTTCTAGTAGACGGTATTACTCCGTAATACTCTTTACTAGAGTGGGTCTCGGAGTGGGGCGTTACATTCATGTATATGACATAAGGGAAAACATTCAAACATTATCCATGAATAAATAAATCTCTCAAGTCGTATATAAATCCCAAGTATAAATCCATAAAATTCGAAATCACCAAAATCCTCAAAGAAATCATATTTTCCTTATTTGCATCTATAAGGCTAGGTAAACACATCAAAAATGGTGAAATCGAAATCATCATAACTCATAAAAGAAATCTCATATTGGCCAATTATTACATGCAAAAGCATGTTGCACGTGCTATTTACCAGTACTGTTCTGTGTTCAAAAGGTTGATCTACGCATTTGAAGGGGTAGTTTTGGCCCAACATTCTTCTATACAAGGTAAATAATGGCAAAACTCAGTATTTCAAAAGGTTTGGCATATATATGGAAGCATGTTATTTTATACCTTCGAAAGGTGCTTCTTAACATATTTGAAATCCCCTTTATGCGTGTAGAATCATCTATTTCGAAAGGAATTAACTGAATCGAAAGGGCAACTTTATCACCTTTGGACTTCTTTGAAGGTTCGTTGTTCATCCATTATTTTTCTGAAGCATCCCTTTGACACTTTCCAAAGGTTTTGTTATTGCTATCATTCTCGATGAATCCTTCTTTTATATTCTTTAGGGTTTTGACAAAATTAAATTGATTTTTGATGATAACTGATATCGATCCAAATCCTTATCCAGTTGTTGGCTCTGATTTGTTTGGTCAAGCTTCTTACTCCAAGTGATGCTCTCTATACAATTACATAGTTTGTTGACTTGTTTCGATGATGATTCTTATGTGGTTTAGATTGAACTGTGTTATGAATCAGATGAGCAATAACTTCTCGAACTATGATGCTTGGAATGTTACTATAAGCATGGTTGAGGCATAGAGTCATAATGCAAAAGGATTGGGTTCACCATGAACCATAAATTTGGATCGGTACCGATCCGATTGGATCGGACCGGTGCTTATCCGAAAAGATGGCATATTTTTGGCTCAAACTTCTTTGGGTCCTTTATCTTGTATATATAGGCTTTTCGATCAAGTCTCGAGTCATTTTTGCTTAATCTAAATGTTCAAACTCCCATTGAATTCTGCTAGGTTTAAAACCCAGTTAACATTTGCCTCCCAAAGCATGCTTTCATTAAAAACAAGGCATGCTCAAAAATTGCTCATCATTGGGTTTCTATTTTAAGGAGTTTCATTGGCTGTAGCTAGCCATCTTGAAAAGCAATCTATGATGTACCAGTTAACTGTCCATTTCTTAGTGTAAATCTTCAAATTGTTCGTAATTACGAAGTGATCTCAACTTGATAATTTTCAGAATGAATACGAAAGTCAAGTAGGTCGTAATAGGGAAAATTTGAGATCACTTAGAGGAATAAATTTAATCTCTTTAAGCTCCTGCCTGCCGATCCAATCTCTTCGTCCATTTAGGAGTTGCCACCACCGATCTCCCACTAACATCATCAACCGCCGCTTATTGGAGCTACCGTCGCCTTCTAAGCAGGTCCCACTATCGTGATCTCCTTCATTTTGAGGCATTTTCGATCGAAACTATCCAATACTCCAATTTGGGTTGTCTTGAATTAGAGATCAAATCACATTTCTTCATTTCGAAGGTCAGTGATGTGGATTTTGATGTATTATTAATTTAGTGATTAGTGATGAAGTTGCATTGGTGATGAATAAAGTGGAAGATTCGAGCAGATTGTGACTTTGTGGAAGAAGATATCAAATCGAGTCTTGAATTACCGACGAAACAAAGTTAGGGTTTTTCCTAGGTGCTTGACATGTTTTGCGATCTTCACCCATAGAGTCAGAATTAACTTGCACCGAGTTACAAGTCGATCCCGACACAACATCTTGTGGATTGATTTTGATTTTTTTGGAAGGTGAAAATAGCTTAGGGTAGCATCTTATATGAAGCTCATGCCGTTATCACCTTCCAAAGAACTAAAATCGACTTATGCCAAGAATTCTCTACTTGACTCAGACCCATCGATGTATAGTTGCTGGCTTTGGATTGGTCATTTCATTTCTTAGTCGGTGTACTTGGAATTGGAAGGGCTTTCCGTGTTGCTTTCAGATAGTAGATCCATTGTTGATCGTCAATCGATAATGGGTAAGTATATAAGAAAATAAATTAACAGGCGATACAGATTGCTCTTTCCGGTGTGAATGGTCCATCTACACAGAATGGTTTCTTCACAGTGTTCAGGATACCGAATCCATTCTCACCTAGATTACTCATCACATATACCTCTGGTCAAAACTTAGAATCTGATCAGTGGTTGGTACAGTTAGTCCGTGAGATGATGGTTTTGATGACAACAACCATAGAATAGATTCTAAAATATAAATACTAACAGTATAAGTTTAGATATTTATGTATATGTAGGATTTAACCATGCAGGTACCAAGAATGAAGACTGTACAGTATAGAGATTCAAGATATCAAGATTGAAGACTCATGAGTATCAAGATTATCAAGAGTTCAAGACTTCAAGAATAAGTATTTTAATTAGGAATTTTGTTAAAACTCCTAGAAAAGCACTGGCATCTTAAAATTCAATTTATTCGTGGAATGGAATCCACTTCGAGTCCGTTAAACGGATAGAACCCTAAGTAGGATGGAACCTACGAAAAATCTAGTGGAACATTGTTTTGTATTCGCTAATTTTTATTCAAATGATTTTACAAAAATTATCTTGTTTTCGATATGATTTCAAAACTTCCTTTTAAAAGATTCAAAAACCTCCTAATTTTAAATAATTTTAACCTCAAAATAAAATCATCTTTAATTTCAAAGTCAAATTACTCCTGATTTTAAACTATCTTTTAATATAATATATTTAACTTTTAAATACTTATACTTAGATTTAAATATAAAATTATAAGTTAAATTCTATATATATATATATATTATTCTCTATATTTACTTATGAATTTTAACTATAGTCAAGTATATTTATAAAGTTTAAAATAGTTTTAATATAAGACAAAGGTTATTTTCAAAGAAAATCAAATCATCGAAAATTGCCTTGGGATGCCGGCATGCTCATGGTGACCGTGTGGACATAGTGCCAGTTGAGTTCAAAATTTAAATTTCAAAAGAAGTGTCTATTCGTCATAACTCTTCACGAATGGACGTGGCTGTTGTTCTTCTATAAATAGGGGTTAGTTTCAACGAATTATATATCAGGTTTTTTGGTTTTTCACTCCTCTTCTTCTTCCACTTTTCTTAATACATATTCTTACCATTACTCTGCCGAAATCAACATTGAATCGAACTCGATCATTCGTAGTTTGATTCTCTATCACTATCTCAACAAGATCCTCAGTGCTATTCAAAGTTATAGGCTTTTTGTAATCAACATGGCGAGAAAAGGTGTGATTGTAGCCTTGAAAATCAATCAAGCGAGATAAGGTGTGATTTTAGCCTTGGGAAATCAATTGGGTGAACTTTTTGCCCGTAAAATCAAGTGGGTGAACTTGTTGCCCGGAAAATCAATTATCTCTACCCAGAGGATTGTGATTCTAGAGGGTGTACCTCGTAGGCTTGAAATCGAGGGTGTAATTGTAAAGATTGCTTTTGAAAGGAAATCCGTACTTGTGTTATGGGTATGGATGTAGGGTAAATCCAAACCAGTATAAAATCTGGTGTGTTCTTTCCTTTACTGCTTTTACTTTATATTTGCATTTGTGTTTGATTCTGTGATCATATCTATGTCTGAATATTGCATACATTTGTGTTCAAATTAACAAAAACTCGAAAAGATTTAACAATTCTCTAAACACACTATTCACCCCCCTCTAGTGTTTGTCCTTAGCCTTAAGATCCTTAATCCGCATTTCTCACAATTGGTATCAAAGCAAGGTTTTCAAAGTTTCATAATCTGATTTTTGAAAAATCTTTTAAAATAGCTATATTTGTTAATACTAATTTAGTAATATTCAAATCATCATTGTTTCATGAGTCTGCATATAATCAATATTCAAATTCAAGTTATCTACCAAAATTGTTTGTGTACAGGAATCAAGCTTTATGGCTGTTGAGAAATCAATCTACAACAGACAAATTGTGCAGATCAGAAAGAACAAATGGATACTTCATAGTGGATGTTCTAGACACATGACTGGCAATCGAAATATACTGAATGATATTATATACAAAGACGGAGGACTGGTTAATTTTGAAGACAATTCAAAAGGATATGTGATTGGCATCGGCAAAGTCGGTAATTCTAAAACTCCTACTATTACTAATGTTTTGCTAGTTAAGAATCTGAAACATAATCTGCTAAGTATAAGTCAACTATGCGGTAAAGGATATAAAATTAAATTGAAAAAGATAAATGTCACATTGAGGATAATAATTCAACCATTATATTTGAGAGAGTCAGAAAAAAGAATATTTATATTCTTAGTATGAAAGTTTCAAATGATAACATGTGTCTGTTGGCAAATACAAGTGACCCTTGGATTTGGCATAAGAGATTTGGGCATTTGAATTTCAAACTCTTATCTAGACTGTCAAAACATGATCTAGTAAGAGATCTTCCTAAAATGAATTTTAAAGTAGATAGTCTATGTGATGCTTATCAATTAGGAAAACTTAGAAAAGTTCTTTTAAATTAAAAGATATGATTTCAACTTCGAAACCTCTTGAATTACTTCATCTTGATTTATTTGGTCCATCTCAAATTCTGTCAATAAATCATAGTAAATATGTTTTTGTAATTGTAGATGATTATTCTAGATTTACATGGACAATTTTTTTGAAACATAAAAGTGATACTTTTTAATGTTTTAAGAACTTTTCAAAAAGAATTCAAAATCAATTTTCTTTAAAATTATAACTATTCGTAGTGATCACGGTTGTGAATTTGAAATGAAAAGTTTGAGGAATTCTGCAATAAAAAAGGAATAACTCACAATTTTTCATTTCCGAGAACTCCACAACAAAACAGAGTAGTAGAACGTAAAAATAGGACGATTCAAGAGTGTGCGAGAACTATGCTTTCAGATAGTAATTTACCAAAGAATTATTAGGCAGAAGCAGTTGCTACCGCTTGTTATATTTTAAATTGAATTTTAATTAGACCTTTAACTGATAAGACATCTTATGAACTTCTTTATTCAAAGAAACCTAAGGTATATTATTTCAGATTTTTTGGAAGTAAATGCTTTACTTTAAATACAAAAGATAATTTAGATAAATTTGATCCTAAATCCAACAAAGGAATCTTTATCGGATATTCTAATAGAAGTAAAGCATACAGAGTGTTTAATTTAAAAACTAACACCAACGAAGAAACAATGCATGTCTCATTTGATGAAAATTTCAAAAATTTTGAAGATACAAATGATGAAGAGGATTTAATCACTCAAAATCAAGAATCAGTTGAAACTAATAATGAAATTAATCATCATAATAAAAGGACAAAACTTTTGAAAGATCATCCTATAGAAAATATATTGGGAGATATGCAATCTATTCTTAAAACTAGAAATCAACAAAGATAAATGAGTAATGTAGCTTTTATATCAACTATTGAACCCAAAAATCTAAAAGAAGCATCAACTAATGATTCATGGATTTTAGCTATGCAAGAAGAATTAAATCAATTTAGTAGAAATGATGTTTGGAATCTTGTTCCTAGACCTGAAAATAAAACTATAATTGGAACTAAATGGGTTTATAAAAATAAAATGAATGAACAAGGAGTGGTAGTTAGAAATAAAGCTTGATTAGTCGCTCAAGGTTATTGTCAAGAAGAAGGAATAGATTTTGATGAAACCTTTGCTCCCATAGCAAGATTAGAAGCCATTAGGATTCTACTTGCATTCGCAAATCATAATAATTTCAAATTATTTCAAATGGATGTTAAAAGTGCCTTTTTAAATGGATTTGTAAAAGAAGTATATGTTGAACAACCACCACTTTTTGAAAATGATAAATTACCAAATCATGTTTACAAACTTAGGAAAGCTTTATATGGTCTAAAACAAGCTCCAAGAGCCTGGTATGATAGACTAGGATCATATTTATTACAATCAAATTTTGAAATTGGTAAAGTAGATAATAATCTTTTTATTAAAAGAAATAAAAATGATATTCAACTAGTACAAGTTTACATAGATGATATCATTTTTGGATCAACTAATTTTGAAATTAATAAAGAATTTTCTGAATAATGACAAAAGAGTTTGAGATGATTCATATAGGTGAATTAAATTTCTTTTTAGGATTAGAAATAAAACAATTAGATAATGGTATCTTTATTAGTCAAGAAAAATATGCTAAAGACCTAATTAATAAATTTTGTTTGACTACTGCAAGTGGAAAACCCATTCCCATGGCAACCAATGAGCACCTTAGTAAAGAAGATCTCTCGAAAGATGTAGATCAAAAATTATATAGAGGAATGATTGGATCACTACTATATATTACTGCTAGTAGACCTGATATCATGCATAGTGTCTATCTCTGTGCCAGATATCAATCCTAATCTACAGAGACCCACTTAAAAGCCGTAAAACATATCATATGATATGTTTACATCTGATTATGGTTTATTTTACCCTAAAAATGATTCTTTTGACTTAATATCTTACTGTGATGCCGATTATGCTGGTTGTAAATCAGACCGAAAAAGTACAAGTGGGACTTGTCACTTTTTGGGGCATTCTCTGGTTTCCTAGTTTAGTAAAAAGCAAAACACAGTTTCTTTATCAACAACTGAAGCAGAGTATATTTCTGCTGCTTTGGCTTGTTCTCAAGTAATATATGTGCAACAAACTTTAAAAGATTATGGTTTAAATATGTCGAAATCACCAATTTATTGTGATAATACTAGTGCAATAAATTTATCCAAAAATTCTACTCAACATGCTCGAACTAAACATATTGACATCAGACATCATTTTCTCAGAGATAATATAAGTAAGGAAGTAGTTACTCTCGATTATATCAATTCTGAGAGTCAAATTGCTGATATTTTAAAAAATCCCTTAAATGAATCAATATTTACTAAATTAAGAAGAGAATTAGGTATTTTTTTAATAACTAAAATATAAAATATGAATATCCATTATAATAAATAATTAATACTAAAATAAATCAAATAGTAAAAATATAAAGGAGCATGTTGACATTCCCCATATACCCATGTCGACATATAACATTTTTATCTTTTTAAAAAATTTCCCACCAAAATTCAAAAAAATGGTTATATATTCTTCTTATTTTCGAATTTTTGATCATTCTCTATGTTCTCTTTCTATTCTATCTTTTGAAATAAATAAAATCATGGCATCATCTTCCAAATCAAACATAAAATCAACATTTTCGTTCCCCTCTCCTACTTCTGGTCCGTTTCAACGTACAACTCTCGCTCGTGTAACAAAAATGGAGAAGTCTCTGAAGGATGCACTTTAGATGATGACTGAAATTTAAGTGATTCAACTCCGTATGGCAAAGGAACAAGAGAGGCAAGGCAAGATTCTTAGGAATTTGCAAAAATTTCTATTGGATAATCAAGCCAACCCTATTTTGATTGATGAAGATTCTTCATACAATCAAGAACAAGAGGCCAGCGAAGAAGAAGAAGAAAAAGAACCCATGGAAGAAGCGCAAGCGGAAGATGAAGACAAAGTCATTTGCGTTGGAGAAGTGTGCTTTGATAAAGATGGGAATCTTGTTGAACAACGTGGAAATTTATGTTTCAACTATCCGCATTGTTCGATTCATAGATCTCCTATTTAGTTTCTTTTCTTTCTTCTCTGTTGTTGTTTTTGTTTCTTTATGTTCTCTAAACACTCATGTAAATACAACTTTATACGTAATGTGTGTTCTCATATGTTTTAATTATAAGTATTATCATGGATTTTAGTTAAAATAGTTAGTAGTAAGTTTTAGTTTTAGATCTAAGTGTCGATTACTTATGATAACACTATCATTAAAATCACATATCATAGGGTATTAGATTTAGGGGGAGTTATATATTTTGGAGTTATAAAGATTAGAGATTGTTTTTGTTGATGACAAAGGGGGAGAAGTATAAAATAGGGTAATTAGGGCATAGATTAAGGGGGAGTTATTAGTTTTAGGGGGGTTATTAGGATAGAAGTAATATTTTATAAATAAAGGTTGTCATCATCAAAAAGGGGGAGATTGTTAGTTCTTGAGATGATGGTTTTGATGACAACAACCTTAGAATAGATTATAAAATATAAATACTAACAGTATAAGTTTAGATATATATGTATATGCAAGATTTAACCATGCAGGTACCAAGAATGAAGACTGTACAGTATAGAGATTCAAGATATCAAGATATCAAGATTGAAGACTCATGAGTATCAAGATTATCAAGAGTTCAAGACTTTAAGAATAAGTGTTTTAATTAGGATTTTTTTTAAAACTCCTAGAAAAGCATTGGCATCTTAAAATCCAATTTATTCGTGGAATGGAATCCACTTCGAGCCCGTTAAAGAGATGGAACCCTAAGTAGGATGGAACCTACGAAAAATCTAGTGGAACATTGTTTTGTATCCGCTAATTTTTATTCAAATGATTTTACAAAAATTATCTTGTTTTCAAAATGATTTCAAAACTTTCCTTTTAAAAGATTCAAAAACCTCTATCCTGATTTTAAATAATTTTAGCCTCAAAATCATCTTTAATTTCAAAGTCAAATTACTCCTGATTTTAAACTATCTTTTAATATAATATATTTAACTTTTAAATATTTATACTTAGATTTAAATATAAAATTATAAGTTAAATTCTATATATATTATTCTCTATATTTACTTATGAATTTTAACTATAGTCAAGTATATTTATAACGTTTAAAATAGTTTTAATATAAGATAAAGGTTATTTTCAAAGAAAATCAAATCATCAAAAATTGCCTTGGGATGTCGACATACTCATGGTGACCATGTCGACATAGTGTCAGTTGAGATCAAAATTTAAATTTCAAAAGAAGTGTCTATTCGCCATAACTCTTCACGAATGGACATGGCTGTTGTTCTTTTATAAATAGGGGTTAGTTTCAACGAATTTTATATTAAATTTTCTGGTTTTTCACTCCTCTTCTTCTTCCACTTTTCTTAATACATATTCTTACCATTACTTTGCCGAAATCAACATTGAATCGAACTCGATCATTCGTAGTTTGATTCTCTATCACTATCTCAACAAGATCCTCAGTGCTATTCAGAGTTATAGGCTTTTTGTAATCAACTTAGCGAGAAAAGGTGTGATTGTAGCCTTGAAAATCAATCAAGCGAGATAAGGTGTGATTGTAGCCTTGGGAAATCAATTGGGTGAACTAGTTGCCCGTAAAATCAAGTGGGTGAACTTGTTGCCCGGAAAATAAAGTATCTCTACCCAGAGGATTGTGATTCTGGAGGATGTACCTCGTAGCCTTGAAATCGAGGGTGTAATTGTAAAGATTGCTTTTGAAAGGAAATCCGTACTTGTATTGTGGGACTGGATGTAGGGTAACTCCGAACCAGTATAAAATCTGGTGTGTTCTTTCCTTTACTGCTTTTACTTTATATTTGCATTTTTGTTTGATTCCGTGGTCATATCTATGTATGAATATTGCATACATTTGTGTTTAAATTAGCAAAAACTCAAAAAGATTTAACAATTCTCTAAAAACACTATTCACCCCCCTCTAGTGTTTGTCCTTAGCCTTAAGATCCTTAATCCGCATTTCTCAGAGGTACAAGTCCACTATCTTTCGGATTTAAAGTATCAACTGCGCTAGAATTTATAATTTAGAGATTAGGCATACCTGACCATTTCGAACACAAGCTTTCTTTTATTGAATGATGTGCTAATCATTTCGGTGCAAATCAGTTGAGGGAAACTCACCTCTTTCTTAAGCGAAGTCATCGTCGATCCCAACTAGATCAGTCATTTCCATAGCTTCAGCCCAATATGACTACCTTATTCCTGTCGGCCCATCATCGATCGCACTCCCTTTAACTTTAGAGTCTTGCTTGATCCTTTAAAGAAAGCTCCTTCAATCCATACACACAAGATGTTGCGAAGCATTTGCTCACAATACAGTATCCCAAAGGATGACGTTCTTCTACCATCGAAAGCAGAATTTTCTCGTAGACCACCTTTTGGATACGTGGCTTGCCACTGGTATATGAGAATGTTTGGTGCAGTGCCCCCATTCAATCACTTCTTAATGAATATACTTCTGAACATAGGGTTGGCCCCATTCTAGATTTTTCCAAATGGATATGCCATGCCGACGTGCTTATATGTTTTGTTCATGCGGGCGCTCAATTGTGCCTTGAGTTTCGTTGAGTTGCAGTATCTTCTATAATTCAAATGGAGAGAGGCTAACCCATCACTTGTCTATATTAAGGTGCAACATAGCCGAAAACTTATATTGGATCTTCCCTGCAAAGTTCCTTTATTCAAGAATCGATCCTTTTTCGCTAAATCTCTAGATGGATTCACCAGTTTATGGACCATGAGGGGTCGGTCTCTTTCATCATGCTTGGAATTTCCTTTAATTGCTATAAGTCTTCTAAACGATCGTATAACCCTTGTAGCTCTTCTAAGATTAACATGGATCTGGCACTCGGCACTATTCTTAGCTCCCCGAAAGCGATCGATGCTCAGGAGCACATAATTAGGTTCTTGCTCACTGCTGAAAATCTTCTCTGATGTGTGCTTTTACAACCTAGGAGGTCCGTCGGATTCACCAGCGCTCCTTCCCGCTCAAGAGCCTGGACCCGTTCTGTTTCTTCTTCCTATGGCTCTGGTGAAGATGATGATGATGTCAAGGAAGAAGAAAGTGACCCATTCGATGGGTTAGAGAAGGCCCATTAAGAGATTCAAATTCAAGTTGGAGTCGGTAGTCCTCTCAAAATTCAATTGATCCCAGAAGAGAAAGAAGAAAAGTTTATTTAACAGAAGGGCAGGGCTCCATTAATTGAAGGGAAGGAGGAAGGAGAGATTAATCAGGAGCATCCTCTAAATGCGGAAGAAATAAATTGGGACGTTGACGAGGGTAGCGTCAGCTTATGAGACAAGGCCTCAGGGTTAAGACCTAGACATGCTCCCTCACCTCCTTTGAAAGGGCCCATTGAAGGAGCTTCTCCCAAGAAAGAACCTATCTCTAGTTCTTTGCCGGAAGGTGCCGATATCGACTAGGGAGATACGAGCGACATTTTTGTGAATATGGGAGACTTGATGAATGACTTCACTTTGGAAGGATTACTTTCCCATCTTACTCAGATGATCCCTACAGGAATCAATGACTCAACGTTAGTCAGTAATTGATCTGGTTTGTGTATTCTGCCGGGGTCGTGAAACTATAACACACATTTCATTAGGACTACGCACTTTATATTATTATTGTTTAGGATGTTCTAGTTCATTAAAATACCTCTTTCCTAATACCATTTTATTGCTTACTGGAGGAATCATGTCTCATGGCTTTTATAATGATCTCGATCGTGTATTGGAGTCTTAGCATCCATAAAGACATTCTTCCAAGTACCATGCTCCTCGAGAGACCGATGAGGAGAGGAAGAAGAGGAAGGATAAGAGGCGGAAGTGCATCGCCATGCCAAAAAAGATCAAGGCCATGAAGTGGCTAGGAGAAGAGGAAGAGCCCGAATGAGCGGGAAAATCCATCAAGGAGGCCGAAAAGAGACCTAAAGTGAGAACCTGCCTCACAACTTCCTACTTTCACTGGGATATATGTTCCTCCTTTTAGTGTCGTGACTTCATCCACTCATACTGCTATGACCGCCTCTCTCTCAATTTCTATGCGTGCGCCTTAAATTCTCCCCACTGGTCCCCTACATCTGCAAGCTACATTCCCTATCTTATTCATAAGGGGGGTTGTTTTTGATAAGCCCAATTTGAAGTCGGTTCATGTCGAATCTTATTAACCCCATCTCCATGCGATTCAGAGCGGTTTGGAGCAAGCTGAGGTGTGGGAGAAATTATGCATGCAATTATCCACTGTTAATCGAAACAACTATGAAGAAATTCTCTCATCCGAGTCTAAAAAGGATGAGTATGAGAAGTAGCTAGTCGAAGATCATGACATGGAGATCGTGAGGATGAATAAAGAGAGAGATGATGCTGCCGAGAGAGAGAGAGAGAGAGAGAGAAATGTGATTCTTTGTTTAAGGAGCTAAAAAATCCACCGATTGGGCCTCACTCATATTTAGAGATAAAATAAAGAAGTGCCACACCGATGAGGTGGGTTTAAAAGAAAAATGGAGGATAAGTGAGACGATAGTTGAGATGCATAAGAAAACCATCGCCAAACAGGCTCAAGAAGTTGCCACTTTTTACAAACAAGTTTCGACTTTGGATGCTGAGAAAAACAGCTGGTGGAAAAGAAGGCTAGCACAAATGCCATCATTTCAGAACTCCAAGATACCTTCGTAAATAAGATGGAAGGCTTGGATGCTACTATTCTGGGATTTTACGTCAACTCCGTGCCGCACTAGGGGAGTCTCAGCTATTTGGGTCTGTTGTTCCCTCGGACGCTTGTTGTAGCCGATTTCAAGACATGGGTGCGGTTATATCAAAGAAGAGTTGTTTCTAGCATAACTAAATGAAGAATCTTGCCAAGCTTTAGTGGAGGGCCAAGAAATCTTGAGACTGGAGAGGGAAAGAGAAGCTATTGATGCTGATGTCATCGGTAAGGCTATAACCGAGCACTTCACTTCAGGCCCTAGTGAGCCATCTTCGCATCTTCATGCCAATGAGAGGATTATTTCTACTTCTCCCGTAATTATGCTTCCATTAAAGGAGAGCAATGGCGAAGGCTTCGAAGTTGTGACATATGAGCAAACCCCTGTAGCAAGTAATTTTCATATCTCTTCTATGTTTGAAGACTTCCAATTTACGCCTGATGACATTACCGAGATAACCTCCCTTTATTCGGGTATTATAGATCAACCCTATCTTCCTGCTTAGTTACCTCTTCATCACGGTGTCAGATCTACTACCATTCTGACCGCATCAACCATCGTCTCTACATCTAGCTCGTAGCCCGGTTCGCACTCCAAGCAAATCGCAACACTGCATGGTTTGAACGACCCCCTCCGTATTGCAAGAGGAAGGTTTGGCTGATGATGACACATAGGAGCAGGTAGTTCAAGTTAACCAACCAAATAAAGTAAAGGCCGAGTAGGCGATGACCGAGTAAGCGATGACCGAGCAGTAGATGATAGCAATGAAGAAGGAGAAGGTTAAAGATCAAAAAAGGTTGTCAAAGTGTTCTCACGGATCCCGCAAGCACAAAGGCAAAGGAGGGTCCGCTAGTGGCCAGGATTCAGAGAGTGAGAATGGGAGGAGAGAAGCCTGAGAAGTTGCCGATTAGAGGTGGAAAAGGTGACAGGGGAAGCAGTGACAAGAAGTCATGATTTGTCTTTTTGCTTTTTTTGGTTGCTTTATTTACAAATGTAGAGTCTTCACTTAGCACTTCTTTATGTTGTTGTAACAGTGGTGCTTTTATTTTCCTATTCTTGGTCAATATTGTATGGGCAAGGGCCCTGATGTTTGTTGTTGTACATGAAAAACATCAAAAGTAATTAGAAGTTGAAATTTTGATTGGAACTTCGCTTGTCTACTTATCGATGTTTCATGCACTTATGCCACTTTTTTTTAATCATCACTATTTTATTTAGTCCCATAATTACTGCCAAAATTCTTTGTTTGGAATAAGAAAACTATGAAGTATTTGCTACTTTAGTTGAGTGTTGGTGCGTGCAAACCACCTAGTTCATGGGACTGTTAACTTTGAGCAATCGATATGAGACTGAGCGTCCTTTATGTCCTTTCGGATGCCCCCAGTCGGATTTATATTGCAACCCCTATCTTTGGGAACTAATTGGTTGGTGATGCGGGAGCAACACCGATTACTTGAAATTATATTAAATGATTCAGTCATAATGCTGACATTCAAGCTATTGGGCGCATGTGTCGCTCCATGGAGTGCTATTTCCTTCACTCTGGAAGCGATATGTAGCTTTTGTAATATTAGAGTTCCTCATCTTTGGAGCAATTTTGATAACCCAAGTAATGGTGTGTGGCTTAAGAAATGTGCTAAATGGGATCAAGGCTCGCTTCGTCGTAGTTTTCTAAAACAAATGCGATGCGTGGCTTACGAGATGCACGGCTTAGGTAATTGTGTTTGCATGGATGTGATTCTACAATCTAAGAGGCGATCCGTGGCTTAATAAATGTGCGGCTTTGATTTGGGCCTTCCCGGTGTCTTCGGAGCAACACCGGTTCTTAGAAGGAAGGGATCGAGTTCCGTTGATCCAGCGGTTTGAGTCAATTTACTTTTGTCGACTTGACAGGTAGATGGGGCATACTTGAGCATGGCTCCACTATCTCAAGCAGAGATTGGATGGTTTTGAGTCGATTTGACCCTATCGACTCAGTAGGTTATTTTTGTGGATGCAATTTTATTGGTTTAAAAGGAAAAGCAATTTCTGTAGTAAAAGTTGGGCAAATTCTGCCTATTTACAATGCCTTCGATATTTTGGGATGGCTTATTTGTTGTAAATAGAAAACACACAAGATAGCCTTAGATAAAGTAACAACGCAGCTAGCCTTAGATAAAGTAACAACGCAGCGTTTCATTGTCCAAGCTCGGGGAATTTGGGTTCCATCAACTGCTTTAGCTTGAACGTGCCATCCCCTTGCTTCTGGCCAATTACATAGTTCCCTTCCTAGTTTGGTCCAAATTTTCGTAGTACGGGGTAGACCTGTTTGAGGATAAGGTCTCCTACTTCGAAAGTATAGTTACGGACCTTGGAGTTGAAGAATCCTAGGACCCTTTTCTAGTGAGCAACAGTCCTTAGTTCAGCTTCCTCCCTCTTCTCATTGACTACATCAAGCGACTTAAGCAAGAGATGCTCGTTTCGTCTTTGATTGAAATTTTTCCTTCGATAAGAAGGGACTTCTAGCTCGACAAGTATCGTTGCTTTTGAACCATCTGCTAGGGCGAACGGAGAGTGTGCGATTGCAAATTTATGCGTTGTCATGTAAGCCCATAGTGCGAGTGAAGTTCATCAACTCAATTTCCTTTAGCTTTAGTTAGCCGCTTTTTGATGGTTGACTTAATGATCTTGATCACTGCCTTTTCTTTCCCGTTTTCCTGGGGATGTTCAACAGCGGACAAGATTTTCTCGATTCGAAATCATTTGCCTAAGTCTTTAAACTCGGTACTTTTGAATTGAACTTCGTAATATGTGATGATCTTTTATGGCACTCCAAACCTGTAAATAATGTTTTTGGTGACAAAGATAATAACTTTTTTTTATAGTGGGCAGTGGTTAAGCATCGACCCATTTGGTGAAGTAGCCAACAACAACGATAGTGTATTTGGCTCCTCCTTTGGCTATTGGCAGTACACCAATCAAATCAATTTCCCAAATTGTGAATTCCCACGAGCTGACCATCTGCATTAGCCCTGTTGAAGGGGTGCTTTTGATCTTGCCAAATCTTTGGCATTGGTCTCATAGTCTAGCATAATCTGCGGCATCGCAGTTTACCATTGTCCAAAAATGCCCATACCGAAGGACTTTCTTTGCAAGGGTTTACACCCTAGTGTGATCTTTGCGGTCATCTTCATGAACTTCCCTGAGGATTCTTTGAGCCTTGCCATTGGTCACACACTTAAGCAAAGGGATAGAGAATCCCCTTCGTTAGAGTACCCCATCCTATACTACGAACCGTGGTGACTTTCGAAGGAGCTTTTTCCACTGAATCCTGTTAGTGGGGAGTGTTCCCCTGAGCAGGTAGTCCTTAATCGGTGTCGTCCATGTTTCTGGTTCTACGGTTGTTTCATAAAGCCAGTCGATATCCATCTCGCCTATGCTTGGAGCGGTCAGAGTTTCAATTGGGACTAGTCCCAATGACTAAGCTTCACCGAAACTAGCCAGTTTAGCTAGATAGTCTACCTTCATGTTTTTTCCCTTGGGATACAAGTTATGGTACAATGTTAGATATCATTTAGCGATTCCTGCACTTTAGATAGGTACAAGGCAAGGTTCTCTCCCCGGGCTAGATATTCGCCTCTCATCTGATAGACGACTAGCTGAGAGTCGCTATAGATATGTATGGATTTTATCCTAATTTCCTCCACAACTTTCAGCCCGACTATCAAAGCTTCATAATTTGCTTCATTGTTTGTTGAAGGGAATTCCAAGCATAAGGCATAGCAAACGGATCGTCCTTCGGGAGTTCCGAGGATGACTCCAACCTTCGAGCAGAAGTTGTTAGATGCACCATTGACAAACAACTTCTAGTGTGTCCCTAGTTTCAGCCTAACTTCTTCTTCGTTATCTTGTATCATAAACTCAACAATGAAGTTTGCCAGTGCCTGCCCATTGATCGCTTTTCGAGGATGGTTAATGATTTCATATTGACTTAACTAGATGTTCCATTTGATAAGCCGTCCATAGGTCTCAGGCCAGTACAACACCAGCTTCAAGGAGTGATATGTTAGTACTTTGATCAGGTGTGCATGGAAAAATGGTTATAACTTTCTAGATGTGATCAAGAGGTAATATGCAAGCTTTTCCTATTTCGAATAGTTCTTTTCGGCTCTAATAAATCGTTTACTGATGTAATATATGGGTCGTTGGACCTAGCTTCTTCTTGCATGAGTGCGATACTTAATGCATGGGGCGAGACTGCTAAATAGATAAAAAGGTATTCTCCGTCTATCGATTTGGATAGGATTGGCGGAGTCTCCATATGTCATAGCAGCTCTTCGAAGGCAGTTTGGCGAGCCTAATTCCATTCGAAGTTCTTCTTTCCCTTCTTTACCGCGTCAAAGAATGATATACATTTGTTGGTTGCTTTTGAGATGAACGACTTAGTGTTGCAACTTTTCCATTCAATCTTTGTAACTCTTTCTTGTTCCTTGAGGCCTCAACTTCCCGTAAAGCGGTGATTTATTTGGGATTTGTTTCGATGCTTCTAGTGCTTATAACGAATCCCAAGAACATTCCAGAGGCTAACCCAAAGTGACATTTAAGTGCATTGAGTTTCGTTTTATATTTATGGAGTATTTCAAACATTTCGGCAAGGTTGTCCAAGTGATTTGTGGTTATGCACGATTTAACCAACATATCATCTACATAGACTTCCATAGTTTTTCCAGTCTGATGCTTGCATATGGCATTTACTAGTCGTTGGTAGGTTTCCCTAACATTCTTTAAGCCGAATGGCATCACTTTGTAGCTGTATAATCCCTATCAGTGATGAAGCTAGTGTTTTCCTGGTCAGGCTTGTGAATCATATTCTGGTTATATCCCGAGTAAGCAGCCATAGATGATAGAAATTCATGTCTGACTGTCCCGTCCATAAGCTAGTCTATTCTGGGTAGAGGAAAGCTGTCTTTTGGGCAAGCTTTGTTTAGGTCTAAGTAGTCGATACATGTTTGCTATTTTACATTGGATATCTTAACCAAAACGGGATTGGATACCCTCTCGAGATAGGTTGCATTGCTGATAAAGCCATTCGTCATCATCTTATCCACTTCTTCTCTTAGTGCTTTGGACCGTTCGGGTCCTAGGCTACGCCTCTTATGCTTCACCAGTGTGTACTTGGGATCAATATTAAGTGTGTGGCATGCAATCTTCGGTGACACTACATACATATAGGAATGTGTCCAAGTGAATACGTCCAAGTTGGCACGAAGAAATTTGATTAGTTCATGTCGCATCTTGTTTCCAAGATATGGCCTAACTTTTAGGACCGGAGTTGGGTCGTCCATATCGATTGGGACGTGCACCGTCAATTCTGTCAGTGCCGCACAATCCTCCCCTGAACTCTTCTTTCTAGGGTCCAAAGCCTTCTCGAATGGGCTATGGTCCCTAAGCTAAGGGTGGCTCTGTAGTTGCTATTTGGTAGATTAGCGAATGTGGAGAGTTCTCCCTACATTCTTCCCTTTTTCCTTTCTTTTAGAGTTGCGTAGTTCTACGATGTAGCATTCTCTAGCGGCACTTTGATCTCCTTTTATCACCCCAATTCTATTCTCTTTCGAAAATTTCATTGTTAGACACCGTTGAGCTAAAGCAATCCTGAAATCTTCCAAAGCGGTCCGACATAAGAAAGTATTGTAGGCGAATATTTCATCTACAATCACAAAGGTCTAGATGAGGACGACTCTTTGATCTCCTTCCCCAAGTTCTATAGGTAAATCAATTGTTCCGTCAGGTTACTTAGGTTCACCGGTGAATACCTGAATCCTCGTTCGGCAAGCAGATACATCTTTCATACTGATGTTCATCGGATCAAACGTGTGTTTGAATAGGACATTTAAAGAGCTACCACTGTGCACCAATACTCATCGAACTATGGTTGATTTGATTCCTACTGTCACGACCATGGGGTCAAGGGTCATAGCCTTTATTCCTGTAGTGTCTTGATTCTGGAATACTATGTCATCATTCAGGGTTTTGCGCTACTTAGTTGGTGCTCCATCTTCGACTGTGAAGCATGAATCTTTCGGCGCGCGTTTTAATAAGCTTACATATCGCTATATTTCTCTTAACTTCCTCTGTGTGGGATGATGTCCTCCAGATATAGTTCCGATGATGAGTCTCTGGTTGGTGCATCTAGGTCCCTCTTTGCTAGTTCCAGCTTGGTTCCCCTGGTCTCTAGGAGCTTGGGGTGTTGTGGGCTGGTCAAGATTCTATGGCTTCCTCGTATATTGCAAAAGCTTGTTTTCTCAAATTAGCTCTTCAATCAAGTTCTTTAGGTGACGACACTCATTCGTGTTATGACCATGTGTTTCATGGAAGCTGTAGTACTTTCTAGAACGCTTTTTCTATTCAGTCGCTTCCTTTTTAGGCAGCTTCTTATACTCCTTCATCCCTTTTGTCGCAAGGTAGATGTTTTCCGGTGTATCATTGAGTGGGGCGTAATATTCGAGCCTCAAGCCTTTAAGTAGCTTATTACCTCCGTTTGGCTAGTTGGAATTATGGTTCTCCTTTTTCTAATTCCCATCCTTCTCAGTGTTTCCTACATCGGTCTCAGAGGAATTCGTGTATTGGTTAGCTGCCATACCATTCTGTCCAGCTTTGATTGGTTGTAGGTTAGTAAGCTTTCCTTCTAGCTCCTTCACCTCTTCCAATCTCAAGTACTAGCTTATCTTTCAGTTAAAGTCCTTCAAAGTGGTAGGTTGTTTCATTTTAATCTATTTTCCAAATTCGGTGTCGGGATGGATAGCGCGGACCAGGGCCATGAAAATCATATCTTCGTTTAGGTTACTTACTTCAGTTACCGCGGTGTTGAACCTACTCATGAAAGATTTCAAAGATTCATTTCGTTCTTGGAATAGCCAAATAAGGACGTCACGTCTTTTACTTATGTCGTGCGAAGCCTAAACTTATCAAGGAATTTTGTCGCTATTTCATTGAAAGTGGAGGTGGATTTTGGTGGGAGCTTGGGGAACCATATAGAAGAAATTCCCTCTAGAAAGATTGAAAAACATCTACATCAAATAGCATTTGAAGCATTGGCTCCGCCCATATGTGACAGCTCGCAAATCCGTACCCCTTGAGTCAACACTATTCTACATCAATTTACTCAAGTGGAACAGAAATACGAACCATTGGGGTCAAAGAAGAAGAGATATAAGAAGAAGAAACTAAACAATATCAGAATCTCACAGTCGCAGCGGAATAAAATACAATACTCAATAATAGAGCTTTATACAAAATGAAAGCTATATCTGTTTTATACATCATATCATCAGAGTATCTCATACAAACAATATTTACCAATCAGACATTACCATACAATCATAGCAGCAGATATATATATATATATATATATATATATATATATATATATATATATATATATATATATATATATATAGATACGGGTAATACGTCTCGGACTCCAGCTCCATAGCATCCTGACCTGAACAAATATTACTCGGTCTGACCCGAGCATTATAATGAAATAACACCCGAGTCAGTCTGGAATACCAGCTGATAATAATGCACCCAAATTGATTATTAAAGTTTCAAAAATCCTTTGAAAACAAAAGCATCTCGTAAGACCACGCCACAAATAAACATGTCGGGATTTTACCTTACGATAGCTAAAACACTTTTATAGAGATCCTCTGATATTATAATAAGGTCTATATACAAATACTTATAAAATAGCCGAAATTGTTACATTCATTAAATTCCAGCTACTAGCCACAGAGTGGGTAATACAAACAAAACTCGTACAAGGCTCGTAGGGAGAATGGATTTCCAACTAATGACTAGGCACTGGGGTACCACCTGTAATAGTGCGGGGCCTAGATCACCGTATCGAGGAGTACGCCCGCTCCCCTGCAACACAAGACCGGGACTACCCCTTACTGGATAATCCCGAGTGAGATCACCCCGCGGTTGGGATCGCAACCGCCCACTAAGCCGAAATAAAAAGGGAAATCTAGACAGGGATGACCTCACCCAGCTTGGGTGCTACCCACCTAGCCTTGCTGCATAACCCATGATTTTCAGTCATTCCCATTTGATGAGGCTTGAGGCTAAGCGTTACCTTTTAGAACATATCCCTTAGAATGCCCATCGTCCACCTGATGATGTTTCGCAAGCACTCATCCATACAGTCCGTCCCGGGTTCGAACGGAACCGAAGGCACTATTCCTACTACATCCATTTTGGACATATCTTCAGGACTAGTAGCGACTAGCCCTTGCACTTCACTGCTCCATCGTCGAATCCAAACTCGTTTCCACGAAACGTACAAACTGGATCGAAGTGGTTTTCGAGAAATAAATCTCGATCCCAAACTCTTCGAAACGATCAGAGCATTTGTCCAATATTGATAGTCGGTGATTTAACTATCAATTTATATTCACAAACATCCATCACACAATAAATAATTCCCACATTATTTATTTGCCTCAAATGTCTTTACAAGATATATTTCTATTTTCAATTCCCTTTGAAAACAGTTTTACAAAACAACTTCCTTAACAAAATAAATTTCACAATATTTATTTCCCACTGGAAACAACCAAAAGTCCAAATCATTTAGATTTTAAAATAATTAAAATACTTTATTCTTAAATATACTTTGAAATATTTAATTTTATTACTAGTTATTTACTCCAAAAATAATTTCAAAATATTTAAAGTAAAACCACTTGATAAGATATAACTAGTTTAAAATAAGGTTCAGTTACATGAAATTTAAAGAGGGAGTTTTAAAAGAATTGATACAAGGTTCCAAATAACTTAAATCAAACTATCCTTTAAATAAATCCATATATAAAATAATTACTAATAATATTCTTAAATAATTACTATTATAGCTAATATATTTATTATTTACTTTAAAATAATAATTTCTTAAAAACACTTTTGAAACAAGTTAAACCTTTAACATTACCTAAAATCTGCTTTAAAACACGAACTTGGTTTCGCAGGGAAATACACTTCTATCCAAACAACCCAGAGAATCCTTCTTATAAATCCTGCCCGATTTATTCCAATTCAAGTTTACGTTTAATTATTGTAAAGTTGTTTCCATGCATAAAATGAACTTCTTGAAGTTTAAAACACCTTTTCCATTTCTGGAACTTCACTTTCAAAATATAGGCTTAAGGTATTTTTAAATAAGACTATTATGTATTTATTTAGTGAAAATCATACTTAAGAAACCACGTAAATGAACACCTACTTAAATTCCAATGGTTTAAAATCGTACTTTCTAAATTATTCTAATATTCATCGTACTTTCTAAATTATTCTAATATTCATTTACACTTCTAATTATATTTTGAAAAGCTTCTTGGAAAACATATTTAATTTCCAGGAAAACATTATTCATTATCAAAACAACCCAATCGTTATTTAATACAATTTATAACTTCTTATAGAATTTATCTTCAGAAATCTACACATTAACATTTATCAACTGATAAATTTCCTCTTCATTTATAATTCCAAATTTACTAATTTCCAGTCTTCCTCCAAACCAGATTCCATTTTTTTGTTCCTTTAAATCCTTTATTTAACAATTTCTTTTATTTCTTTAAAATCCTAATTTAATTTATCTATAATTAGAATTCTGGGTTTATACTTATCCAAAAATATCACTGTACAATTTAATTCTAGATTTATCTATCATAATACATAAATAGAATGCATCATAAATTATAAAATAATTACCATATTACGAGGAATCCATTTGGATCCCTCCAACCTGTTTTCCCTGCATCCACAGATATTAGCACAACAATTATACATATATATCAATCCAGACTGATAACAACATTTATATTCAACCAATCACATAGATATTTAAATATTAACTATTTAAATTAGCTAGCATCCAGATGTGAGTGAGTTAAACTCACCTTGAGTTTCGGCGAGCGTTCGAAATTTAAATTAAACTGAACGGTGTTCGATTTAACCTAAATTTTTACTTGCCCGAAATGACTCCAGAACTACACCACTGTGTAATGCTCCTCGCTGCGATTCCGACGCCGCAAATTTGGTACGAATCCGATGTCATACGAAAAAGTTATTCAAATTTAAAGATTTGAATTTAAATTTAAAACAATCCCTTTTATATATATATATATATATATATATATATATATATATATATATATATATATATATTACCATATACAATCTCAGCCGCACGTTCTGAAATCAAGGCCGGAGCTTTTATCTTCTCCAACGTGCTCAACTACAGGCTATCACGAACCCATCGTCACCAATTAGGGCTCGAAATAGCCGCCACCTACATCGCATTCAACTCGATCGAGAACCACCGCACTGAAGACCTCCGCAAGCACCACCCATGGCCGGACGAGCGCGAAGCTCGGTGCCTCCCTCCTCCCTCGATTTTAGAATGAACGGCAACCGCCTCCTACCCTTTTCTGGCTTCAATAGACGACGGTGGCAAAGATCCACCGTTGGATCTATAGTACTCGAAGAGTACTACAATTCTCCAGTTGGAAGCATTACGAATAAATGTGAAGATTTGGAGATTGTGGAAAAAGAAGAACGATCGTTTTCGACCATTGAATGTATATAAGCGGCGGCCTAAGAAATAAAATTAAGGTTTTGCAATATATTGATTTATATAATAAAATTTAATATTATTTTAATATTATTTCCAAACATTTTACCACTTATGCAAACAAACCCCAAATCTCACGTACCAATAGGCGTTCCTTTGGGTTTTCCGCATTCCGAACACAATGGAACAGGTTTCATAGGCTCATTCGGTCATACGTGCGAGTAACGAAATTAAACGATCAATTTAAAATTAAATCCGTTAAATCGATTTCTATGCGTTTCACGCTGCCGCAGTCAAACGACAACCCTGATTGCTATGAAAATTGAAATCCGTTAATAACTAACTATTACGGATCCAATGGAACTGGTTTTATCGAATTCCGAGACTGTGCCCCAGAAGGCTATTTCACTCGTCGATAAAATCGAGCGATTTTCAAAATTGTCGAAATCACTTAAAATTTCACTTTTAACATTTTATTAACTTAACTATAATTCATATTGAATTTATAATCACATTAGAAATCATTCTGATTCAGTTTAAATCAAAATCTGAATATTTGCATTATTATATTATTAAATTCCATTATTAAATTAATATAAAATTCCAAATTTAATCTATTGACTTTTATTTCATCCAATGGTCCAATATTAAAATTCAAACCCAATTAGACCAAAAATAAATTTTAGAATCTAATTTTATCCCTATTTACATTCAAAATTACCAATTACCCAATTCTAATATTAAATTAGTATTATTCAATTTCAATTAAATTCCCATATTTGAAATCTTAACCAATTCTATTAACTTATCCAAAATCTTTTTATTTTAAAATTCAAATTATACCACATATTCAACATTTAAAACGAATTAAATGTTCAAATCTGGCGACCCAAAATTCCTGGTCGTTACATTCCTCCCCCCTTATAAAAAATTTCGTCCCCGAAATTTGCTAGGGTAGAAAATATTCTCAAACTCGTTTACTTACCCAATTTGCTTAGTTAAAAGATCATATTCCTTTCCAAAATCCTTTAGCTTAATTCCAAACTCATTTGCTTCATTTACCTTAAAGCTTTAATTTTAACTTATAACTTTCCAAGTTAAAAAGTTTTCAAAATCCTAAAAATTTTCTAACTCCCAAAATTTCTGAAAATTTTTGGCAGAGTCTCCCCTGCATGGAGGAGCTTTCGCGATATCGTGATACAAATAAATATATATACATCGACCCTCACGGTCGGTAACCAAAATATATCACAATATATATATCATTCCCCAATTATATTTGCGTAGGCGTACCTTTTTAGCAAATTTTTAAAGCAAGCGGCTAATATAACGCATATACGCGCTCCAACTCTATCGAACGCCTTACGTACCTGTACTTACTCAACAAACTCATCAGTTTTCAAAGATATGAACATTTTAACAACATTTCCAATATAAATGTAAGCCAAACATATCCATTTCATAATCAAATCAACAATTTGCATGATTTCATAAGTAAATCATATTTTATAGCATGTATAAAGTTGCTTTTCTAATTCCAAACTCCATTTTATTTCACACAAATGATATACATGCAAGTTTACCATTATCAATTCATAATTACTACCACCAATTCATCTTCAAAATTATAAACATATGCTTCACTATTTTCAATTTACTTCAATTTAAATTCAAATTGATTCACAATTTAATGTACTTCCAATTTGATTTATTTGCATTTCTTTTCCAAATTTAAACTTCATTATATTCCACTCGAATGACCTACATCCGAGTTGCAAATGTTAGATTCACATTCACTTCAATAAGAGTAATATAAGCTTTTGATTCAATTACTTTTCTTTTTAATTAATCTACATTTACATACAACCCACTAAATAGATTCCAATCCATTTCCCATTATTCAAATATCAATTTCATTTACTTCTTTTAATTCATTCACTTAGGTTTATCAACAAATTTCTATGTAGGTTGGTTATTCAAACAAATAACCAATTCTTAAGCTTATAAACAGTTAAAAATTAATTTCCAACTTAGATACATATTAATTTTGTTCAATTCCGCATGGTTCATAATCCAAGCATTTTTATCACATTGCAATTATTAAATTAAATTCTTCCCTTATATTTTTATTTCATTAACCAATTCGAGTTTATATTAATATCATTCCATTCTGGATTATTTACAACTCATACAACCTTATTTTATCACATCACAATAATTAATTAAAATTCTCTTCACTTGCATTTCAATGCTTATTATCTAAACAAATTTATCCAAGACAACATTATAAAGCTCGACCACAATTATTATTCAATTTGCTTAAGTTCTTCCACAATATTTTCATTATCTTCTTATATCAATTTTTTTTTATTTTCATTTGATTCTCATCCAAATCAATTCCAATCCATTTTTAGATTTATTTTATTAACAAGAGACCATTTAAATTATTTCACTCATTGGAATTTATTTACAATTCAAACCATTATTATAATCGAATTCCATCATTCATTCACACTCTCAACTTTTATTGCCAAAATTAAATCCCATCCTAGAACTGGGTTTTTATTTTTCTCTTCATAATTTCCTTAACAATCCACCAAAATTTCATCCATGCCAATACAAATTCCATTAAATTTAGTTTACACTAAATTCGTCTTCAAGCTTCCTTTTTATTTAATTTAGCTTCTGCTAAATTCATTCTCAAACAATTTCTTTGAATTTAGTTGAGTTAAAATTTTATTCACACAATATTGTTTTAATTTAATAAAACATTCCTTCAACTCAAAATTCTTTTCCAAATTTAATTCAAGTTTAACTAGATTTATTCAACCAGCTTAATTCATGCTATTTCTTTTACTATTTCAAATAGGATAAAAATTTAATTCTATTCATAATTATTTGTAACACAACTGAATTTTGATTTTAATTCAATCCAAATTTCAACTCAATCTCATTTAACCGAAGTTAAACCCAATTCAATCCAATTTTAATTTTCTATATACAAGTTCAAACCTTGTTTACTAACTTAAGTTCATTCACCCTTTTATATTTTATATTTTCTTCACCTTATTTCAATTCACATTTCATTTGAGATTAAGTTTGAATTCACCATACCATTCAACTATTTCCCATTTGTGATTATAATTCCATTTCCCATTTATAAATTCACCAACTTATTTACTTAAAAGTTTATATTGCTCATTTTAATCCATTTACATCTTATAATCACAATTCCAATTTTCTGTATATATGTATCACTGAATTCTTAAAGATACAAATTTTATTTCACCTTAATTCCTTGCAAAATTTAAATCCAAAATTTTCAAATTATAAGTATAATACTTAATAGCTTGTGGGTATAATTCATTACTCAATGACCCACGGTTACAAAGTCATTTTACATTTCAATTTAACCTAAAATCAATTTGATTCTAAGTCCAACTTATCTAACTTATCCCAAGTTGAATTCAAATTCTCTATTCACTTCCATGATTCAAGTTAAATTTTAAATCCATGATTAAAATTTTCATTTCCTTCTTATTATTATCAACTTCACTTACTAAGTTCAATATTTGATTCATTTTAACTTTACACGTAATTTAAATAAAATTTTCCACATTCTATTACCCGGCTTTATTTCAAAACCATTTTGAAATATTAATCTACTCATACCTACTTGGTATACCAAATCAAATCTTCGGATTTCCAAACAACTTGGTTGTACCAAAACAATTTCCCCATTTTGCAATTTCCAAAACAACGGTTATACCCAACAAGTCCAAACAATATTATAACCAACCATTTAGGTAGCAATCCATCAGTTTAGAAACTCGAAAATTAACCCTAATGATGTGGCCAGCATCATCAGGATTATTTTCTAGCGACTGAAGTGAGTTCAGTGCTTCCTTACTTTCCCACATTCATTTCAAAACAGTTTCCATTCAAAAATACTTCCCAAATAATTCTCTGTCATTACCTTCAAACACCTTGGAAAACATCCTAACATTCCAAAGATTTTAAATTTCCAAACTTTGTTTTCAATACATTTAAAATCCTTTCCAAAACTTCCGGGGTTTAAATTCTGGTTTAGTTTAAATTTAGTTATTCTCTTTTGTATAATTTATACTCATGGAATTTGTATGGTTATATCCATTTCAAATTTTAGATTAAATTTTAGATTCTTATTTGATTATAGTATTAACAACCAATCATCCAAATATACATAATAATTTAAGAAAATTATTTCTTTATATCAAAATATAATTTTGGGTAAAATTATTTCATTTACCCACTTTAAAAACAATACTATGTCGATTTATCTTGTTCAAGAGTTTAGAAATCCCTATCGATACGGTTGTACTTCCCATGCCGACCAGAATTCATAAACACTCAACCGATAAGTCAATACAGTACAAAAACAAATTTTATATTCACTAACAAATACGCTCTCATAGCTATTATTACTCTCAACTCACTATAGAGTACTATTGACCCTGTTTAATGAGTAATTTTCCCACCAAAGCCTAGGTTGTCGCCAACCTAAGCTCTGATACCAAGTGTGATAGCCCGCAAATCCATACCCCTTGAGTCAACACTATTCTACATCAATTTACTCAAGTGGAACAGAAATACGAGCCATTGGGGTTAAAGAAGAAGAGATAGAAGAAGAAGAAACTAAACAATATCAGTGTCTCACAGTCGCAGCGGAATAAAATATAATACTCAATAATAGAGCTTTATACAAAATGAAAGCTATATCTGTTTTATGCATCATATCATCAGAGCATCTCATACAAACAATATTTACCAATCAGACATTACCATACAATCATAGCAGCGGATATATATATATAAATGCGGGTAATACGTCTCGGACTCCAGCTCCTCTCCAGATCCATAGCATCCTAACCTGAACAAATAATACTCGGTCTGACCCGAGCATTATAATGAAATAACACCCGAGTCAGTTTGGAATACCAGCTGATAATAATGCACCCAAATTGATTATTAAAGTTTCAAAAATCCTTTGAAAACAAAAGAATCTCGTAAGACCATGCCACAAATAAACATGTCGGGTTTTTACCTTACGATAGCTAAAACACTTTTATAGAAATCCTTTGATATTATAATAGGGTCTATATACTAATACTTATAAAATAGTCGAAATTGTTACATTCATTAAATTCCAGCTACTAGCCACAGAGTGGGTAATACAAACAAAACTCGTACAAGGCTCGTAGGGAGAATGGATTTCCAACTAATGACTAGGCACTGGGGTACCACCTGTCGCAGTACGGGGCCTAGATCACCGTACCAAGGAGTACGCTCGCTCCCCTGCAACACAATACCGGGACTACCCCTTACTGGATAATCCCAAGTGAGATCACCCCGCGGTTGTGAAAGGGGGCTATGCGGTAGGATCGTGTAATATGGAATAACGGAATAGTCTAGGTAGTTAAAGTAGGTAAATGCAAGGAGACACCAGGATTTTATACTGGTTCGGACCTCTCGTCCTACGTCCAGTCCCTAAGCTTCTCTTAGGAATTTCACTAAATAACACCCTCACTTCACCCGGAGGAATAGGTTCACAACTTACCCGAACAACCGAACGGGATTTCTTGCCTCCACTACCGAAGAGGACTTCAACTCAATTACTAAAATACAATATTCGACTTGTTGTGTTCTTGTCAACACTAATGAGTCTAATGTAGTACAATATTCCTATAATCTTATCCTCGAGAATATGCGATGTGTTTGTGAAGATTTAGGAAATGTGAATTGCTATGAATCAAAAGAATGTTATAAACAAAAACAGTGATTCAAGCAATAGATTGGTGATTGCTTTTAGAATATCTAGAGAATATGAACAAGCGAATAGTAAGATTAAAGCAAGAGAATTCGGTAAATTAAATGATGTTATAATCATGTATTTATACTTGTAGAAGAAATGCATATGTTGTCAAAGGTTGCAAACAAGAGATGCTTCCATTTCCATTGATGAAAGGTTGCAACTCTTGGGAAGAAGAAGGTGTCTTTTTAGAGAAAATTCACAGGTTTAAATTCAGTCGACTGAGCAGGAGATTCAGTCGACTAAAAATATGAAGGAAAATTTTCAGGAACAATTTCAGTCGACTACACAGGTAATTCAGTCGACTGAAACTGTGCAATTTTGTATATGTGTACAGTTTCAGTCGACTGGACATGTCTATTCAGTCGACTGAAGTATAAAAGTATGCATAGTGAACATGTGAATGAAGTTTTTATGAATGTGTTCTAATGTTCGTGCAAATCTCTTGAGGATTGATTTTAACAAATAATATAGACTAAGACACAGAAAATCATACTAATGTTTATACTTTGGTCTTCATCTATCTTCTTCTAGCTTTTGCATTCTCTTCCTATTTGTTGAAGCTCATTGTCATTGACCAAAATCTTCGTGTATCAACATTCTCCCCCTTTTTGATTGATGACAATACTATTCTAGAGATGTATATACTTACTTTCTCCCCCTGAATGTATGCACTATCTTTTCTACAAAACAAAGTTAGTACCATAGATTTTCTCCCCCTTTGTCATCGATAAAAAGGAAGAACTAACAGCAGTAATAATAATATATCAAAACAATCACTAAATCATAGAGAATATAAGCATGAACTAAGAGAAATAAAAATGTTATGACAGACAAGCATAAAATGGCTATTTATACAAGCCATTAGAAAGTTTAAAAATAGACATCAAAACAACAAAATTACTCATCCTTATCCCAGTCATATGAACCTTCTCTTCCTGTTGGTTCACGTATGACAGGTCCTCCTGTTGGTGGTCTCTGAGCTCTTCCTCCTTGGCCACAACTAGCTCCACTTGCACTACTACTTGTATTCTCTTCGGATGTCGTCCATGTAAATGTAGGTGTCGGACGTTTGCCTCGTGATGTTGAAGCAGTAGTGGTGCTTGAGCATGAGATTGCATCCCAAAGCTTGTTGAAGAATCATTTTATTTTGTCAAGCTTATGATCTACCTTTTTAAGACGTGTGTCAAGAATTTGTTGATTTCTTGACAATATCCCCAAGGATTGGTTGGTAGTGAAGCTTGGGTCAACAAGACGAATTTCATCATCTTGCTCTAGATGTTCTTCGTGGCGAGGTTGAGGAGGTTGGTGTTGCTGCTGCTGGTGTTGTTGTTCTTGATTTCTTGCTTCCCATTCGGCTAGTGATATTATGCGAGGAGGTCGAGATGGGAGTTGCATTAGGCTTATGGTCTGATGATTAATTTGATGGACCATTGTATTCTCCGATTCAGGTAATGGCGTATCGACATTTAGGAGAAGTCGCATGATGTACTCTCCAAAGTAAATAGTGCGCATTTTGCCATTGTTGAAGGTGAGAAACTCATCAAGAATAAGCTGTACCCAATTAACTTGTATGTTGCCAAAAATAGCATATAAAGCTCGATAGTTATTTGGGTAAACAATTTCGTACGATCCCGTACGAGGGGTGATTGTTCTCATTAGGGCTTTATGGATAATTCTCTCCATAGGTCGAAGGGAGGTGAACTTAAAATCCCTAAAGTTGATATTATCCTCCATAAATCGATGGTTGATGTTGTCGCGAATATGTGGATTGAATTCTATATCCTCTAGCTTTCTCCCGATATTTGGAGACTCTAAAATGTGTGCTATTCTATCCAAGGAGAACCAAACTTTCTTTCCACACACCATACTCCAAACACTATTGTTTGGATTTCTTGGAGTTTGGTGTCCAAGATTAAGATTAGCATAAAATAATTTTACCATTACATGATTAATGGCATGATCATTTCTTTCCAAGTCTAGAAGTGGAGTCAAACCTGCCGGATCTGTTAATGCTTGAAGGTTGTAGGTTTGAAAGCTATGAAAATCAACGAAAGAATGATCAAAGATTCGAGAATTCTTCATCTTGTTCCATCGAGTGACAGCGGTTCCATCATAAAGCCATTGTGCTATTTGAGCATCAATTGGCTCGGAGGATGAAGAAGATGAGGCTCTTGATCTTTTTGGTGCCATTTTGGTGAGAATTGATTTGATTTTGAGGAATTTTAGAGCTAGGGTTTCGAAATTAGTTTGGGGAAGAAAGTTTGTAGGAGGTAAAAGTGAATTGGTAGGGTAAAATCTGGTGGTTAAAAGGAGAAATTCTGCCTGGGAAGCAGCGTTCAGTCGACTGAATGTTCTGTTCAGTCGACTGATTCAAAGGCCGAAGTGTTCTGTGATAGATTCAGTGTTTACTTCAATTAAATCGTTGAAAGTTAAATTATTTACCTCAGATTCTTGAGCCATGAAGCGTACATTTGCCTGTTCGTTGTCGCTATCACTATCATTTTCGGATGATGATGAATCTGAATCGTCCCATGTTACAGAAAATGCCTTCTTTTTGAATTTATCCTTCTTGTTTTTGAAGTTTTTCTGATTTTCCTTCATTTTTTCTTGACAATCTTTTTGCATATGTCCTTTCTTATGACAATTGAAGCATTCTATATTTGAGGATGATGGTTTGTTCAAGACATTCTTTTTGAATCCGTTTTTGTTTCCTTTTCTATACTTTAGGAATTTCTTGAAATTTTTGGCTATAAATGCTAGATCCTCATCTTCAGACTCTGATTCTTCCTTTTCCGCATGAAAAGCAATATTCTTTCTTTCTTGAGCTTGATCCTTTTTAGCTTGCATATTTACTTCATATGATATAAGATTTCCAATCAATTCTTCTGGTTTCATTGTAGATAAATCATTTGCTTCCTCGATTGCTAGTACTTTCTTTCCCATTCATCAGTGAGTGAATTTTAAACTTTAGACACAATGTCAAAATCTGTGTATCTTTCTCCTAGTCCGATTAGAGCATGATGAATGTCTTGAAATCTTGAGTACATGTCATTGACCGATTCATTTTGTCGCATTCTAAAGTTTTGGAATTGATTCTTCAGCATGGATATCTTTGTTTGCTTAACCTTGTTTGTGCCTTCATGTAAAACTTTAAGTGTTTCCCATATCTGATATGCAGTAGTACATATGCTAACACGGTTGAATTCATTTCTATCCAGGGTGCAAAATAGCATATTCATAGCTTTGGCATTTGCACTTGCTTCTTTCTTTTGAATTTGTGTCCATGTAGGATAATCGGTTGTAGGTACAATGAACTCTGCTTGAGTAGCATTCCAGGCTTCGAAACTTGTTGCTTGCATATAAATTCTCATCCTTGTAGCCCAATAGTTATAGTTTAATCCATTGAATAGAGGAGGTCTTTGGGTAGATTGTCCTTCCGCAAATGTAGAACTATAGGCAGATGTTGTGCTTGTGCTTGCGTTATTTTCCATATTATCAATATGTCTTATAACGGTGTTATGGTTATAGGACGGCCTTGCTCTGATACCAATTGAAAGGGGGCTATGCGGTAGGATCGTGTAATATGGAATAACGGAATAGTCTAGGTAGATAAAGTAGGTAAATGCAAGGAGACACCAGAATTTTATACTGGTTCGGACCTCTCGTCCTACGTCCAGTCCCTAAGCTTCTCTTAGGAATTTCACTAAATAACACCCTCACTTCACCCGGAGGAATAGGTTCACAACTTACCCGAACAACCGAACGGGATTTCTTGCCTCAACTACCGAAGAGGACTTCAACTCAATTACTAAAATACAATATTCGACTTGTTGTGTTCTTGTCAACACTAATGAGTCTAATGTAGTACAATATTCCTATAATCTTATCCTCGAGAATATGCGATGTGTTTGTGAAGATTTAGGAAATATGAATTGCTATGAATCAAAAGAATGTTATAAACAAAAACAGTGATTGAAGCAATAGATTGGTGATTGCTTTTAGAATATCTAGAGAATATGAACAAGCGAATAGTAAGATTAAAGCAAGAGAATTCGGTAAATTAAATGATGTTATAATCATGTATTTATACTTGTAGAAGAGATGCATATGTTGTCAAAGGTTGCAAACAAGAGATGCTTCCATTTCCATTGATGAAAGGTTGCAACTCTTGGGAAGAAGAAGGTGTCTTTTCAGAGAAAAGTCGCAGGTTTAAATTCAGTCGACTGAGCAGGAGATTCAGTCGACTGAAAATATGAAGGAAAATTTTCAGGAACAATTTCAGTCGACTACACAGGTAATTCAGTCGACTGAAACTGTGCAATTTTGTATATGTGTACAGTTTCAGTCGACTGGCCATGTCTGTTCATTCGACTGAAGTATAAAAGTATGCACAGTGAACATGTGAATGAAGTTTTTATGAATGCGTTCTAATGTTCGTGCAAATCTCTTGAGGATAGATTTTAACAAATAATCTAGACTAAGACACATAGAAAATCATACTAATGTTTATACTTTGGTCTTCATCTATCTTCTTCTAGCTTTTGCATTCTCCTCCTATTTGTTGAAGCACGTTGTCATTGATCAAAATCTTCGTGTATCAACGGGTTGGGATCAACAACCGCCCACTAAGCCGAAATAAAAAGGGACATCTAGACAGGGATGACCTCACCCTACTTGGGTGCTACCCACCTAGCTTTGCTGCATAACCTCTGATTTTCAGTCATTCCCATTTGATGAGACTTGAGGCTAAGCGTTACCTTTTAGAACATATCCCTTAGAATGCCCATCGTCCACCTGACGATGTTTCACAAGCATTCATCCATACAAGTCCATCCCGGGTTCGAACGGAACCGAAGGCACTATTCCTACTACATCCATTTTGGACATATCCTCAGGATTAGTAGTGCCTATCCCTTGCACTTCACTGCTCCATCTTCGAATCCAAACTCGTTTCCACGAAACGTACAAACCGGATCGAAGTGGTTTTCGAGAAATAAATCTCGTTCCCCGACTCTTCGAAACGATCAGCGCATTTGTCCAATATTGATAGTCGGTAATTTAACTATCAACTTATATTAACAAACATCCATCACACAATAAATAATTCCCACATTATTTATTTGCCTCAAATATCTTTACAAGATATATTTCTATTTTCAATTCCCTTTGAAAACAGTTTTACAAAACATCTTCCTTAACAAAATAAATTTCACAATATTTATTTCCCACTGGAAACAACCAAGTCCAAACCATTTAGATTTTAAAACAATTAAAATACTTTATTCTTAAATATGCTTTGAAATATTTAATTTTACTACTAGTTATTTACTCAAAAAATAATTTCAAAATATTTAAAGTAAAACCACTTGATAAGATATAACTAGTTTAAAATAAGTTTCAGTTACATGAAATTTAAAGAGGGAGTTTTAAAAGAATTGATACAAGGTTCCAAATAACTTAAATCGAACTATCCTTTAAATAAATCCATATATAAAATAATTACTAATAACATTCTTAAATAATTACTATTATAGCTAATATATTTATTATTTACTTTAAAATAATAATTTCATAAAAACACTTTTGAAACAAGTTTAAACTTTAACATTACCTAAAATCTGCTTTAAAACACGAACTTGGTTTCCCAGGAAAATACACTTCTATCCAAACAACCCAGAGAATCCTTCTTATAAATCCTGCCCGATTTATTCCAATTCAAGTTTACGTTTAATTATTGTAAAGTTGTTTCCATGCATAAAATGAACTTCTTGAAGTTTAAAACACCTTTTCCATTTCTGGAACTTCACTTTCAAAATATAGGCTTAAGGTATTTTTAAATAAGACTATTATGAATTTATTTAGTGAAAATCATACTTAAGAAACCATGTAAATGAACACCTACTTAAATTCCAATGGTTTAAAATCGTACTTTCTAAATTATTCTAATATTCATTTACACTTCTAATTATATTTTGAAAAGCTTCTTGGAAAACATATTTAATTTCCAGGAAAACATTATTCATTATCAAAACAACCCCATCGTTATTTAATACAATTTATAACTTCTTATAGAATTTATCTTTAGAAATCTACATATTAACATTTATCAACTGATAAATTTCCTCTTCATTTATAATTCCAAATTTACTAATTTCCAGTCTTCCTCCAAACCAGATTCCATTTTTTGTTCCTTTAAATCCTTTATTTAACAATTTATTTCTTTAAAATCCTAATTTAATTTATCTATAATTAGAATTCTGGGTTTATACTTATCCAAAAATATCACTGTACAATTTAATTCTAGATTTATCTATCATAATACATAAATAGAATGCATCATAAATTATAAAATAATTACCATATTACGAGGAATCCATTTGGATCCCTCCAACCTGTTTTCCCTGCATCCACAGATATTAGCACAACAATTATACATATATATCAATCCAGACTGATAACAACATTTATATTCAACCAATCACACAGATATTTAAATATTAACTATTTAAATTAGCTAGCATCCAGATGTGAGTGAGTTAAACTCACCTTGAGTTTCGGCGAGCGTTCGAAATTTAAATTAAACTGAACGGTGTTCGATTTAACCTAAATTTTTACTTGCTCGGAATGACTCCAGAACTACACCACTGTGTAGTGCTCCTCGCTGCGATTCCGGCGCCGCAAATTTGGTACGAATCTGATGTCATACGAAAAAGTTATTCAAATTTAAAGATTTGAATTTAAATTTAAAACAATCCCTTTTTTATTTTTTTATTTTTTTTTACCATATACAATCTTAGCCGCACGTTCTGAAATCAAGGCCGGAGCTTTTATCTTCTCCAACGCGCTCAACTACAGGCTATCACGAACCCATCGTCACCAATTAGGGCTCGAAATCGCCGCCACCTACATCGCATTCAACTCGATCGAGAACCACCGCACTGAAGACCTCCGCGAGCACCACCCACGGCCGGACGAGCGCGAAGCTCGGTGCCTCCCTCCTCCCTCGATTTTCGAATGAACGACAACCGCCTCCTACCCCTTTCTGGCTTCAATAGACGATGGTGGCAAAGATCCACCGTTGGATCTATAGTACTCAAAGAGTACTACAATTCTGCAGTTGGAAGCATTACGAATAAATGTGAAGATTTGGAGACTGTGGAAAAAGAAGAACGATCGTTTCCGGCCACTGAATGTATATAAGCGGTGGCCTGAGAAATAAAATTAGGGTTTTGCAATATATTGATATATATAATAAAATTTAATATTATTTCAATATTATTTCCAAACATTTTACCACTTATGCAAACGAACCCCAAATCTCACGTAGCAATAGGCGTTCCTAGGGTTTTTTCACATTCCGAACACAATGGAATAGGTTTCATAGGCTCATTCGGTCATACGTGCGAGTTATGGAATTAAACGATCAATTTAAAATTAAATTTGTTAAATCGATTTCTATGCGTTTCACGCTGTCGCAGTCAAACGACAACCCTGATTGCTACGAAAATTGAAACCCGTTAATAACTAACTATTATGGATCCAATGGAACTGGTTTCGTCGAATTCCGAGACTGTGCCCCGGAAGGCTATTTTCACTCGTTGATAAAATCGAGCGATTTTCAAAATTGTCGAAATCATTTAAAATTTCACTTTTAAAATTTTATTAACATAACTATAATTCATATTGAATTTATAATCACATTAGAAATCATTCTGATTCTGTTTAAATCAAAATCTTAATATTTGCATTATTATATTATTAAATTCCATTATTAAATTAATTTAAAATCCCAAATTTAATCTATTGACTTTTAATTTCATCCAATGGTCCAATATTAAAATTCAAACCCAATTGGACCTAAAATAAATTTTAGAATCTAATTTTATCCCTATTTACACTCAAAATTACCAATTACCCCAATTCTAATATTAAATTAGTATTATTCAATTTCAATTAAATTCCCATATTTGAAATCTTAACCAATTCTATTAACTTATCCAAAATATTTTTATTTCAAAATTCAAATTATACCACATATTCAACATTTAAAATGAATTAAATGTTCAAATCTGGCGACCCAAAATTCCGAGTCGTTACATTCCTCCCCCCTTATAAAAAATTTCGTCCCCGAAATTTGCTAGGGTAGAAAATATTCTCAAACTCATTTACTTACCCAATTTGCTTAGTTAAAAGCTCATATTCATTTCCAAAATCCTTTAGCTTAATTCCAAACTCATTTGCTTCATTTACTTTAAAGCTTTAATTTTAACTTATAACTTTCCAAGTTAAAATGTTTTCAAAATCCTTAAAATTTTCTAACTTCCAAAATTTCTGAAAATTTTTGGCAGAGTCTCCCCTGCATGGAGGAGGTTTTGCAATATCGCGATACAAATAAATATATATACATCAACCCACACGGTCGGAAACCAAAATATATCACATTATATATATCATTCCCCAATTATATTTGCGTAGGCGTACCTTTGTAACAAATTTTTAAAGCAAGCGGCTAATATAACGCATATACGTGCTCCAACTCTATCGAACGCCTTCCTTACCTATACTTACTCAACAAACTCATCAGTTTTCAAAGATATGAACATTTTAACAACATTTCCAATATAAATGTAAGCCAAACATATCCATTTCATAATCAAATCAACAATTTGCATGATTTCATAAGTAAATCATATTTTATAGCATGTATAAAGTTCCTTTTCTAATTCCAAACTCCATTTTATTTCACACAAATGATATACATACAAGTTTACCATTCTCAATTCATAATTACTACCACCAATTCATCTTCAAAATTATAAACATATGCTTCACTATTTTCAATTTACTTCAATTTAAATTCAAATTGATTCACAATCTAATGTACTTCCAATTTGATTTATTTGCATTTCTTTTCCAAATTTAAACTTCATTATATTCCACTCGAATGACCTACATCCGAGTTGCAAATGTTAGATTCACATTCACTTCAATAAGAGTAATATAAGCTTTTGATTCAATTACTTTTCTTTTTAATTAATCTACATTTACATACAACCAACTAAATAGATTCCAATCCATTTCCCATTATTCAAATATCAATTTCATTTACTTCTTTTAATTCATTCACTTAGGTTTATCAACTAATTTCTATGTAGGTTGGTTATTCAAACAAATAACCAATTCTTAAGCTTATAACCAGTTAAAAATTAATTTCCAACTTAGATACATATTAATTTTGTTCAATTCTGCATGGTTCATAATCCAAGCATTCTTATCACATTGCAATTATTAAATTAAATTCTTCCCTTATATTTTTATTTCATTAACCAATTCGAGTTTATATTAATATCATTCCATTCTGGATTATTTACAACTCATACAACCTTATTTTATCACATCACAATAATTAATTAAAATTCTCTTCACTTGCATTTCAATGCTTATTATCTAAACAAATTTATCCAAGACAACATTATAAAGCTCGACCACAATTATTATTCAATTTGCTTAAGTTCTTCCACAATATTTTCATTATCTTCTTATATCAATTTTTTTTATTTTCATTTGATTCTCATCCAAATCAATTCCAATCCATTTTTAGATTTATTTTATTAACAAGAGACCATTTAAATTATTTCACTCATTGGAATTTACTTACAATTCAAACCATTATTATAATCGAATTCCATCATTCATTCACACTCTCAACTTTTATTGCCAAAATTAAATCCCATCCTAGAACTGGGTTTTTATTTTTCTCTTCAAAATTTCCTTAACAATCCACCAAAATTTCATCCATGCCAATACAAATTCCATTAAATTTAGTTTACACTAAATTCGTCTTCAAGCTTCCTTTTTATTTAATTTAGCTTATGCTAAATTCATTCTCAAACAATTTCTTTGAATTTAGTTGAGTTAAAATTTTATTCACACAATATTGTTTTAATTTAATAAAACTTTCCTTCAACTCAAAATTCTTTTCCAAATTTAATTCAAGTTTAACTAGATTTATTCAACCAGCTTAATTCATGCTATTCTTTTACTATTTCAAATAGGATAAAAATTTAATTATATTCATAATTATTCGTAACACAACTAAATTTTGATTTTAATTCAATCCAAATTTCAACTCAATCTCATTTAACCAAAGTTAAACCCAATTCAATCCAATTTTAATTTTCCATATACAAGTTCAAACCTTGTTTACTAACTTAAGTTCATTCACCCTTTTATATTTTATATTTTCTTCACCTTATTTCAATTCACATTTCATTTGAGATTAAGTTTGAATTCACCATACCATTCAACTATTTCCCATTTGTGATTATAATTCCATTTCCCATTTATAAATTCACCAACTTATTTACTTAAAAGTTTATATTGCTCATTTTAATCCATTGATATCTTATCATCACAATTCCAATTTTCTCTATATATGTATCACTGAATTCTTAAAGATACAAATTTTATTTCACCTTAATTCTTTGCAAAATTTAAATCCAAAATTTTCAAATTATAAGTATAATACTTAATAGCTTGTGGGTATAATTCATTACTCAATGACCCACGGTTACAAAGTCATGTTACATTTCAATTTAACCTAAAATCAATTTGATTCTAAGTCCAACTTATCTAACTTATCCCAAGTTGAATTCAAATTCTCTATTCACTTCCATGATTCAAGTTAAATTTTAAATCCAGGATTAAAATTTTCATTTCCTTCTTATTAATATCAACTTCACTTACTAAGTTCAATAGTTGATTCATTTTAACTTTACACGTAATTTAAATAAAATTTTCCAGAATTCTATTACCCGGTTTTATTTCAAACCATTTTGAAATATTAATCTACTCATACCTACTTGGTATACCAAATCAAATCTTTGGATTTCCAAACAACTTGGTTGTACCAAAACAATTTCCCCATTTTGCAATTTCCAAAACAACTGTTATACCCAACAAGTCCAAACAATATTATAACCAACCATTTAGGTAGCAATCCATCACTTTAGAAACTCGAAAATTAATTCTAATGATGTGGCCAGCATCATCAGGATTATTTTTGTAACGTTTAGGATTTTGCCCGCTCGAAAATCGACATCCATACTTCATATTGTATTCGAATGCCATAGATTCGACCGTTCAAATCCGATTCGCCGGAGCTTATAACAACATTAAGTAAATAACACAGCGGAATAAAAGAATAATACATTGATATACAGCTTTGATACAATATCTGATACAACAGATGATCCAATAGATATCAATATACATCAGAGATATGATACAATAAATAGCAGCGTAAAAGAAAATAGATGACATCTAGCAGCGGAACAATATAACTCTAAGATAGTCTTCAAAAGAGAACTCCGAGAACTGCAACTCCATCTCCAAGAATCAATCCAGCAATAGCTCGAACCCCCAATAACGATGCACCTAGCATAAGCAAGTTTGGTCCGGTCCAAAGACTGAACTAACTCCAGATAACCTACTAATCTGACTATCTGAAAAACCCAACTCTAGACTGCTCGTGTAGAAATATAATGAGCATCCAGAGTTTAGGAAAGAAACAATAAACTCCGGATCAGTCGTGGGACTGGTGTGAGCAACAAAAACAGTTTATCTTTAAAAACATTCAACAAAAGTTTTTCAAAGTCAATTCGCAATGCTTTTTAAAAATGAGACTACCATAAGGCCTCCCGCACACACACACACAATGCAAACGCAGAATCGGAGGAGATTTCTCCTTATGATAGTTAAAGATGCTTGATACGCATTAAAAGAAACATTTGATATTATTACTAGTGCATAGTGTAGGAAAAATTCATTTCGAAAGTAGAACATAAATCTTAGCCAACATAGGCATTCCGCACTTATGCCTACTATAGCTACCATGTTCAATAGCAGGTTACCGCCACATTCCATGGCAGGTTCTACAACTAAAACCGTACAAGTCTCGTATTGTTTCTTCGGATTTCCAACGAATGATCAGGCCAAGGAACTTCCCATTGCCACATGGAAACGCCTCTGGATGGACGTCCCCGAGAACCAAACCGGATCTCTACCAACACAAGGCCGAGTTACCCCTAACTGAGTAACAACTGACCGAATATGCCATCCCCCGGTCCTTTGGGACCTTTCAACCGAGCGCTCGTAATCAATTCACACAATCATAAAGTGTTTTCAACATGAGTAAGTATCTGGGCTCCATACCATGATACCACCCTTTTCCAGAAGGAAATGCACATACCCTAAAGGGCGCTACCCCTCATAACCTTGCCGCATCTTTCCTGTTTTGACCATTCCCGAGGTGTGAGGCTCGACGAAGTCACGTCCACAAAAACATACTTTATACAAAAGCCATGCTTTGGGTCAACAAATGATCATAGAAATGATCACCAAGATAGACAATCAAATAAATGATCTTATCCCAAATAATCAACACAATGATCATTTCACAGCAACACTCAGTATATCACATTACCAAATTGGAAATATATCGCTGATAACCATCAACTATATAACCTCTGAGCTCGTACGTCTCAGAGAAGGGTGTTAAGCTAAGAGAATAAATTCTCCGCCACCAACAGAAATATATTTGAAAGAAATCAGCTTTATATCTCAATTTGTAATGTCAGACATACAATCCATACAAGTCTGTTCCGGGATCGAACAGAACCGAAGGCACTTACAAAGAAGTCCTTGCAACCCGGATATTCACAATCCCGATCGGATTTCCCATCACTTAGGGAGTTTCTATACCGGCGCGACTCGGTGCAGAAATAATCGATAGGTCATCCTATCGCTTTCGCAAATACCCGGTCTTCATCACCGGTCTTCAAATGCTATCCATAACGACGAATCACATATTCGGAATGGGTTATACGACACAAAGGTCCTTTTCCGGTTAAACCGAATAGTGAGCGAAAATATTTTTAAAACATATGGATATGGGATTTCAATTAAGTCACAACTTATTACCCAAAACTTTTCTTCAAATGGCTTAACAAATTACCATTTTCAATCTTTAAACAAAAAGATTCATTTTCACAACCTTTAACGGTTTTAAACAATTTTCACATTTTAATCTTTTAAACAAAAGATTCATTCACAGATCACAACACAAATCAGGATAATCATAGAACATCATATAACAGGGATATCAAACAATACAATCATCCAATAGAATCCAAACATCCATAAGTAGGGTCAATTTAATTATCTGATAAATTTAAATCAGATTAAATTTCTATGAATAATTCCTTTCACATTTATTATCAAATAAATTTCAAGTAAATGATCCTCATTAACTATTCATAATTATTTAATTACTATTCTTAAGTAATTAAACTCAATTTAATTATTGTTAATTATCATCTAATTAACCTTTAAAATCATATATTTAATCACTGATTATTTAATTAATTAAGTTCTAAACTGTAACTTAATAAATCTTAATTAATTGATTAAATAACCTTAATCATTTGTTTAAAAGACAAATCTTTATTAAATTTATGAATCTTATTTACAAATTAATTTACCTTAATTAATTTAACTCAAATCTTAATTTCTTGATTAAGTAAATTAATCAATTATTCACTTGAACTAATTTAATGAGTGCATATCATTTTATCTTCACTAATTCAAATTTAAAACATTTTCTAACTAATGTTTTAATGATCACCACAAAGCAAATTTGAACAATTTAAATGTTAAAACTTCTTTGATTTCAGAACTAGGATTCAAATTATCTTTAATTCAGGTTTAAATTTAAATTTAAACTTTTAGTTTCAACTTGCTTAAATTTTTCATTTAAAATTTCAACTCCATTTCAAATTTCTTTAATATATTTTGAATTGCTTTCAAGCATTAAAACAATTTAAATTTAAAACTTATTTATGTTCAAACAAAACTTTGCATTCAACTTGAATTTATATTAGCATTTTAATTTGAACTCAGCTTTAAAAATCTTGGTTTAAAATTTAAATTTTTGGTTTTAAAATTCCCAAACCAAAACAGCTTCAGGTTAAAAACCTACAATAACTTCGACTCGAGTCCCCCCTCTATCTACTTCGAGCAACACGTGAAGCTTCCCCGAGAAAAACAACAGTCTTATTCGAGTTCCCCCTTCATAAATTCGAACCCAGGTTGCTTTGAGTAAGACACTCGAATTACTCGAGTAAAATTCGAGTCTCTCCTCTGCTTCCCAAAACTAACATCATCAGACAAATATCCCACCGTGCATATGCACGGTGGTTCCAGCCACCGTTGATCATCAACACTGATCGCCACCCATCAGTACTCGCCTCAACATCTCACCTCGATCATCGAAATGCATCCAACCACCGAAAATCGAAAACGAGCTTCCCATTCCAAAACCTGGAAACGCAACAGTGATCCACCTCAACCCTGTCAACGCGCCTTGCTCTGAACTCCGACCACCAGAACGCGCCGCACCTCCTTCCAGACCTTCGTCTACGTCCACACTACCATCTCCAAAAATCCCAGCAAACTCGATCCCTCCCTGACTCCACGCGAGCACGAGAATCAGGCCGAACCCAAAATTCACTTTAAACCCTAAATTCGATTCATCACAATAATTTATGCGATCGATAATTTTTTATCCATTTTTCCTGGATTCTACGAAGATCAAGCAAGCTTCAGACAAAATTTCAACATTTTAAAATCGTTCGATCATTGGGAATTTGTTAAAAAGCAATTTTAGTTCAACTAGGAACTGCTCTCTCATCACACATCTGAAAATTTCGATTTAAGCTCTAAAAATCCTAATTTTGATTAAGAAATCAGTTTGTCAACTTGAATTGATAATCCAAGATGTTTAAATTTTTGACTTATGTTAAGTATTACTGTTCTGTGCTTATTCCCAGAGCAGCTCAACCTTTTTATTATGAATTTATATTTTTAAAATCCACTTTATACTTCCCTAAACATAATTTGTTTATATACTTTGCTCTAACAATCAACAGATTGAGCATACATGATTTTTGAAGCAACTTAGGCTGTTGCAATGTATAAATAGAGGAAACATTTGAAATCTAAGTACAGAGGTGTATTACAGGCTATAACATGCAGGCATCATTTCATATATACACAGAAATATACATATAGGCAAAACATACTTATTTCAGAGCCTAACCCTAAAATCCAGATTCATATACTTATGATTTTAAAATAATGTTACTCACCTTTGTTTTTGAAAAAAAAAATCAGAGCTTGATAATGTTGAACAGGCTTTTGAATTCCTAGTTGAAATCTTTCCCTTGATCTCTGGTTTGCTAGTTGAGATAAATTGTTGTTGATGTTGAAAATTTAGTTGTAGTTCATTTTAGATTTTTACTCAGCTTTGTTGAACGAGACTGAGATAGGGAAGGCTGATATAAGGAAGCAAGTTACAGGGTGATAAAACTTGTACAATGTGATATCTTTGTATAATAGGCATGGCTTGGTATGCTTGCTTGTACTTGTTTATTCATTTGTTTTGTGAAACAAGATCTCGGCTGAGATGATAGGTTATGGTGGCTGATGATAATGGCATTACTTTTCTTTGTTTACATGCATCACTTCTTACAGGCTACATATTTTATTTGCCTACTTTTTTTTTAGCTCGGCTGAGAGTATATGGCATCAATTGCCTTTGTACAAATTTGCTTATTTTATTTCTTTTGATTTGTCTTCCTTTACAAACTTTTACTTTGGTTTTGTTTTAAGTGTACATATTTGAATGTAGTTTGTTTCTTGTCTTATGACTTTTTAATATAAATAAATTTCCATTTTAATATGTCGTTTTAAATTTAGTTGTGTGTTTACTCTATATTTTAGTTAATGTGTTGTTTTGAATTTTAACCATACGTATTTATTTTAATATGTTTACTTTATTTTGTTGACTTTATAGTTTATAGTTTATCTCACATATATTTCTATTTCAATTTCTAACTTAATATTTATTTGTATATTTTATTTTAAAGACTTCATTTTGAATTTTCAAATCAATTTATCAATAAATTTCACCATTTTATTCAAAAACTAAATAAATTATCAATTTAAATTAAATTAAAATCTGGGATCGTTACAGACTTCCCCCCTTAAAAGAATTTCGTCCTCGAAATTTGCAGGCACGAAAACACAAAGATAGATGAAAGATAGAGAAATATCTTTTCAGATCAAACTGGATATCAGTTCTGCATTTGGCTCACCAAATCAGAATATCGACAATAGATACAAGAAATTATAATAGAATTTCAAATTTAGTTTTAAACGAAATCGTTTTATCGATTTAATTCAATTTAGCCTTCATATTCTATTAATCAATTTTATCTCAATTTAAAATTTCCAATTTATTTAAAATTTCTAATTTATATTCATTAAGGTTTAAATCGAAAAGCTGATAAGAAACCGATAAAGATACGAAGTAAAAATTTCTTACAACGATTCGTAGAGCATCACCGCACCGAAACTTCTCTCTGGAGCTGTCACGAAGCAATTCAAAAGAAATTTGAAAACGAATCAAAGGAATTTGATAAGAAAGATTGTTTCCACTGTTGTTACAGAGTTTTGACTAATTATAGTCGTATTTCCCTGTCCCCTATCTCGTTCTCTTCTTGCACTCATACTCACTATCAGTGAATAGTAAGAGAATTTACTGAGGCATTCAAACGGATATCTTAGGGATTACTCATTCTAGGATTTACTTCATCCTATCTCTAATGAATTACTTAATGTGTTACACTCCTGAGCTAAAGTTCAACCTTAGCTCTGATACCAAATGTAACGTTTAGGATTTTGCCCGCTCGAAAATCGACATCCATACTTCATATTGTATTCGAATGCCATAGATTCGACCGTTCAAATCCGATTCGCCGGAGCTTATAACAACATTAAGTAAATAACACAGCGGAATAAAAGAATAATACATTGATATACAGCTTTGATACAATATCTGATACAACAGATGATCCAATAGATATCAATATACATCAGAGATATGATACAATAAATAGCAGCGTAAAAGAAAATAGAAGACATCTAGCAGCGGAACAATATAACTCTAAGATAGTCTTCAAAAGAGAACTTCGAGAACTGCAACTCCATCTCCAAGAATCAATCCAGCAATAGCTCGAACCCCCAATAACGATGCACCTAGCATAAGCAAGTCTGGTCCGGTCCAAAGACTGAACTAACTCCAGATAACCTACTAATCTGACTATCTGAAAAACCCAACTCTAGACTGCTCGTATAGAAATATAATGAGCATCCAGAGTTTAGGAAAGAAACAATAAACTCCGGATCAGTCGTGGGACTGGTGTGAGCAACAAAAACAGTTTATCTTTAAAAACATTCAACAAAAGATTTTCAAAGTCAATTCGCAATGCTTTTTAAAAATGAGACTACCATAAGGCCTCCCGCACACACACACAATGCAAACGCAGAATCGGAGGAGATTTCTCCTTATGATAGTCAAAGATGCTTGATACGCATTAAAAGAAACATTTGATATTATTACTAGTGCATAGTGTAGGAAAAATTCATTTCGAAAGTAGAATATAAATCTTAGCCAACATAGGCATTCCGCACTTATGCCTACTATAGCTACCATGTTCAATAGCAGGTTACCGCCACATTCCATGGTAGGTTCTACAACTAAAACTGTACAAGTCTCGTATTGTTTCTTTGGATTTCCAACGAATGATCAGGCCAAGGAACTTCCCATTGCCACATGGAAACGCCTCTGGATGGACATCCCCGAGAACCAAACCGGATCTCTACCAACACAAGGCCGGGTTACCCCTAACTGAGTAACAACTGACCGAATATGCCATCCCCCGGTCCTTTGGGACCTTTCAACCGAGCGCTCGTAATCAATTCACACGATCATAAAGTGTTTTCAACATGAGTAAGTATCTGGGCTCCATACCATGATACCACCCTTTTCCAGAAGGAAATGCACATACCCTAAAGGGCGCTACCCCTCATAACCTTGCCGCATCTTTCCTGTTTTGACCATTCCCGAGGTGTGAGGCTCGACGAAGTCACGTCCACAAAAACATACTTTATACAAAAGTCATGCTTTGGGTCAACAAATGATCATAGAAATGATCACCAAGATAGACGATCAAATAAATGATCCTATCCCAAATAATCAACACAGTGATCATTTCAAAGCAACACTCAGTATATCACATTACCAAATTGGGAATATATCGCTGATAACCATCAACAATATAACCTCTGAGCTCGTACGTCTCAGAGAAGGGTGTTAAGCTAAGAGAATAAATTCTCCGCCACCAACAGAAATATATTTGAAAGAAATCAGCTTTATATCTCAATTTGTAATGTCAGACATACAATCCATACAAGTCTGTTCCGGGATCGAACAGAACCGAAGGCACTTACAAAGAAGTCCTTGCAACCCGGATATTCACAATCCCGATCGGATTTCCCATCACTTAGGGAGTTTCTATACCGGCGCGACTCGGTGCAGAAATAATCGATAGGTCATCCTATCGCTTTCGCAAATACCCGGTCTTCATCACCGGTCTTCAAATGCTATCCATAACGACGAATCACATATTCGGAATGGGTTATACGACACAAAGGTCCTTTCCCGGTTAAACCGAATAGTGAGCGAAAATATTTTTAAAACATATGGATATGGGATTTCAATTAAGTCACAACTTATTACCCAAAACTTTTCTTCAAATGGCTTAACAAATTACCATTTTCAATCTTTAAACAAAAAGATTCATTTTCACAACCTTTAACGGTTTTAAACAATTTTCACATTTTAATCTTTTAAACGAAAGATTCATTCACAGATTTTCCAAATCAATTTTCATTTCTATTTGATTTACTCGTTAAATCTTTAAATCAAAGATTTAACTTATATCCTTCACAACAATTTCATTTCAATTTGATTTACTCGTTAAATCTTTAAATCAAAGATTTAACTTATAGCCTTCACAACAATTTCATTTCAATTTGATTTAAACAAATCATCAATTTAAATCTGTTAAAAATAAACAGATTTAATTCATAGCTTTCAAAAAGAATTTATTCATAACTTAGGAAAATCATTTCTCTATTCAATCTTGAAATTCCCCTAATTAGCTGGAATCTCAGTTCTTATCTAAAAGTGTTTATCATTTGAAAACAACAGTTTTCATTTTGGAAATCTGATTCATTTATACGAGTTGAAATCCTTGGGTTAAATTCAAATTCCCAAAACCATACCTTTAAAATGGTTTAAATTCATACAAACATGTTTATAATATCTTTAACCATAATTTCCAATCATCGAATTAAATTCCAAATATTGAATTCAAATTCAAATTGAATTATTTAAATTGGAGATTTTACCGAGTTATTCAAAATAGCTTTTATTTGTGAAAACCTTTTTCAAAAGCTTTACCGTTTAACCCAAATCCATTTTCAATCTTAATTTGAAATTAAAACTTTAATTTCAAAAAAAAAACATTACATTTAAATTATCTGTGACTTAACCGATTTCCTCGTGAAATCCATATTTGTGTGTGTATGGTGTAGTCCAGGGGTTATACAGAGTAGTGCAACATCATTCAATCATGACAGATCAAATACAACAATATATCTGATAAGCGATATAAATTATAACGCTTATCTTCATTCACAGATCACAGATATATTTATATATCACAGATAATAAATTACATCACAGATCACAACACAAATCAGGATAATCATAGAACATCATATAACAGGGATATCAAACAATACAATCATCCAATAGAATCCAAACATCCATAAGTAGGGTCAATTTAATTATCTGATAAATTTAAATCAGATTAAATTTCTATGAATAATTCCTTTCACATTTATTATCAAATAAATTTCAAGTAAATGATCCTCATTAACTATTCATAATTATTTAATTACTATTCTTAAGTAATTAAACTCAATTTAATTATTGTTAATTATCATCTAATTAACCTTTAAAATCATATATTTAATCACTAATTATTTAATTTATTAAGTTCTAAACTGTAACTTAATAAATCTTAATTAATTGATTAAATAACCTTAATCATTTGTTTAAAAGACAACTCTTTATTAAATTTATGAATCTTATTTACAAATTAATTTACCTTAATTAATTTAACTCAAATCTTAATTTCTTGATTAAGTAAATTAATCAATTATTCACTTGAACTAATTTAATGAGTGCATATCATTTTATCTTCACTAATTCAAATTTAAAACATTTTCTAACTAATGTTTTAATGATCATCACAAAGCAAATTTGAACAATTTAAATGTTAAAACTTCTTTGATTTCAGAACTAGGATTCAAATTATCTTTAATTCAGGTTTAAATTTAAATTTAAACTTTTAGTTTCAACTTGCTTAAATTTTTCATTTAAAATTTCAACTCCATTTCAAATTTCTTTAATATATTTTGAATTGCTTTTAAGTATTAAAACAATTTAAATTTAAAACTTATTTATGTTCAAACTAAACTCTACATTCAACTTGAATTTATATTAACATTTTAATTTGAACTCAGCTTTAAAAATCTTGGTTTAAAATTTAAATTTTTGGTTTTAAAATTCCCAAACCAAAACAGCTTCAGGTTAAAAACCTGCAATAACTTCGACTCGAGCCCCCCCTCTATCTACTTCGAGCAACACGTGAAGCTTCCCCGAGAAAAACAACAGTCTTATTCGAGTTCCCCCTTCATAAATTCGAACCCAGGTTGCTTCGAGTAAGACACTCGAATTACTCGAGTAAAATTCGAGTCTCTCCTCTGCTTCCCAAAACTAACATCATCAGACAAATATCCCACCGTGCATATGCACGGTGGTTCCAGCCACCGTTGATCATCAACACTGATCGCCACCCATCAGTACTCGCCTCAACATCTCACCTCGATCATCGAAATGCATCCAACCACCGAAAATCGAAAACGAGCTTCCCATTCCAAAACCTGGAAACGCAACAGTGATCCACCTCAACCCTGTCAACGCGCCTTGCTCTGAACTCCGACCACCAGAACGCGCCGCACTTCCTTCCAGACCTTCGTCTACGTCCACACTACCATCTCCAAAAATCCCAGCAAACTCGATCCCTCCCTGACTCCACGCGAGCACGAGAATCAGGCCGAACCCAAAATTCACTTTAAACCCTAAATTCGATTCATCACAATAATTTATGCGATCGATAATTTTTTATCCATTTTTCCTGGATTCTACGAAGATCAAGCAAGCTTCAGACAAAATTTCAACATTTTAAAATCGTTCGATCACTGGGAATTTGTTAAAAAGCAATTTTAGTTCAACTAGGAACTGCTTTCTCATCACACATCTGAAAATTTCGATTTAAGCTCTAAAAATCCTAATTTTGATTAAGAAATCAGTTTGTCAACTTGAATTGATAATCCAAGATGTTTAAATTTTTGACTTATGTTAAGTATTACTGTTCTGTGCTTATTCCCAGAGCAGCTCAACCTTTTTATTATGAATTTATATTTTTAAAATCCACTTTATACTTCCCTAAACATAATTTGTTTATATACTTTGCTCTAACAATCAACAGATTGAGCATACATGATTTTTGAAGCAACTTAGGCTGTTGCAATGTATAAACAGAGGAAACATTTGAAATCTAAGTACAGAGGTGTATTACAGGCTATAACATGCAGGCATCATTTCATATATACACAGAAATATACATATAGGCAAAGCATACTTATTTCAGAGCCTAACCCTGAAATCCAGATTCATATACTTATGATTTTAAAATAATGTTACTCACCTTTGTTTTTGAAAAAAAAATCAGAGCTTGATAATGTTGAACAGGCTTTTGAATTCCTAGTTGAAATCTTTCCCTTGATCTCTGGTTTGCTAGTTGAGATAAATTATTGTTGATGTTGAAAATTTAGTTGTAGTTCATTTTAGATTTTTACTCAGCTTTGTTGAACGAGACTGAGATAGGGAAGGCTGATATATGGAAGCAAGTTACAGGGTGATAAAACTTGTACAGTGTGATATCTTTGTATAATAGGCATGGCTTGGTATGCTTGCTTGTACTTGTTTATTCATTTGTTTTGTGAAACAAGATCTCGGCTGAGATGATAGGTTATGGTGGCTGATGATAATGGCATTACTTTTCTTTGTTTACATGCATCACTTCTTACAGGCTACATATTTTATTTGCCTACTTTTTTTTTTAGCTCGGCTGAGAGTATATGGCATCAATTGCCTTTGTACAAATTTGCTTATTTTATTTCTTTTGATTTGTCTTCCTTTACAAACTTTTACTTTGGTTTTGTTTTAAGTGTACATATTTGAATGTAGTTTGTTTCTTGTCTTATGACTTTTTAATATAAATAAATTTCCATTTTAATATGTCGTTTTAAATTTAGTTGTGTGTTTACTCTATATTTTAGTTAATGTGTTGTTTTGAATTTTAACCATACGTATTTATTTTAATATGTTTACTTTATTTTATTTACTTTATAGTTTATAGTTTATCTCACATATATTTCTATTTCAATTTCTAACTTAATATTTATTTGTATATTTTATTTTAAAGACTTCATTTTGAATTTTCAAATCAATTTATCAATAAATTTCACCATTTTATTCAAAAACTAAATAAATTATCAGTTTAAATTAAATTAAAATCTGGGATCGTTACAATTTTCTAGCGACTGAAGTAAGTTCAGTGCTTCCTTACTTTCCTACATTCATTTCAAAACAGTTTCCATTCAAAAATACTTCCCAAATTAATTCTCTGTCATTGCCTTCAAACACCTTGGAAATCATCCTAACATTCCAAAGATTTTAAATTTCCAAACTTTGTTTTCAATACATTTAAAATCCTTTCGAAAACTTCCAGGGTTTAAATTCTGGTTTAGTTTAAATTTAGTTATTCTCTTTTGTATAATTTATACTCATGGAATTTGTATGGTTATATCCATTTCAAATTTTAGATTAAATTTTAGATTCTTATTTGATTATAGTATTAACAACCAATCATCCAAATATATATAATAATTTAAGAAAATTATTTATTTATATCAAAATATAATTTTGGGTAAAATTATTTCATTTACCCACTTTAAAAACAATACTATGTCGATTTATCTTGTTTAAGAGTTTAGAAATCCCTATCGATACGGTTGTACTTCCCGTGCCGACCAGAATTCATAAACACTCAATCGATAAGTCAACACAGTACAAAACAAATTTTATATTCACTAACAAATACGCTCTCATAGCTATTATTACTCTCAACTCATTATAGAGTACTATTGACCCTGTTTAATGAGTAATTTTCCCACCAAAGCCTAGGTTGTCGCCAACCTAAGCTCTGATACCAAGTGTGACAACCCGCAAATCCATACCCCTTGAGTCAACACTATTCTACATCAATTTACTCAAGTGGAATAGAAATACGAACCATTGGGGTTAAAGAAGAAGAGATAGAAGAAGAAGAAACTAAACAATATCAGAATCTCATAGTCGCAGCGGAATAAAATATAATACTCAATAATAGAGCTTTATACAAAATGAAAGCTATATCTTTTTTATACATCATATCATCAGAGCATCTCATACAAACAATATTTACCAATCAGACATTACCATACAATCATAGCAGCGGATATATATATAAATACGGATAATACGTCTCGGACTCCAGCTCCTCTCCAGCTCCATAGCATCCTGACCTGAAGAAATAATACTCGGTCTGACCCGAGCATTATAATGAAATAACACCCGAGTCAGTCTGGAATACCAGCTGATAATAATGCACCCAAATTGATTATTAAAGTTTCAAAAATCCTTTGAAACTAAAGCATCTCGTAAGACCACGCCACAAATAAACATGTCGGCTTTTACCTTACGATAGCTAAAACACTTTTATTGAAATCCTCTGATATTATAATAGGGTCTATATACAAATACTTATAAAATAGCCGAAATTGTTACATTCATTAAATTCCATCTACTAGCCACAGAGTGGGTAATACAAACAAAACTCGTACAAGGCTCGTAGGGAGAATGGATTTCCAACTAATGACTAGGCACTGGGGTACCACCTGTCACAGTACGGGGCCTAGATCACCGTACCGAGGAGTACGCCCGCTCCCCTACAACACAAGACTGGGACTACCCCTTACTGGATAATCCCGAGTGAGATCACCCCGCGGTTGGGATCAGCAACCGCCCACTAAGACGAAATAAAAAGGGACATCTAGACAGGGATGACCTCACCCTGCTTGGGTGCTACCCACCTAGCCTAGCTGCATAACCCCTGATTTTTAGTCATTCCCATTTGATGAGGCTTGAGGCTAAGCGTTACCTTTTAGAACATATCCCTTAGAATGCCCATCGTCCACCTGACGATGTTTCGCAGCATTCATCCATACAAGTCCGTCCCGGGTTCGAACGAAACCGAAGGCACTATTCCTATTACATCCATTTTGGACATATCCTCAGGATTAGTAGCAACTATCCCTTGCACTTCACTGCCCCATCTTCGTATCCAAACTCGTTTCCACGAAACGTACAAACCGGATCGAAGTGGTTTTCGAGAAATAAATCTCGATCCCGGACTCTTCGAAACGATCATCGCATTTGTCCAATATTGATAGTCGGTGATTTAACTATCAACTTATATTCACAAACATCCATCACACAATAAATAATTCCCACATTATTTATTTGCCTCAAATATCTTTACAAGATATATTTCTATTTCCAATTCCCTTTGAAAACAGTTTTACGAAACATCTTCCTTAACAAAATAAATTTCACAATATTATTTCCCACTGGAAACAACCAAGTCCAAACCATTTAGATTTTAAAACAATTAAAATACTTTATTCTTAAATATACTTTGAAATATTTAATTTTACTACTAGTTATTTACTCCAAAAATAATTTCAAAATATTTAAAGTAAAACCACTTGATAAGATATAACTAGTTTAAAATAAGGTTCAGTTACATGAAATTTAAAGAGGGAGTTTTAAAAGAATTGATACAAGGTTTCAAATAACTTAAATCAAACTATCCTTTAAATAAATCCATATATAAAATAATTACTAATAATATTCTTAAATAATTACTATTATAGCTAATTTATTTATTATTTACTTTAAAGTAATAATTTCTTAAAAACACTTTTGAAACAAGTTTAAACTTTAACATTACCTAAAATCTGCTTTAAAACACGAACTTGGTTTCGCAGGGAAATACACTTCTATCGAAACAACCCAGAGAATCCTTCTTATAAATCCTGCCCGATTTATTCCAATTCAAGTTTACGTTTAATTATTGTAAAGTTGTTTCCATGCATAAAATGAACTTCTTGAAGTTTAAAATACCTTTTCCATTTCTGGAACGTCACTTTCAAAATATAGGGTTAAGGTATTTTTAAATAAGACTATTATGAATTTATTTAGTGAAAATCATACTTAAGAAACCACGTAAATGAACACCTACTTAAATTCCAATGGTTTAAAATAGTACTTTCTAAATTATTCTAATATTCATTTACACTTCTAATTATATTTTGAAAAGCTTCTTGGAAAACATATTTAATTTCCAGGAAAACGTTATTCATTATCAAAACAACCCCATCGTTATTTAATACAATTTATAACTTCTTATAGAATTTATCTCCAGAAATCTACACATTAACATTTATCAACTGATAAATTTCCTCTTCATTTATAATTCCAAATTTACTAATTTCCCGTCTTCCTCCAAACCAGATTCCATTTTTTTATTCCTTTAAATCCTTTATTTAACAATTTCTTTTATTTCTTTAAAATTCCAATTTAATTTACAGGTAAATAGGCACAAGGAAGAAGTTGCAAAAAAAATTAGTATCAGGGACAACAAGTTTTCTTTTTAGTTTGAAGGACACTTTTTAGTGTAAACTGAAAATGATAGTTACAACTATCATTCTGTGAATTACACTAAAAAGCGTCCTTCATCCTAAAAAAGAAACTTGTTATCCCTGAAACTAAATTTTTCTCTAAATTTTTCCTTGAGCCTAAAGACCCCTTTAATTTATCTATAATTAGAATTCTGGGTTTATACTTATCCAACAATATCACTGTACAATTTAATTCTAGATTTATCTATCATAATATATAAATAGAATGCATCATAAATTATTAAATAATTACTATATTGCGAGGAATCCAGTTGGATCCCTCCAACCTGTTTTCCCTGCATCCACAGATATTAGCACAACAATTATACATATATATCAATCCAGACTGATAACAACGTTTATATTCAACTAATCACACAGATATTTAAATATTAACTATTTAAATTAGCTAGCATCAGATGTGAGTGAGTTAAACTCACCTTGTGTTTCGGCGAGCGTTTGAAATTTAAATTAAACAGAACAGTGTTCGATTTAACCTAAATTTTTACTTTCCTGGAATGATTCCAGAACTACACCACCGCATAGTGCTCGTCGCTGCGATTCCGGCGCCGCAAATTTGGTACGAATCTGATGTCATACGAAAAAGTTATTCAAATTTAAAGATTTGAATTTAAATTTAAAACAATCCCTTTTTTTATATTTTTTTTTACCATATACAATCTCAGCCGCACGTTCTGAAATCAAGGCCAGATCTTTTGTCTTCTCCAGCGCGCTCAACTACAGGCTATCACGAACCCATCGTCACTAATTAGGGCTCGAAATCGCCGCCACCTACATCGCATTCAACTCGATCGAGAACCACAGCACTGAAGACCTCCGCGAGCACCACCCACGGCCGGACGAGCGCGAAGCTTGGTGCCTCCCTCCTCCCTCGATTTTCAAACGAACGGCAACTGCCTCCTACCCCTTTCTGGCTTCAATAGACGACGGTGGCAAAGATCCACTGTTGGATCTATAGTACTCGAAGAGTACTACAATTCTCCAGTTGGAAGCATTACGAATAAATGTGAAGATTTAGAGATTATGGAGAAAGAAGAACGATCGTTTTCGACCATTGAATGTATATAAGCGGCGGCCTGAGAAATAAAATTAGGGTTTTGCAATATATTGATTTATATAATAAAATTTAATATTATTTTAATATTATTTCCAAACATTTTACCACTTATGCAAACGAACCCCAAATCTCACGTACCAATAGGCGTTCCTAGGGTTTTTCCACATTCCGAACACAATGGAACAGGTTTCGTAGGCTCATTCGGTTATACGTGCGAGTTACGGAATTAAACGATCAATTTAAAATTAAATCGGTTTAATTGATTTCTATGCGTTTCACGCTGCCGCAGTCAAACGACAACCCTGATTTCTATGAAAATTGAAATCCATTAATAACTAACTATTATGGATCCAATGAAACTAGTTTCGTCGAATTTCGAGACTGTGCCCCGGAAGGCTATTTTCACTCGTCGATAAAATCGAGCGATTTTCAAAATTGTCGAAATCACTTAAAATTTCACTTTTAAAATTTTATTAACTTAATTATAATTCATATTGAATTTATAATCACATTAGAAATCATTTTGATTCAGTTTAAATCAAAATCTGAATATTTGCATTATTATATTATTAAATTCCTTTATTAAATTGATATAAAATCCCAAATTTAATCTATTGACTTTTAATTTCATGCAATGGTCCAATATTAAAATTCAAACCCAATTAGACCTAAAATAAATTTTAGAATCTAATTTTATCCTTATTTACACTCAAAATTACCAATTACCCCAACTCTAATATTAAATTAGTATTATTCAATTTCAATTCAATTCCCGTATTTGAAATCTTAACCAATTCTATTAACTTATCCAAAATCTTTTTATTTCAAAATTCAAATTATACCACATATTCAACATTTAAAATGAATTAAATGTTCAAATCTGGAGACCCAAAATTCCGGGTCGTTGCACCATATATCAACTGTACTTGTACATGTGAGGTTTCGGGTTTCTAATTCCATCGTAAGACTGAATAGTCAGCATAATGAACCTTTTAGGGTATCTTTCATTCATAATATCATCAATGAAGGGAGTTTGGCTTGGAGAGGATCCACATTCATCATCTCTCCTATCCTTACTTTCGTCTATCAAGCACTGGATCATATCCATGATATATGCATCTAATGTCTGGTAGTCCGTGGGTTGGCTGTCAATGACTACACTAAGTGTTTGATCTTGCAAACGTTCTTGGTAAGTGGGCTGAAGCCTATGTCTCCTATCTTTGGGAGAGCCACTTCCTCGTTCCGTTGGCTTGCGGTTGGTCGGGTAGGTGCAATTTCGACCTCCCTACCGACATTGAGTGCATTAATGTTTTCTTCCAAATCATCATCATCATCAAGTTGCTCACCATCTTCAAAGTCTGAGAGATCGACTACTATACCTACCCGTAGGGTTTTGTCCCTAGATTCAAGTTCATGGCGGGCTGCTTTGTAGTTGGTGGTGTGCTTGCATTTCCTTCTATAGTGATTCCTGCAGCTCCACATACTGCTCCTTTTTTGCTTCTGCCTTCAATTTCGACAAGAAAAAGAAGAGTTTTCCGGCTCCATGGAAATCTCAGGTTCTAGCATGGTTCATGGAGTAGCTAGTGATAGCAAGGTTAAAAGGGTATTTAATTTGTCCATAAGAGCTTTCTGGTTGTTTTCCATCTTTTGATTGATTTCATCATCCGTCTTACTCAATTCGCCTTTAGCAACGGCTTCATGTTGGATAGAAGGTCTAAAATTTTCTCTAGCTAATGTATTATTGGCGCCGTTGACCTCACCTTATTGAGGATTAGTCTCTTCTCCAGCTATTACAGCTCCTATAAATCTTTCGAAAGCAGTTCTCTTTCTCCCTGGCGCCATTGATTCTTAACAGAAAATATTCTAAGCAGAGATTGAGTATCTAACTTCTAAACCTATCCGATCTAAAGTTGATAGCTAGTTCTAAGCCTGAATTGAAGCTTTCTCAGTGAAAATACTAAAATGTTAACCCAAAAAGTGGATCAACACCTTGGATTGAGTGTGAAAGCAACATCCCTGCTTATTAAGGTAAAATAAAATAGAAAAGGCAATAGTAAATTATAGAAAAGTAAAGAGACGAGAGATTTTTACAGTGGTTCAGCTGTTAACGAAGCCTATGTCCACTTTATAGCTATTATTGATCGACTATTATTACAAAGGAGTTAGGGTTACAGTATGATTCTTCTTTCCTATGATGGATCAAGCCACCATTGTTAGGGACAATAGGAAGGATCACAGTTGCCCTTTAATGGTTGTTGTGAGGGAGAAGAAAAGTGAAGAAACAATGGCGTAGTTTCGGCAAAGATCAAAGAAGATCTTTTTTCTATTGCAGATGAGATGGTATTTGAAGGAGTTTAAAAGATCTTTGAGCGAGAATTGCTTTGTAAGAAGCCTATAGTCGTCATGCAATGAGAGCTCAGAAAGTTTTGAGCCACAATTGGTCAACTTTGTTGGATCAGTACCAATCCGATCCAATTGGATCCGTACCGATCAGATCCAATTGGATCGGCACCAATCCAAATCCTTAACCAATTTTTGGCTCTAATTTATTTGGTCAAGCTTCTTACTCCATAGGTGTTGCTCTCCATATAGTTTTGTAGCTTGTTAACTTGTTTTGATGATGATTCTCTTGTGGGTTAGATTGAATTGTATTCTGAATCAGATGAACCTTCGCTTCTTGAAATCGGATGCTTGGAATGTTACCAAACTTGATGGGTGAGCTTGATTGAGGCATAGATTCATGATGCATAAGGGTTGAATTCACAAGGAACCATAAATTTGGATCGGAACTGAATCAATTGGATCGGATCGGTATCGATCCAATTGGATCGAATCGGTGTCGATCCGAAAAGATGGCATATTTTTGACTCAAACTTCTGGGTCCTTTGTCTTGTATTTTTAGGCTTTTCGACCAAGTCTTGAGTTGTTTTGGCTCAATTTGAATGTTTTAACTTCCATTGAATTCTACCGTGTTAAAAACCCTTTTAACATAGTCAACCCTATATTCCTTCTTAGGCAGACAACCTATTCTTTACATACAAACATTCCATCTATGCTTCATGCTAGCCCAATATACTTAGTGATATCTCACTTATCATTGTTATCTAGATTTATATGTAGGTTTCTGGATATGTATGATTCACCTATTTGTTTTGATTACATGATCTGATTTATTGTATTTCTAAATGGGTGATGACATCCTTTGATATTAGATCTGATTATTTTATTTGGATTTGAGATATTTAGGAATGTAATGCCATATGGATTATTCTGTATTTAGATATATGTACTTTAACATGACTGACCCATGTGTTATTTTATAATACTCGGGTCAGTCTGAGACATTTCAAGTATATGGATGACATATCCAGCTTGTGTTTGTTGGGCTTGGAGGAGTATTATATTAGGATTGTTACACGATATTAATATGGCATTGATTCATTTTATACGTATGTAAATGACATTTTAACTGTATTGTGTTATATAACATTGTTGTATTATATATCATATGTTATCGCTATCATTGACTCTATGTTCTCTACTATTTATTGTATATTGTGTATTGTTCTATCCTAAATGCACACGTGTCTATTGCTTTGTACCTATATTGAGTATGTATAAGTAAGTTATATATTTTATGTTTTAACACATACCAGTGTTAGTCTAAGCGAATATTCATGTGTGTACTACATATAGCCTCATTTGTTGTATTATTTGATAGTATTGCTCTGTAATACTCTTTGATATTATGGGTATGGAGGTAGGGCGTCACAGAACGGTATCGGAGATGGTTGTTGTTGGAGCATAGTGATGAAGCATTCTTGCCTTGCGATCAATCGCGAAGTATTGAATCTTCCCCCCCCCCCCCCCCCCCCACATCCCGTTTTATGGGTTGGTAGCATTAGAGATGCTGGCCGTAATACCAGTGTGCCTAATACTGGAGGTGGCCACAACGGAGTCCATACCCGTGAAAGACGTCATTACAAAATGGTATCAGAGTAGGTTTAGAACAATATATTGTGTATAGGAGACACAAGTTGAGACCATAGATGAGACTTAGAGTCCGACCTTTAGGAGAGTTGGGTAATTTTATATGATAAGAAATAGAATATTGTATAAATATATTATATTACTAGGGTAATCATCAGGGGATATGTTTGTAATTTTACAAATATATGTATGTATGTATGTATGTATGTGCGTGTATTTAAATATATACAATTAATTTCTTGACTTTTCAAATATGAACTATAAAATGGTTGGAGTAATAAGGACAAAAGGAGTAAGTGAAACCAGTAGCATTTATATTTATAATTTTGGATGGTTCGATATTACATTATAATGTTTGGTCTGATATTATAAGTTGAGTTTATATTTGTTTTATTAGAGTGCACAGAGGAATTATTAGTTTCCTCTGAGCACCTGTATTTAATCTCTTACGTTTATTTGATAATTTAAAGCTATGGGAATTGAATATTATTTTAGTATATGTATATATTATCGAAGCTAAGAAATGAATTTAATAATCTATTTTATACTTAGTGAAAATAAATATAATAATGTTTATTTGTTATTATAACTTGCTTTTGAAATGGCATATTGAGTAGTATTCATTTAGTGATGCAAGTTTTGAAGACAGTTTGAAAATGTTTTTTAAATAAAAATTAATAAGTGTTTGGGTGAAAGCAAGGGTTTATCGTACATAAACATTGGTTATTATTATTATCAAAATGATTTTAGTGGTAAAGTGAATATTTTAATTAGAAATTATTTAGAAAGTATATATATACTATAAGTAAAGTACTAAATAAATATTTGGAAATTATTTTTGAAACTACTATACTAGATAATTCGCGAAAGTAATACTTACAGATGTTTTAAAAATAAAATTAGTGTTTACTTGTCTGTTGAGTGTGTTAAGGATCGATGCGGGTGGACACTTAATCGATAGAAATTATTAAATGCTTAAATGAAACATCTGGACACAAAAATTTAAAATGATATAAATAATTTATGGAAGTATAAAATACTTTGGAAAAGAGTTAAATATTTCAAATGGAAATTGGTAAAGCAAGTTATTTTGGTAAGTAATATTGAGATTTACAAGTTTAAGGATTTGGAAATTAGGGTTTCTAATTATTGTTTTGCCAAATAGTTTGTACATGATGTTTTATGTGTTAGTATGTATTTTTGTGTAAGGACCCGATCCTTCGACTTTCGAAAACTGACATCAATACATTCACAGTATCAACTGCCGAGCAATCGAAGGACGGAAAACCGAACACTTAGGGTTTTAAGAAAAAGAAAACGACAGAAGAAGAGAGAAAAAGATAGAAAATAGAAAGAAAAGAAAATAGAACGGAACAGAAAGAAAACAACAGAACAATATCAGAATCTCACAATCGCAGCGGAACAACATATAATAGATAAATGAATAATCTTTAAATAAAGAATTATATCAGTTATTACATTACATTACATTTCATTTTCAATTACATCATATCATCAGAGTGTACAACAACAAACAGCGGAAAAGAAATACTATATACTAATAATACGCCATGCCATCCAGCTTGCCTCCAGCAACTCCAGAATATCCTGATAAACCTTAACTCTTGGCTGCCCGTGTGGAAATTGGTGGGCACCCATAGTTTAGGAAGGAAAACAATAAACTCCGAGTCAGTCATGTGACTGGTGTGAGAACTCAAAACAGTTTATTTATCTTTGAAAACAAAATAGAGGAATATTTTTAAAGTCAATTCGCAATGCTTTTAAAAATGAGACTACCATAAGACCTCCCGCCACACACATAATGCAAACGCAGACTTGGAGGAGATGTCTTCTTATGTTAGTCAAAGATGCTTCATACGTATTAAAAAGAAACATTTGATATTATTACTAGTGCATAGTGTAGGAAACATTTCGAAAGTAGAATATAAATCTTAGCCAGCATAGGTACCATTATAGTATGCTTACTATAGCTACCATATTAAATGGCAGGTTCTACAACTAAAACCGTACAAGTTTCGTATTGTTTCTTTGGATTTCCAACGAATGGTCAGGCCAAGGAACTTCCCATTGCCACATGAGAACGCCTCTGGAAGGACGTCCCCGAGAACCTAACCAGATCTCTGACAACACAAGGCCGGGTTACCTTTCAAACTAGGTAACAACTGACACGAGTATGCCATCCCCCGGTCCTTTAGGACCATTAACCGAGCGCTCGTAATCAACATCACACCATAATAATAAGTGTTTCAACATGAGTAAGCATCTGGGCTCCATACCATGATACCACCCTTTTCCAGAAGGAAATGCACATACCCTAAAGGGAGCTACCCCTCATAACCTTGCTGCATCTTTCCTGTTTTGACCATTATGGGGTGTGAGGCTCGACGAAGTCTCGTCCACAAAGCCACGCTTTATACAAAAGCTGTGCTTTGGGTCAACAAATGATCATAGAAATGATCACAAAGATAAACGATCAAACAAATGATCTTATCACAAATGATCAACACAATGATCATTTCACAGCAACACTCAGCATGTCACATTACCAAATTGGGAATATATCGCTGATAACCTTCAACTACATAACCTCTGAGCTCGTACGTCTCAGAGAAGGGTGTTAAGCTAAAAGAATAAATTCTCCGCCACCAACATAAATATATTTGAAAGAAATCAGCTTTATATCTCAATTTGTAATGTCAGACATACAATCCATACAAGTCTGTTCCGGGCTCGAACAGAACCGAAGGCACTTACAAAGAAGTCCTTGCAATTCGGATATTCACTAATCACGTCCGGACTTTCCATCACATAGGGAGTCTCTATACCGTAGCTACTCGGTGCAAAGACAATCGATGATTGTCCTTTCGCTTTCAAAAATATCCGGTCTTCAACATCGGTCATCAATGCTATCCATTACGTCGTATCACTATTCGGAACGGGTAATCCGAATAACGAGCGCAATAATTTAAAAATAAGTGTAGCATTCAAATTCAGCAAATCACAACAAATACCCATTCAAAGGTAAATATTGATACTCGGTTATTGAACTATCAATGGATATGCACAACATCACCATATTCCAAATAATTTTCCAAATTATTTATTTCCTAAAAATATCTTTACAAGATAAATAATTTTCACACTTCAAAAATAAATCAATATTTATTTTTAAACGAATTCCACTTTCTTTTATAAATTCCATAGTGAATTTATATTCCAAAATATCTATGAATATACGATTTCAATTATTCATTTTCAATTTATCTTCAAAAAGATAAATTCTCTAGACTTTTCATTTCACATTGGAAAAACATTTCCATACTTATTTATTTATAAGTAATTCACAAGTCTTTTTATTTTCTATACTTGGAAAATATTCAATATACTTAAATCGAAATTAAGTATATATTTCATTCTTTAAGGAAATCATTCTCTTAAACATATTTATTTGGGCCAAAACGAATGTTGCGTAAAACATCGTTATGACAACCCAAAATCACTAGTATAGGGATTCGAAATTAAAATAGATATATAAATCCCAATACTATACAAAACATTTCCTTTCGGAAATCATTTACTATAACAACAGTGTTATAGTCCACCATTTCCTTTATCTCTCGAAAACGTCTATTTCAACAATGAATGTTGAAATCTACGGTTTCGAATCTCAACACGTTTTGAAAACATCGTTAGATCGTTTTAATTCTATTTAAACCATCACATTCAAAACAATTTCTTTAACATATTATTCACTATTCAAAAACGTGAATATACTACGTTAACCAATTTCATCATTTCTATACATTTTATTTTAAAGGATTATTCACTGTCTAAAACGTGAATATAACTCCATAAATAAGTTATAACAATTTACTTATCAAAATAAGTCATTTGGGAATTTATAAAACAATGTTTATAAATTCCATTTCTATTTGTTTTATAACTACTTCCTTTTATAAATCTCCTTTATCAACCTATTCGATTTATAACTCAATTATAAACCAAAGGTTCATATTATAAGTTAAACACTTATAATTTATTTTGTTTGCAAAAATCGTTCCTTTAAACTTCACAATTATAAATCTTATAACTTATAAGATTCATTTATTTATCCAAAACCATTATTTTAATAACTTTACAAATTTTATAAACCTACTGCTTATAAAATTCCATTTATAACTTCACCGTTTATAATTCTATAAATTTCATTCATTAATGAAATTCATTCACAATTCATTCTAACACTTATAAAAACTCGTTTTATAATTCAAATATTTTTAATTTAAAAATGTCAATTTATAAATCTTTTATATAAATCAATTTATATTATTCTTTTAAAACATCTTTAAAGTCCTTTATAGTTTCATCATTATGATTTATAAAATAATTAAATTTTATAAATCCTATATTTTCAACTTTTTATAATAAATTCAAAAATCCCGATTAAACTATTTTATAAAATCATTAGCCTCATATTTTCAAAAATCAACTTTTAACTATATTTCTCAAAAATCATAATTTTTATAACATAAAAATTATAACGTTAATTTATTTAAAATGAATCAATTCCAAAAATATAGTATATTTTCAAAAATCATTTTAAAATTCCAAAACTTGGTCCAATGATGCTACACACCAAATAGTCAATCACGACTACAACGACATCATATATCGATATGATAGTCCATCAAATATCAAAATATCTGAAATCAAATAAATACTGTTGAGGAATCCAGTTGGATCCCTCCAACCTGTTTTCCTGCATCCAAAGATGTTAGCACAATACCAATTCCGTTCCAGTACGAAATTATTGCGGTATATGGGATTTAAAATATTATCCGCTTAATAGACGGCGCAATAGGGTCTCATCCGCTATACAATGCGGGAAATCAATAACTGCAATATATATATATATATGCCAATATATATATATATATATATATTGCTATTATATATATAATACCAATTTCACTGTTTATGAAATATTCGCGGTATATGTTTTTAATAAATAACATCCGCTTACTAACGGCGTATAATGTCTATTTTAACAATCAATAGATAACAATCATCATTCAAGCATACATTCAAGAATTTTAAATCTAACTATTTAAAATAAAAATCGAAACTATTCGATTGATTGTGTGGTCGGTCCACTAAAAAATCGTCGGCCTTGCCAAAAAAAGAAACTATTCAATTGAGTGAGAAGTTCTCACCTTGATTTCAATTTCGTTTTAGCGATTTATTTCGAATAAAATTAAACGTGCGTTTAATTTTACCCAAAATTCTCACTAACCCCAAATGACTCCAATCCAATTCCATAGCGTAGTGCTCGTCCATACGATTCCAACGCAACTGGTTTCGCGCGTTTTCGACCTCGTATGAAAAAGATATCATATTTTAAAGTTACACGAATTTAAACTATAATTTATTTACAATTTCCTTTATAATTTTCAAACCCTTTTATCATCACCGTACATTTCTTCAGCTTGCATCAGGGCCCTTGGACGCGCCTTTGCTTCTCCCCTCTCCACGTTGTTCGCACGCAAGTAAACCCATGCGCACGCCTATTAGGGTTTCGAACCGCGACCACTACGACGATCTCTACCCCGATCAAGCGACGCCAAACGAAGCGCCATCACCAGAGCCACCCACGCCAGCCGACCACACCCCCCCAGTGCCACCATCTCCTCGATTTCCGTGCACGAATGGCGCGACTTCCCTGGCCAGCTGCGCCTCCATCTACGCTTTAAAATTGATCGTATCCGTATGGATTTACTCGTCTCAACGAGCACTACAATGTTCGTGTTGGAGGATTTTCGAAATGATGAAGGGATTGAGAGAGATTGAGAGGGAAAGGATCGTGCATTTCTGGCCGTATATATTGAGGCCGGCGGCTAGGGTTCTAAACCCTATTTTTCTTTATTTTGTGAAGAGGCAAGGGCTATTTATAGAAAATCGAACGAAACACTATTCATTTTGGATTTTCCGAACTCCGATTTACGCGTGGTGACCGGCGTTTCTAGGGTTTACCCCGCGTTCCGGACACAATGGAACAGGTTTCGGAAGCTAATTCGGTCATCTGTGCGAGTTATGGCAATAAACGTTCGATTTAAAATTAAACCGATTAAATGATTTTCTAGGCGTTTTAGCTTGCACCGGACAAAAAAAAAATCCGATTGACACGAAATTTGAAACCATACAATAATATCAAATTACGGATCCGATGAAACTGGTTTCGTCGAAATCCGAGACAGTTTGAAAAATTGACTATTTTCACTAGTCGATTAAATATTAAAATATTCATTTTTCACAAATTAACTCTTAATTCGATTTTAAAAGTTCTAAAATATCATTCTAACTCAAATACGATAAAATAAAATTTTACAAATCATTTTCAATCATATTTAACCTAATTTTCAATTATTTCTGTATTTTCACATATTAAATTATTGATTTAATTATTCAATTAAATCCAGTTATTCGAAATAAAATTTATTCGACTTATAAATTCACCTATTAATATTTAAAATTAATTAAATATCCAAATTTTAATTAATAAAAATTCTGGGTCGTTACATACTTCCCCCCTTAAAAGAATTTCGTCCTCGAAATTAACAAGTAAGAAAAGTTACAGAATCTATTAATTTTCCCAAAATCCATAGTTAAACTTCTTACAATAACTTTACTAAGTTTCCAAATCATACTTAGTTATCTTTTCAAAAGCAACTACTATTGTTTAACTTTCAATTCCAAATCAAAATTAAAGTTTTCAAAAATTTTCCAATTTTCTCAAATTTTTCTAACGCCTTAAATTTCCGAAAAAATTCGCCAGAGTCTCCTTTGCGCGGCTCGATCCGAAAAAAAATGACAGTATATATATCAAAAATATACATCTCATCAAGTAATGAGGCATCCTGCAGGGAAAAAAGTGTAAAAGTACGATATTTAATCCGAGATATGTACCTTATACTTTATTAGCGAGCATATACGGCTAATATAGCACGAAAGCGAGCTCCAAATGCGAAGCAAACGCAGTCCGCACCTACTAAACACTCAACAAACAAATGAGAAACATGCATATATGAAAATAGTATCGATATACAAGATATAGCAACATAATAACTATATATGCCAACATAGCAAATGTAGTAAAAGCAATATGTTCAACCATCAACCAACTACATCCAACAAGCATCCATAACCAATAAATATTCATTCATATTCTCATTAATATTCAATGAATTGGTTTTCAAATTTAATCACATTTGATTCATTAACAGTGGATGTTCTTACTAACATTCATTTTCAATTAGTTTATATTCACTAATTCATATTCAAGTTGGTTCACTTCCAAATCAAATTCAATTCTATTTAAGATTCACTTAACTTCCAATTGAATTCCAATTACTTTAGCTTTCTAATTTCATTAACTCTTAATGAATTATATACAATCAACTAACAATTATATAACAACCAATGTATATTAATTACAACCAAATTCCTTTTCTTATATTCATTCAATTTGGTTTAATTAAATTGATTTTCATTCATTTATTCAACTTCCAATAACATTAGATTTTAATGAATTAACACTTATATTCATTATTCCATATCAATTATTCACATTTAATTGATTAACATTCAATCCATTCAATTCAATTACAAAAGTTGAATTTCATTTACATAACTTAAGTTCATATTTATCACTTAACTTTATTATTTTACTTTGATACCCATATCAACTTCATTCAACATCTCTTAAGTTATATTTCATTTTATAAACATCACTTGGGTTTACTTAACTTAAATTCTCACTTATAAATAAATTCAGATTCCAATTCTAAAGTAAATTTTTATTTAACTTTAACCAAGGTCAAATTTCATTACTTATTCAACTCATTTTTATATATAAATTTATTTCACATTTGTAAATCACTTTAATTATAATTCAATTCTTATAATTCTTTTGCTTATACAATTATTCTTCAATTTAGATTATTCAAACATCTAAACAATCAACTTATATACACTTTAATAATTCTGAAAAATTATTCCTTTATATATAAAATATAATCAAGGTAAAATTATTTCATTTACCCAATTTTAAAACGATACTGTGTCGAATTGTTCTGTACAAGTGTTTAGAGATTCCTATCAACAACGTTAATTACTCGTATTAACCAGAATCCATATACCACTCAACAAACCAATCATCACAATATAAAACAATTTTATATTCACTAACAAATACGCGCTTATAGCTATTATTACACTCAAACTCATTCTAGAGTACTACTGACTCTATCTCTAATGAGTAATACCCAACAGAACCATGGTTTTCGCTTAACCATATGCTCTGATACCATATGTAAGGACCCGATTCTTCGACTTTCGAAAACTGACATCAATACGTTCACAGTATCAACTGCCGAGCAATCGAAGGACGGAAAACCGAACACTTAGGGTTTTAAGAAAAAGAAAACGACAGAAGAAGAGAGAAAAAGATAGAAAATAGAAAGAAAAGAAAATAGAACGGAACAGAAAGAAAACAACAGAACAATATCAAAATCTCACAATCGCAGCGGAACAACATATAATAGATAAATGAATAATCTTTAAACAAAGAATTATATCAGTTATTACATTACATTACATTTCATTTTCAATTACATCATATCATCAGAGTGTACAACAACAAACAGCGGAAAAGAAATACTATATACTAATAATACGCCATGCCATCCAGCTTGCCTCTAGCAACTCCAGAATATCCTGATAAACCTTAACTCTTGACTGCCCGTGTGGAAATTGGTGGGCACCCAGAGTTTAGGAAGGAAAACAATAAACTCCGAGTCAGTCATGTGACTGGTGTGAGAACTCAAAACAGTTTATTTATCTTTGAAAACAAAATAGAGGAATATTTTTAAAGTCAATTCGCAATGCTTTTAAAAATGAGACTACCATAAGCCTCCCGCCACACACACAATGCAAACGCAGACTTGGAGGAGATTTCTTCTTATGTTAGTCAAAGATGCTTGATACGTATTAAAAAGAAACATTTGATATTATTACTAGTGCATAGTGTAGGAAACATTTCGAAAGTAGAATATAAATCTTAGCCAGCATAGGTACCATTATAATATGCTTACTATAGCTACCATATTAAATGGCAGGTTCTACAACTAAAACCGTACAAGTTTCGTATTGTTTCTTTGGATTTCCAACGAATGGTCAGGCCAAGGAACTTCACATTGCCACATGAGAACGCCTCTGGAAGGACGTCCCCGAGAACCTAACCAGATCTCCGACAACACAAGGCCGGGTTACCTTTCAAACTAGGTAACAACTGACACGAGTATGCCATCCCCCGGTCCTTTGGGACCTTTAACCGAGCGCTCGTAATCAACATCACAACATACTAATAAGTGTTTCAACATGAGCAAGCATCTGGGCTCCATACCATGATACCACCCTTTTCCAGAAGGAAATGCACATACCCTAAAGGGAGCTACCCCTCATAACCTTGCTGCATCTTTCCTGTTTTGACCATTCCGGGGTGTGAGGCTCGACGAAGTCTCATCCTCAAAGGCACGCTTTGTACAAAAGCTATGCTTTGGGTCAACAAATGATCATAGAAATGATCACAAAGATAAACGATCAAACAAATGATCTTATCACAAATGATCAACATAATGATCATTTCACAGCAACACTCAGCATGTCACATCACCAAATTGGTAATATATCGCTGATAACCTTCAACTACATAACCTCTGATCTCGTACGTCTCAGAGAAGGGTGTTAAGCTAAAAGAATAAATTCTCCGCCACCAACAGAAATATATTTGAAAGAAATCAGCTTTATATCTCAATTTGTAATGTCAGACATACAATCCATACAAGTCTGTTCCGGGCTCGAACAGAACCGAAGGCACTTACAAAGAAGTCCTTGCAATCCGGATATTCACTAATCACGTCCGGACTTCCCATCACATAGGGAGTCTCTATACCGTAGCTACTCGGTGCAAAGACAATCGACGAGTTGTCCTTTCGCTTTCAAAAATATCCGGTCTTCAACACCGGTCATCAATGCTATCCATTACGTCGTATCACTATTCGGAATGGGTAATCCGAATAACGAGCGCAATAATTTAAAAATAACTGTAGCATTCAAATTCAGCAAATCACAACAAATACCCATTCAAAGGTAAATATTGATAGTCGGTTATTGAACTATCAATGGATATGCACAACATCACCAGATTCCAAATAATTTTCCAAATTATTTATTTCCCAAAAATATCTTTACAAGATAAATAATTTTCACACTTCAAAAGTAAATCAATATTTATTTTTAAACGAATTCCACTTTCTTTTATAAATTCCATAGTGAATTTATATTCCAAAATATCTATGAATATACGATTTCAATTATTCATTTTCAATTTATCTTCAAAAAGATAAATTCTCTAGACTTTTCATTTCACATTGGAAAAACATTTCCATACTTATTTATTTATAAGTAATTCACAAGTCTTTTTATTTTCTATACTTGGAAAATATTCAATATACTTAAATCGAAATTAAGTATATATTTCATTCTTTAAGGAAATCATTCTCTTAAACATATTTATTTGGACCAAAACGAATGTTGCGTAAAACATCGTTACGACAACCCAAAATCACTAGTATAGGGATTCGAAATTAAAATAGATATATAAATCCCAATACTATACAAAACATTTCCTTTCGGAAATCATTTACTATAACAACAGTGTTATAGTCCACCATTTCCTTCTATCTCTCGAAAACGTCTATTTCAACAATGAATGTTGAAATCTATGGTTTCGAATCTCAACACGTTTTGAAAACATCGTTAGATCGTTTTAATTCTATTTAAACCATCACATTCAAAACAATTTCTTTAACATATTATTCACTATTCAAAAACGTGAATATACTACGTTAACCAATTTCATCATTTCTATACATTTTCTTTTAAAGGATTATTCACTGTCTAAAACGTGAATATAACTCCATAAATAAGTTATAACAATTTACTTATCAAAATAAGTCGTTTGCGAATTTATAAAACAATGTTTATAAATTCCATTTCTATTTGTTTTATAACTACTTCCTTTTATAAATCTCCTTTATTAACATATTCGATTTATAACTCAATTGTAAACCAAAGGTTCATATTATAAGTTAAACACTTATAATTTATTTGTTTGCAAAAATCGTTCCTTTAAACTTCACAATTATAAATCTTATAACTTATAAGATTCATTTATTTATCCAAAACCATTATTTTAATAACTTTACAAATTTTATAAACCTACTGCTTATAAAATTCCATTTATAACTTCACCGTTTATAATTCTATAAATTTCATTCATTAATGAAATTCATTCACAATTCATTCTAACACTTGTAAAAACTCGTTTTATAATTCAAATATTTTTAATTTATAAATATCAATTTATAAATCTTTTATATAAATCAATTTATATTATTCTTTTAAAACATCTTTAAAGTCCTTTATAGTTTCATCATTATGATTTATAAAATAATTAAATTTTATAAATCCTATATTTTCAACTTTTTATAATAAATTCAAAAATCCCGATTAAACTATTTTATAAAATCATTAGCCTCATATTTTCAAAAATCAACTTTTAACTATATTTCTCAAAAATCATAATTTTTATAACATAAAAATTATAACGTTAATTTATTTAAAATGAATCAATTCCAAAAATATAGTATATTTTCAAAAATCATTTTAAAATTCCAAAACTTGGTCCAATGATGCTACACACCAAATAGTCAATCACGACTACAACGACATCATATATCGATATGATAGTCCATCAAATATCAAAATATCTGAAATCAAATAAATACTGTTGAGGAATCCAGTTGGATCCCTCCAACCTGTTTTCCTGCATCCAAAGATGTTAGCACAATACCAATTCCGTTCTAGTACGAAATTATCGCGGTATATGGGATTTAAAATATTATCCGCTTAATAGACGGCGCAATAGGGTCTCATCCGCTATACAATGCGGGAAATCAATAACTGCAATATATACATATGCCAATATATATATATATATATATATATTGCTATTATATATAATACCAATTTCACTGTTTATGAAATATTCACGGTATATGTTTTTAATAAATAACATCTGCTTACTAACGGCGTATAATGTCTATTTTAATAATCAATAGATAACAATCATCATTCAAACATACATTCAAGAATTTTAAATCTAACTGTTTAAAATAAAAATCGAAACTATTCGATTGATTGTGTGGTCGGTCCACTAAAAAACCGTCGGCCTTGCCAAAAAAAGAAACTATTCGATTGAGTGAGAAGTTCTCACCTTGATTTCAATTTCGTTTTAGCGATTTATTTCGAATAAAATTAAACGTGCGTTTAATTTTACCCAAAATTCTCACTAACTCCAAACGACTCCAATCCAATTCCATAGCGTAGTGCTCGTCCATACGATTCCAACGCAACTGGTTTCGCGTGTTTTCGACCTCGTATGAAAAAGATATCATATTTTAAAGTTACACGAATTTAAACTATAATTTATTTACAATTTCCTTTATAATTTTCAAACCCTTTTATCATCACCGTACATTTCTTCAGCTTGCATCAGGGCCCTTGGACGCGTCTTTGCTTCTCCCCTCTCCACGTTGTTCGCACGCAAGTAAACCCATACGCACGCCTATTAGGGTTTCGAACCGCGACCACTACGACGATCTCTACCCCGATCAAGCGACGCCAAACGAAGCGCCATCACCAGAGCCACCCACGCCAGCCAACCGCACCCCCCCAGTGCCACCATCTCCTCGATTTCCGTGCACGAATGGCGCGACTTCCCTGGCCAGCTGAGCCTCCATCTATGCTTTAAAATTGATCATATCTGTATGGATTTACTCGTCTCAACGAGCACTACAATGTTCGTGTTGGAGGATTTTCGAAATGATGAAGGGATTGAGAGAGATTGAGAGGGAAAGGATCGTGCATTTCTGGCCGTGTATATTGAGGCCGGCGGCTAGGGTTCTAAACCCTATTTTTTTTTTTATTTTGTGAAGAGGCAAGGGCTATTTATAGAAAATCGAACGAAACACTATTCATTTTGGATTTTCCGAACTTCGATTTACGTGCGGTGACCGGCGTTTCTAGGGTTTACCCCACGTTCCGGACACAATGGAACAAGTTTCGGAAGCTAATTCGGTCATCTGTGCGAGTTATGGCAATAAACGTTCGATTTAAAATTAAACCGATTAAACGATTTTCTAGGCGTTTTAGCTTGCACCGGACAAACGACAAATCCGATTGACACGAAATTTGAAACCATACAATAATATCACATTACGGATCCGATGAAACTGGTTTCGTCGAAATCCGAGACAGTTTAAAAAATAGACTATTTTCACTAGTCGATTAAATATTAAAATATTCAATTTTCACAAATTAACTCTTAATTCGATTTTAAAAGTTCTAAAATATCATTCTAACTCAAATATGATAAAATAAAATTTTACAAATCATTTTCAATCATATTTAACCCAATTTTCAATTATTTCTGTATTTTCACATATTAAATTATTGATTTAATTATTCAATTAAATCCAGTTATTCGAAATAAAATTTATTCGACTTATAAATTCACCTATTAATATTTAAAATTAATTAAATATCCAAATTTTAATTAATAGAAATTCTGGGTCGTTACATTTTGGATGATAGTTGCAGCCATTGAATATTAGTGCACAACAGTGATCACTAGCAAAGCATTGTTGATTATATAGTGATAATGTAGTAATCACTATATTGAATGACGAGCCATCATCACTATAGTTTTATAGTAATTGAAAATTTGTAAGAATAAGTATATATATTTTTGATAATATTTTCATATATAATGATTAAATATTATAAAGTTTTATGATTTTAAGATGTGGATATGTATACAATATAATTTAAAATTGTATTTTTGTATAAGCCAATCAATTTTAGAATTATTTTGATAAGTAATATAGAATAATTTTTGAAGCATTAAAATAAATTTCGAATTTTTCCTCATAGATTAGGCTTAAAGGAGTTGAATATTTGTTTATTTTGTGAAATGAGTTGCAAAATAGATGTTGAAATAAAATTTAGGCTATTACAACAAGAAATCAAGAAAGCTTTAATCAGACTTTGGCCTCCAACTCTATCACACCCGAGCCTCCTCCTCCTCTTCTCCTTTCTTCTTCATCTAATCTCAAGGAGGTACAAACGCAACTCGACAGTGAGGGGTTCCAACTGGTGAGGAACCGCCGCATAAGGGAGAAACCTCCTCTTCTTCAATCTAAATCTGCCTCTCATACAAAAAATCAATACAGTAATGTTCACAGAGAGCCAAGAAACAATCCCAGTTTTCTAAAATCAAGAAATGACTCTCTGGTTTCATCAAACTCCGCTAAAGGGTTTTAGAGCAAGCAAAGTTATAATGGAGCTGCAGCTAATCAGGGACAATCAATGAGCAAGCAAGGGATTTTCTCTCACAAAATATCATCATGGGCAGATTTGATTAAAGAAGGAGGCTTCAACCATGAATGTACCTTGAAATATCAAGCTCCAATAACCATTAACAATAAGAAAATGGTGGTAATCAATGAAGGGGTTAGCAAGAGAATGGAGTCCAAGTGGGCCTGCTCGGTGATAGCATATGTCTATGGTAATAGGCCATTTTATCATCATTTTAAAGCTTTTGTTCAAAGAACTTGGAATCCCACCGGTAATTTTTAAATCTTTACAAGAAATAATGGTTTCTTTATTATAAAATTTGCTGTTGAAAGCGATTGTAAAAAAAAATCAATGGAGGCCCTTACTTTATTAATGGAAAATTGATTATTCTGAAAAGATGGAGCAGTAAAATTTCTTTTGATAAGGATCTTTTAAACACAATCCCATATGGATTCGTCTACCAGAAATCAGTTTAAAACTGTGGGATAGTGAAGCTTTTGGGCAATTGCTACCACAGTTAGTACCCCTCTAATATTGGATGAACAAACAGCTAAAGAAACTAGGTTAATCTATGCTAGAATTCAGGTCGAAATCAATGCAAAATCAAATCTTCCAAATGAAGCTTATATTACAACGCATGATAGAAAATATAAAATGAATACATTATATCGTAAAGGAGGGGAAAGTTGTACTCGAAAAAGTGCGAAAGGAGTTTGGGTTATGGGATGTAGGCGGCGGGTTTTTGAGTTGCCGTGGTGGCGGAGGTCAGGGGCCATGGCCGCCGAGAGTGGTGAGCGGAGGGTTGGTGCATGCGCTGGGGTGGTTCGGTGGCTTGGCCCATACCTTATAACCAGGCCCAAAACCCAAATCAGTGAACCTTGATGTTTCTTATCCTAGAGCATTCCTTCTCCTGACTCATCTTCTTCGTTTATAAATAAACTGTCTTCAACTACGTTACCTGACTTTAGAAAAATGGGTTTTCCCCCAAATCCATTGAAGCAATCAGGGTTTGGGGGAAAACCCATTTTTCTAAAGTCAGGTAACATAGTTGAAGACAGTTTATTTATAAACGAAGAAGATGAGTCAGGAGAAGGAATGCTCTAGGATAAGAAACATCAAGGTTCACTGATTTGGGTTTTAGGCCTGGTTATAGGGTATGGGCCAAGCCACCGAACCACCCCAGCGCATGCACCAACCCTCCGCTCACCACTCTCGGCGGCCATGGCCCCTGACCTCCGCCACCACGGCAACTCAAAAACCTGCCGCCTACATCCCATAACCCAAACTCCTTTCGCACTTTTTCGGGTACAACTTTCCTCTCCTTTGCGATATAATGTATTCATTTTATATCTGTTGTTTAGTATATATTTTCGTGATATATATATATGTGCCTTTTTCTTAGATTGTTTATATATATTGTCTAATGTTATGATAGGTAAGCATAGGTAAGTTAGTTTCAAATTTTATATTGTGTAGTTTATATTATATTAGTTATACAAATGCTAACTTTATATATGAATTGGATAGCAAATCTGTTTATATTGGAATGTGTATTATATATATAGAGATGAATATATATGTGTGTGTGTGTGTGTGCACATACGTATGCGAGTCATACACACACACACACACACACATATATATATTTGAAATTGAATTAAAATAGGCCCAGCCCCAAAAGTGAAATCGGGTAAAATACCCGTTACAATTAAAACCGACACTATGCTCGATAAAACAAAATAAACGAAGGCTAGGGTTAGCAAGCGCCTCCACAACTCATTTTTCTCCAAATGAAAATCATCGCAGATCGACATAATTTTGTGATCCACAAAATTAATGTATTTTGAACTTCATGGAGGCTTCCAATCCTTTAGTACGTTGTAGCGGAGCCTTTGAATCCTATGAGCTGGGCAAAAATGGCTTTGATGAGCAGATTTTGTCTCTGCTACCAAAAATCTAGTCGCCTTTTTACCAGAAGTATCAACGCGCTTTGGAAGATGCAAATCTTCCTTATCAGATGTAGGTTCGCCTCGGTCTCCATTGACAAAATTATTAGGACCAGGATCTTCATTTAACTTAGCAAAGTTTTGATTTTTAAGTCTCTAATTGTTGTTGATGACTTCCAAATCGAGATGGATGTTAGAATTATAGTGCATCTCGCTGCCTTTGCAGTTGATTCGATCATCGATTACAACCTGAAGATCAGTATTGTAATAAAGCTTGCTCCTTTCAGCAGCTATGGCTGTCACATTTTCCAAAGTGCCTGAAAAGTTGCTGCTTTCCCCCTTTTCCCACTCAAATATGTGATATACTTTGCCATTCAGATTACTGATGCAATGATATTTGTCGACCATAAGCAAATTGGTATCTAACTGATTTGTTTTTTCATGAATCAGGGGAACCATCAGATTCAATGCCTCTTTACTCGTTGTGCGGTAATTCCTGCCAATATCAGGTGAGAAGTGGTTAATATATCTATTCTGTATATTATGATTGTTATTAGACATAATAATAAAATCATGTTTACTTCCCTTGCAGAGATTTTCTCTGGTATTGGAGCTGAAATGGCCGCCTCCAGAGAATGCGATATTGACAGAGATGGTTTCCTTCGTCGAATGTGAAATTTTCCGATTAGAAATCTAAGGATAACTGCTATGGAAGATAAAATTATTGAGATTCTCATTTTGTAAGTAAGATTCTACAACTGCTTCGAGATTTTGATGATCATTACTATCTGAGAAAAGATGGTGAGGTCGATTTCTTTTGCTGATGTCTTTATGAATTAAAATTTTAAAATTTGCTTCAATGGATTTCCAAATTTGAAAAGCATCTGTTATTTTTTTGGTATACAATCTATCATTTCTTTCTTTCCATATAGAGTATACTGCAGTAGTGAGCATGATGCAAGCTTCGTTAAATTTATTTTATTTGGATTTGAGATTTTCCCGGATGAAATTAATACTTTCTTTGATGCTTTGGATTGAAATATTATTGTTGAAATTGAGCTTTCTTTTGGCAATATGCCATATATGTCTTGAAGATTCGCAATGAAAGAAAAGATGCTCTGCTGTTTCTTTATCATTCTTGCAAATGGGACATTCTGCTTCACTGTATTTATTCCATTTGTTGCATTTATCTCTGGTTGGCAATCTGTTTAATAGAGCAAAATAGGTACAATGAGCCATTTTTGGGCAGTTTGCTCTATTCCAGATGACAGAGTGCCAATCCATTTCAGTTTCAAATCCTTTTAAAAAATTCCAAGTAGATTTGAAAGAAAAGTTGTCTTCTTCGATAGCTTCCAATTCCAGCAGTCTTCTACCAAATTTGTATCAATTTCAATGTTTTCAATACACCTTTTGAAAATAAAAGTTGCTGGATGTATATTTGCATTCCAAGTATGATTTTGAATGATATGATCAACTTTTAAATTTGCACCACCAAAGTTTAGCTATTCCAGCCTAGTAAGTTAATCAACGACTTTCTATTGATCCAAGGACCAAACCAAAGTCTAGTGTTTTTGCCATCCTTGAAACTTCTTTCCAATAGATTGTTGCCAGTATTTCTGCTTTTTAAAATATTTTTCCAAGAGCTTGAGTTGAGAATTTCTGCTGGCATGGTACAGAAATTTTTGTTTTTAACATATTTATTTCTCATCCACTTTGACCACAGAGATTTTCCTTCAACAAATCTGCAAAAGAGTTTCATATTACATGCTTCTTGAAGATCCTTGATATTCCTTAACCTCAACCCCCCATACTCTTTTGGTTTACATATGGTATCCCATGATATTTTATGATACTTTCCTTTCCATCTGAAATTTGCACACATTTTTTCAATTCTTTGAATGATTGTTACTGGTATATTGTGAGTCTGTATCCAATACGTTATAATAGCCGTGGTGACAGTGTGTGTAAGCTCAAGTCTAACAGCTATAGATAAAAGTCTATTGGACCAGCTTTCTAACTTTTCTTGAATGATGTTACAAAGTCTTGAGCAATCTCTAGTAGTCAGCTGATTTGTAAGAGGGAGTCCTAAATATTTGATAGGCAAATGACCTTCTTGAATATTAAGAATGTTAAGAATAACCCCCTTATTATCACAATTTTTGCTGAAATAAGCTTTGCTTTTGCTTTCATTGATTTGAAGACCAGTATTTTCTTTAAACTTTCAAAGAGCTTTCTAATGGTATGAGCACTTTTCAAATCTGCATTTATAAACAAAAGAAGGTCATCAGCATATAATAAATGAGTAACAATAGGGAATACCCTATTAATGGGTTTGAGGTTTCCTTTTACATATTCGGAATCCATTTGAATAGTTAAAAATTCCATAGCAATTGCAAATAAGTAGGGGGAAAGAGGGTCCCCTTGTCTAATACCTCTATTACTGTTAATAAACCCACTTGGTGAACCATTAATTAATATAGAAAATGAAGCAAATTCAATGCATTCTTGAACTAGTTTGCAGAATTTTTCATGAAAACCCAGTTGATTCATCATGTGAATAATAAAAGATCTATTTATCTTGTCAAAAACTTTGTGAATATCAATTTTAATACAAACTTTGTTTTTGCTACCTTTGTTAAAGTCTCTTATGATTTCATGAGCTAAAAGGTTATTTTCAATAATAAATCTACCAGGGATGAATGCGCACTGATTTTCAGAAATCAAGTGTTTTAAAAATATTTTAATTCTGCTACTTAATACATTGGAAATAATTTTATAAATAAAGTTGCAGCATGAAATTGGTCTATAATCCCCAATTTCTAAAGGAATTTTAACTTTAGGAATTAAAGTGATAAAAGTGTGATTTAAACTTTTCGGAAGTTTACCAGCAGTAAAGAATTCATTTACAGCATCAAATATTTTGAATTTAATATCTTCCCAATGGAATTTATAAAAATTGCCCCAAACCCATCAGGGCCAGGGCTTTTATCATCCTTGGAATTGAAAACATATTTTTTAATATCTTTTAAAACAATTGGAGCAAGAAGAATATGTTTACTGCTATCTTCAAGAATAAATTTTGGTTCAATATTTGGGAACTCCTTCTTATAATCCACAGTGTTGTATAAATCAGTAAAATATGTGACAGCAAGCTGCTCAAGTTGAGAAACATCATTTAAGATATTTCCATTTCTGTCTAGCAGTTTTTCTATGTCATTGATTTTCTTTCTACTAGACATCTTGGCATAGAAAAATTTGCTAGCTTCATCCCCATTAGTAAGCCAATCCACCTTGGCTTTTTGCCTCATATTGGAAGCTAGCACATGTAAACTATTATTTAGTTTGTTTTGACATTGGAAAAATTGATTGACAATAGATAAGTCTGAGCTATTATTATCAATAATGTTTTGGAGATACTCACATTCCTTTCTAATTGTAATGGTGTCATTTCTCATCCTATTTTTATTCCAATGTTTCAAATTTTCTTTTGTTATTTTAAGAAAATTTTTGAGGTTGAATTGAGCAGAACCTTGACAGGGAGGGATATTACTGTTTGTAATCACGTCCATATAGTCTTTTTCAAAATTCCACCCATTAACAAATCTAAATGGTGATTTACACTTATAGTTTTTATTATCAGAGAAAATAATATGAATTGGAGTATGATCACTAGTGGCTTGAGGAAGAGTAAAACATTAATAGTTTGAAAATTTATTAGCAAATCTATAATTAATTAGAATTCTATCTAATTTGCAATGAATATTTCTAAAAGCACCAGATTTTCTTGTAAATTTATTCCAATAATATTTAGTTCAATTAAACCAGTTTTAATAAAGAAGTTATTCAGAAATTCCAGTTTTTTAAAAGGTATTGGAAGACCACCTCTTTTCTCATAATAATGTAAAACAATATTAAAATCTCCCATTATAATCCAAGGCTTACTTAAATTCATATTTAAAGTTCCAAGGTCATTCTAGAGGGAATTTTTATCTTTTTCACTATTTGAAGCATAAAAAAAAGTTATTTCAATTTGAAACCCCCCCTTATTAGAGAATTTACAGTGAATATATTGAAAATTTAAAAATATTGATCTAAACTCCAGATACTTGGCTCCCAAAGCACCATAATCCTGCCAAAACCATCCATAATATTGTTATTTACTAAACCCCAGTCTTTGTAATTACTGGAGTGAAAGTTTAAAATATTAGAATCATCAAGTTTAAGCTCTAAGATACCAATAATACTAGGTTTAATTGAAAAAATTAAATTGCTCAAGTCCAATTTTCTGACAGGAGAGTTCAATCCCCTAATATTCCAAGAAATAATCGACATAATTAACAGAAATTATTATTAAAGGATACACAAAGGATATCACAGTAGCTAAATAGAGAGACTAGGATCAAAGTCCTCTGAGCTCTCCCTTTCTTTCCTTTCATCCATGAATTCAATGCCTTTAGCCCCCTTTCTTTTAAGAGGTTTTCTGCCTTGAATTTTTAGATGCTCTTCCCATCTTGGATTTCTCATTATGTATTTTCCTGACAATCATTTTTTTCTCTGCTGCTTTCATTGTTTTGAGCAATAATGTCCTGTAAATTTTTTGTTTTCTTTTCTTTCTTTCTTTATTCTTCCTTTTTGCTGTGATGAGAGAATTTGGGATAAGTTTTATGGCTTATGAATCAAGTTTTCATCTACTTTTTGTTATGGGTTGCTTGAATTCTGTATTATGATTTAAGTATTCCTTTCAGGATTGTTTTTAACCCCTATAATTAAACTTATTTCCATACCCTCCTCAGATAATTCTGCTTGCTACTGCAATAATTTGAAATTAGAATTTCATCTGCAATTTCTATCATTTCTTGATCTGGTATCACTTTCCCTTGTGAAGTATCAGAGGATTGAAGATCCCCATTTTTTCTTTTCATGTTTTCAAAGAATTTAATCTTACCAGAAAGAGAGCTTTCCAATTTTCCAGAAACATCAATTTCCTGCTGCTCAGACTCAATTATTGTAATGTTGTCGATATTATTGACTGTTTCTTGATTCATGTTTTGTAATTGGTCTGTGGAATTCTCCTTTTCTTGATTGCTATTTGAATCTTTAAATTTTTCTTTCCAATTTTTTTTTGATGAATAGTCTTCTGTTTTGTGTCCAAAGCATTCACATATTACACACTTTGGTGGAACCCATTCATATTCGATTTTCTGCACTATGGTTTATCCATCATGCGTTGTAATATAAGCTTCATTTTGAAGATTTGATTTTGCATTGATTTCGACCAGAATTCTAGCATAGCTTAACCTAGTTTCTTTAGCTGTTTGTTCATCCAATTTTAGAGGGGTACTAACTGTGGTAGCAATTGCCCAAAAGCTTCACTATCCCACAGTTTTAAACTGATTTCTGGTAGACGAATCCATATGGGGATTGTGTTTAAAAGATCCTTAACAAAAGAAATTTTACTGCTCCATCTTTTCAGAATAATCAATTTTCCATTAATAAAGTAAGGGCCTCCATTGATTGTTTTTTTACAATCGCTTTCAACAGCAAATTTTATAATAAAGAAACCATTATTTCATGTAAAGATTTAAAAATTACCTGTGGGATTCCAACTTCTTTGAACAAAAGCTTTAAAATGATGATAAAATGGCCTATTACCATAGACATATGCAATCACCGAGCAGCCCCACTTGGACTCTATTCTCTTGCTAACCCCTTCATTGATTACCACCATTTTCTTATTATTAATGGTTATTAGAGCTTGATATTTCAAGGTACATTCATGGTTGAAGCCTCCTTCTTTAATCAAATCTGCCCATGATGATATTTTGTGAGAGAAAATCCCTTGCTTGCTCATTGATTGTCCCTGATTAGCTGCAGCTCCATTATAACTTTGCTTGCTCTGAAACCCTTTAGCGGAGTTTGATGAAACCAGAGAGTCATTTCTTGATTTTAGAAAACTGGGATTGTTTCTTGGCTCTCTGTGAACATTACTGTATTGATTTTTTGTATGAGAGGCAGATTTAGATTGAAGAAGAGGAGGTTTCTCCCTTATGCGGCGGTTCCTCACCAGTTGGAACCCCTCACTGTCGAGTTGCGTTTGTACCTCCTTGAAATTAGATGAAGAAGAAAGGAGAAGAGGAGGAGGAGGCTCGGGTGTGATAGAGTTGGAGGCCAAAGTCTGATTAAAGCTTTCTTGATTTCTTGTTGTAATAGCCATTTTTTCTTGTATGTTTATATATATAGTTATATATATATAGCATATCATTTTGGTTTGCTTTTACTGTGAAGAAGAGAATGAAATATAGTATAATATTTTCAATTATAAACAATTGCTTGCTACAGGACAGTTTATATTTGCCCATATATTAGAGTATACAAGTTATATACTTTTGATGCCTACTATTTTCCCTTCTTTTGTTTTATATAAGTTATATAAGTGTATATAGATTATACAGTTGCAACAGTTCATATATTAGTTAATATATATATATATATAAGTTTCATTTTGCATGAGTTGTTTTACACGAACATAACGTATTTTGTGTAAAGATGTTACAGAGTTAGTATTAGTTTTTAAAGCAACCAGAACTATAGAATTGCTCTCAATATGTGAAAAGATAGTCTGAATGATTCGTGTATTTGAATTAAGAAAAGAACAATGGCTTTTAGAAGCCTTACAACGATTAAGAGAAATTTTCAGGAATTAAAAACGAAAACAAACTTAAACTGAAAATACTTAGTCCTACTCCTAAAATCTCGCTTGACTTATTCATCTTCAGACTTTGTCAAACATCCAACAAATTCCACCCCTTAAACTAAAATGCTCTCCTACATCAATTTAATCCTCCAATTTCCGATCTCCAAGCAACCCTCTAAGCTTCTCGTATTGATCTAGCTTGATAGGCTTAGTCATAATGTCTGCAATCTGATCATTTGTTCCGTAAAAGACCAGCTTCATAACTCCTTCATTTGTCAGATTGCGCAAGTAATGATACCTCACATCGATGTGTTTTGTTCTTCGATGCATGACTGGATCCTTTGATAGTTTGATGGCCGTGTTGTTGTCGCACATGATGTCAATACATTCTCCATTCACAGCACCCAATTCCTGCAACATCCCTTTTAACCAAACACAATGACATGCTGAAGAAGTTGCTGCAACATACTCTGCTTCAGTGGAAGATAAAGTAACAATGTCTTGTTTTCTTGAGCTCCAGCATATTGCTGCTTCATTCACCAAGAACACATACCCCGAAGTACTTTTTCTGTCATTCAAATCCCGAGCATAATCACTTTCTGTGTAGCCCAACAGATTCATGGTTGATGACCTTCCATAGAAAACTCCAAAATCCAATGTTCCTTTTAAGTACCTAAGTACTCTCTTGGCAATCAACATATGCTCTTCTTTAGGGTCTGCCATGAAACGAGCTATTAAACATACTACAAACATTAAGTCAGGCCTTATTACCGTAAGGTACATTAGACGTCCCACGAGTTGTTTGTAGCGTGTTACATTAACTCCTCTGTTTCCTTCTTTTGTGATAACCATACTAGGAAGGATCAAATTCTTGACTGAATTACAATTCCATATATCAAACCTTTCCAGAACTTCCTTGGCATATTTCTCTTGACATATGTGTATTCCGCCACTTCTTTGATGAACTTCTACTCCAAGGAAGAACTTCATTTTCCCCATGTCAGTCATTTCAAACTCCATTTGCATTGATAATTTGAACGCTGCACATAAGGACACATCATTTCCAATGAATATTAAGTCATCAACATAGATACTTACCACCAAAACCTTATTTTCTATCTTCTTGAAAAAAAAAGAGTGTGATCATAGTTGCTTTTCTCAAAACCTTCCTTCCGGAAGTAGCTATCGATTCTGCTGAACCAGGCCCTTGGCGCCTATTTTAGGCCATATAGAGCTTTTCCCAGACGATAAACCTTGTCTTCCTCCCCTGCTCCGATGAACCCTTCAGGTTGATCTACATAGACCTCCTCCTTTAGCTCTCCATACAGAAAAGTGCTTTTGACATCCAGTTGATAAACATTCAAAGCTTGTTGAGCTTCTACTGCCAAGAGACTCCTTATTGTGTCCCATCGAGCAACTGGCGCAAAAACTTCCGTACAGTCTACTCCCATAGTTTGAGAGTATCCTTTTGCTACTAGCCGAGCCTTGCATTTCTCCACTTTCCCTTCCTCATTTAGCTTCGTTTTGTAGACCCACTTAACACCAATTCTTTTTGCCTGAGGTGGTAGGTCTACCAACTCCCATGTTTGATTTCTTTTAATGGACTGAATCTCATTTTCCATTGCTTCTTTCCACTTCTCTTCTTTTTTAGCCTCATAGAAGTTCACCGGGTCATCATTGGAAACATAGAATGTAAAGTTCATCAGAGCATCTTCTTCTTCTTCACTCACTTCTTCACCACTTACAAAATCACGCATCCAGCTAGGTTGCCCTCTAGTCCTTTTTGATGGTTCACCACCTTCAAGTTCTTTTGTTTCTGTTCTCGGAGCCTCAACAATCTCCTCTGTTTCTATGACACCATTAGTACCTGCTTCTGCAGTTTCTCCTTCTTCTCCTCCATTTCCTCCTCATCATCAATTTCATCTTCTTCACAGACTCCATCGTCTCCCCAGGCGAGTACGTTTTCCTCCGGCATACTCACATTCCAATCCCACTTAGCATCTTCTTCGAAAATAACGTCTGTGCTTGTGATGACCCTCTTTGTGACTGGATCATATAGACAGTATGCCTTGGATTCATCACTAACTCCCAACAAGATGCATTTGTGGCTTTGATCATCGAGTTTTATCCTTCTCTGTACAGGAATGTGAACATGAGCAACGGAACCTAATACTCTAAAATAATCAACATTTGGTTTGATTCCTGTCCATCTCTCTTCAGGAACCTTGTCTTTTATCGCTTTAGTGAAGCTTCGATTCAGGACATGGGCTGTCCATCTTGCTGCATCTGCCCACAGAGACCTCGACATTTCCTTCTCGGACAATAGGAAACGAACCATATTCATAATTGTACAGTTTCTCCTCTCAGCTACTCCATTTTGTTGAGGAGTGTAGGCTGCAGTCAGTTGTCGCTTTATGCCTTGCTCTTTGCAAAACTTGTTGAAACTGTCAGAAGTAAATTCTCCTCCCTTGTCTATGCACAACCCTCTGATTACAGTGTTGGCTTCCTTCTCAACAGAGCTTTTAAAAATCTTAAAGGTCTCAAAAGCTTCTGATTTCTCCGCGAGAAAATAAATCCATGTTTTTCTAGAGAAATCATCAACAAGTACCATCAGATACCTTTTTCCACTTAGAGAGTTTGGAGTGATTGGTCCACATAGATCGGCATGAATAAGCTCCAGTTTCTCACCTGCTCTCCACTTGCTCCTTTTTGGAAATTTTCCTCTCTGTTGTTTTCCCACATTGGACACAGTACACACCTTTGCTTCATCTGTTAGGTTTGGTAATCCTTTTACCAGCTCCTTCTTTTGCATAAATTGGATGGACGTGTTGTTTAAGTGCCCAAATCTTTGATGCCAAAGGGATTCCAAGCTCTCTTCCTCCAACTTGAAACAATTTTCAGCTACTGGTTTCTTCTTGGCATAAATCAGAAACATTCGATTTACCATCATATGCATCTCCACGATTAAACCTCTCTGACTATGATAGATTTTGCACACACCATTCTTGATCAGAAACGTCAACTGTTTATCTTGAAGTTGCCCAATGCTCAGCAGGTTGTTGGTGCGGTTTGGGATATAGTAGACATCGGTTATTACTTGTGTGATTCCTTCCACTTCTATTCCGATCTTGCCTTTTCCTTGTACAATCATCTTTAAGCTGTTTCCTAAGTGAACAAAGTGCTTAAAGCTTTCGTCTAGCTCGGTAAACCATGACTTCTCTCCAATCATGTGATTCAAACACCCAGAATCAAGGAACCAAATCCCTTTTACTTCAGCATCACTCACATCGACATGAGCCATCGGCAGCAGTTCCTCCTCTTCATCAAACTCCACATAGTTTACTCCTTTCTCCGCACTTGTGCACTCGAACTGATAGTGACCTTACTTTCCACATCGCCGGCAGTTGATGGATGATCAATTCACAAAAGATCTTCCTCTCCCTCGTCCTCTGTAATTTCCCCTTCCTCTTTGAGGGTTCCATCTTCCTCTTCCTTAGCCATTCCTTAGCTCATTCACCACTTGCAATACCTGCTCTTCACTTCTCTTCTCGGTCACTTTGGTTTCATGCACTTGTAGCTCATCGACAGTAAGTCGGTCAATATCCTTCGATTCTTCGATAAAACATACCACATAGTTAAAGTTTTCTGTGAGACTCCATAGAATCTTTTCAATAATTTTGACATCATCTATGGTTTCACCACAGTTCCTCATGTCATTCGTTGTTTCCATGACTCTAGCAAAGTAGGCTGCCACACTTTCTCCATTTTTCATCTCCAAAATTTCAAAGGTTCTCCTCAGCCTTTGAAGTTGTGCACGTCTTACTCTGTCATTTCCTTGATGCTTGACTTTCATGGATTCCCACAATTGTTTGGCCGTCTCCTTCCGAGTGATCGTTTTAAGAGTGGTTTTGTCAATTGATTGAAACAGATAGTTTTTGGCCTTCAGATCTTTGAGTTTGGCTTCATCAAGCACCTTTTGTTGTGATGTAGCGGGGACTTCGGTTCTGCTCAAATCCTCAAATCTAGGTTGAATAACACACAAATATTCCTTGGAACGAAGAAGGTTCTCTATGAATAGGCTCCAGTGGTCATAGTCTCCATCGAATTTTGGCACAGCTGGTGTAGTGAAATTTTCGGCATCTCCCATTCTCTCTGTAGTGTTTTTCCTTTCAAACACTCACTGATCTTTGCTCCGATACCAGATAAAGGAACCGGAACTATAGAATTGCTCTCAATATGTGAAATGATAGTCTGAATAATTCGTGTATTTGAATTAAGAAAAGAACAATGGCTTCATAGAAGCCTTACAATGATTAAGAGAAATTTCAGGAATTAAAAACGAAAACAAACTTAAACTGAAAATACTTATTCCTACTCCTAAAAGCTTGCTTGACTTGTTCATCTTTAGACTTTGTCAAACATCCAACAGTTTTGAAGTTATATATATGGTATAATAATTTATATAAGTATATGTTTGATTATATATATGTGTGAAGTTACAGGTTCTATATGAGCTTTGAGTTTTTAGTTTATATATTGGGGTTTAATTATATATTAGCTGCTTACGTATATATTTGCGAATAAAGGTTTCAAGGATATATGTATGTTGTAGTATATATCTATATAACGTATTATAATGTTTCGTGTTTCAATAATAAACTTTTGTGTGATATATATTCTCAGTATATACAGTTGTTATTTAATAAAATAGTATATTTACTACACACTTTCTTTGTGAATACATATATGATTTCATATTTGATCTTTAAGAAAACTATGGTATAACATTAATCTGTATAAGTAAAGATATTCTATTGCTTTATGACTATAAACTTATATTTGTTATGTATCATATATTTGTTATATATACAAGTTCGTATCAGTTTTTTGCAATTTGTTTGAGAATATATATTAGCTTGGGTATGTGTGATGTTACTGTATAAACATATATGGACAATTTTTTTAGTTGTATAAGCTACTGTCTATACATATATGTATGTAGGTTTGTAGATATGTTGTTATATATGTGTTTATTTAAAACAATGATTTTGATATGTGTATGTGTGTGTATATATAATTTAATATATGTTTAAATTTATATTGATTTGACAGTAAATATATATATTTATATATATATATATTCTGTTTCTATCTAAATGATTCTGATTAATTTTGCCAATTCCTTCTCAATAAGCTATATCCGTCGCATTTGTGCCCATCTTGTTTCGCTTTGAAATTCGTGTTTGGATTCGAAACTCATTCCATCGTCAAATTTCTCCATCCTCGTAAGGTGTGCCATCACTCACAATTAACATTCTTTTATTTATTAAATTTGATTTCAATTGAAATGAAAATTGAAATATGATGTTTTTAGTTATTTACATTGCTATATATATGTGTTATCTGTTCACTTGTGACATTTGACACCATTATCTGTTATTTATATTGATGATATATGCTTGTTTTATTATTATCATATCTGTTATCACTCTGCAAGTTCCCTGTTAGTATAGAAATCACTATGGGTTGAAATGATACATACACGAACGATCTATAGAGTAGAAGAAAATCATTATGGGTTGAAATGATAGACCCAAGCGATTTTCATTGATTTGAATTTGGGATTGGGGGTTGAAATGATATATATTGTATATATTTAAATTATAGATTGAAATGATAAATATCTGTATCACTTGACCTAGGATAGAAAATTTTATACAGACACCGTTGGACTATATATATTTTTGAAATGATTTCCATAGTTTTGGAAAGAAATATATGGATTTAATAAATATTGATTTCTAAGATATTATATATGTATATGTGTGTAGATATATATATATATATATATATATTTTATAAGTTTAAATTCTTGATTTTAATTTATATGTTTTGGAAATTTTAAAATTATAAGTTGGTTTTGGAATTATAAATTTTAAGAATTTACTTATAATTTTACCGTTTTGAAAATGTGTATAAATTAGTTTTATTTTAAAATAAGTTGATAATAAGATTTAAAATTAAATAAGTTTGATATAATTTATATAATATGTTTGAGTATTTATTTAAAATTTATTTCAAATATAGAGTTTATAATGATTTTATAAGTTAAAGATTGGAAAGATAAATTTGAATTTATTTGAAATTGTGCTTAATTAAGTATTTTATTCAATTAAATCGATTTGGAACTTATTGAATTTGTAATTTTTAAAGGATATGATTTTATAACATGATTTTGGTAAAGGTGATTTAAAATGAATATTTCAAGTTTAATGAATTGAAGGAAATATTTAGTTTATTTGTAATTTGGGGTTTTATTTAAAGGGTGTTGGATTTACTAAGTAAATATTCAAAGCTAAATAATAGTACAGTGAATTTGATATATATACATATATATATGAATTATGAAATTTAGTTTGAAATGTTTAATATTTAGAGCTTTGAAATATATTAAAATGGTTTATTTTGGGGTTCAAATCTGTTTTGAAATCGATATAATTTGAAATGGTTTATTTAGAACTGAATTGAATTGAAATTGATGATTTGAGACTTGATTAAATTTGAATTTTGGAATTAGAATTGACTTAGAATTGATTTGTAAGATTTAAAGAAACTAATTTATTATATATACTATTTTAATATCTAAGCTGTTTAAGTGGTGGAAGTTATGTTTTTCAAAGTTATGAATTTCACAGTATGATGTTTTGAAAGTGTTATAATTTCGATTGTTTTGGTTTCGAAGTGTTATAACTTTGAAGTACTATGATTTTGGAAATGGATATATTTGAAATGGAAATGATATCGTATTTGGTTTTGAAATGGAAATGGTATCGTATTGATATGGTTTTTAATGGCAATGATATTTTGGTTTTGAAGTATAAACTATTTTGAGATGACCGAGGTGTTATAATAACGTTTGGTTGTTAAAGAGACTGGGATCGGAAGTTATCATACCATCTGCCAACTCCAAAAACCACTTTAACAACCGTGTACGCGGTGGAGATTCCAGAATGAAGTAGGATGGTGGCGATATCCTATTGGGGTATATACGTGGACCCAACTCCCATGAGTTGACATAAGGTTGCTAAAATAGGAGCAACCGACGGGCAAATGAGGTAGCTCCTCTTATCGGACACACTTCTTCGATACCATTCTATACATTGTGATTGATTGGGTGCACCTTTGATTTTGGAAGTGTGGCTCCAGGTGGGCGATAGTGGCAGCTACACGTTACCACTGGCCCAGAAGTGCAATTGGTCTACCCGAGCATTGCTTAGTTGTGCCATGTTACCTACCCTAGCACGCCTTGTACGAGTTTTGATTTGTGTTGTACCAATGGAGTATCCTCTGGTGGCTTCCTGTTCAAGAGGGACTATGGTACTGTATAGACTACTGGCACTATATAAATGTTAAGGTGGAAAATGTAAAGCCTTAACCCTATTTTTAAGTAAGTTTATTTTACTTTAGACATTATTATAATAGCGTATATTGCTACATAGTAGATAGCTTAATGGATCCTTAGAGGATGGTTATGCCAAACATTTTTTGAGTTACTTGTACTTCAGTTGTTATTTCACTTGAGTTGGATTTATTGATATAAGAATGTTAATCCTGACTCGAGTGTTTTGTGTTTTGCTTAACGCTCAGGTCACACTGAGTGATACAGTTTTCGAGACTCACCTTTGGAGTTGGAGCTTCGCTTGAAGATCCAGCTATCTATCCAGCTTTCAGATATTCAGTTGATTCTAGTGATGTATTCTGAACTTGTAATTTAACTATCGTATTCAAGACTTCTGTTGTATCTTATTTAACTCTGATATATATAGTAGCTTCATGAACTACTATCTTTTGTTTCCACTGCATATTGTATATTACTCTGTGTCTGCGATTCTGTGATTTATTTATTTACTATATATGCTGAGTTTTGCCAAATATAAATTGACAATCTGGAATTTTGAACAATTCAAATCTGGCAGTGTGGTTTTAATGTGGATGCGAATGGTTAAAAATATCGGGTTGTTACAGTTGGTATCAGAGCTTTGGCTCTAGGCAAACTTAGCATATATGGTAAATTTATTTACCGAATTTTTTTCGTTCGAGCTTGAATTCCCTTCCCTTTGACCAGATTTCTTTTGAATTTTGGAAATCTCACATTCATTCTGAAATCCATTTTGTCCATCCATATTCGTACTCTGGAGTATCCCATAACTCCACTTCGAATAAGCTCTATAGTAAATTGATGATTTCGCCAATCTTCGAATGATTTATAAAGGGGTGAAACTCCTTTACAATAGCATTGTTTCACCAGAGATTTATATATCCTTGGTTTAGATGCCGCAATCTTTTATTATACCCAAATTCTATCTCTGGCAATCGAATGTTGATTTGCTCCATAATTTTGCCCTGATCTTATTTTAAGTCACAATTGATTGGTTAAGGTTGCACGCGATTTATATAAGTATATCCATTCTTTTCTCTCTTTGAAAACTATTTATCTCTCTATTGAGCCTATCTTCTAGTTAAATTCGTTTGGTGAGGATCCCTCTATATTTGAGTCTCTATTCTTGTTTGGAATCAATCCTTGTACCGTCGAGTGAGGGAGTATATTTGTAACTAATATTTAAATATTTTACATATATATTGTGTTGTTTGAGTTGATGTTTATTTGGTCATCTAATCAAAGCTATCGATAGGATTTCCAAAACACTTGAGTAGAGCAAACCGACACAATATTATTTTCAAATTTGGTAAATAAAATAATTTTGCATGATTATATTATATAAAAGTATAATTTTTTTTTATTTTCATTTATTGATTTGTAAACCATTGACTATTGCATAATATAAATAAATGAATTTATAAAACTTAATTATAATTTGATTTAGAATTTAAAATTGAATTTAAATTAGGAATTTGAGAATTTAATTTTTGGTGATTTCAAACTTTGGTTTTAAAAGTTTTAAATGTATATTAAGTATTTTCAAATAGAAATTGTTTCAAAGAATTTTAAAGTTTTAAATCAGTACTCTCCTCCATTGTCACTGGAAAATAATTTCAGTGATGACTATAGCACCATCGACATTCATTTTCAAGTTTCAGAGTGGGGAGGCCTTTCTGTAGTTTTACTTTGTTTTTGTTTTGGAAAATAAACTGATTTGGATTTCTAAACTATGACTTGATTTATAATATATAAGTATATGATTATAAATTTGATTTGATATATAATATATATATTTATCTCTAAATTGTTTGAATTTAATCGGAAATTTAATTCTTAATTTTTCTTAAAGGACGATTTCAATAAATAAAATGAAGCCAAAATTTTAAATAAACATTTAAACTTAAGCTAATTGAATTGGAGAATTTTATTTGTATAATACCCAATTTCATTCTAATACAACCTAACTAAATTATTCAGAAGTTGAATATGTAATTGGATAATATACAATATAAAATGATTTTATAAATAAATTTGAGTGTTTATAATAAATGTTATACACTTAATTTTAATTCTAAAATGTTAATAGAGATAAATAGGATAATAAGTAAATGGAATAATAAATGAGATGAATAAAATAAATTCTGTTTTGAGGGAATTAATAAATTAAAATAAAATCAACTTAATGAAATATCTTGAATGTATATTCAATTATTGAATATTAATTAATTCAAAGTGAGTTTTGTTTTGAAAGAAACTTTTTTGTATCGAACATTAATAAATATGAAATTAAATCAATTTAATGGAAACCTTAAATTTAAAAACAAATTGTTGAATATAAATCAATTTATATTGAAATTTATATGGTCTGAAATATTTTTTTTATTTTGTTTTCAATCTACTACCTTTTTGGTTGTTCTATTCTCCTACCTCCTTCCTTTTCAACGATGAAAAGTTTTGAGTGGGGGAGAGTGTAATGACCCGTAAATTTATAATAATTTTATTTGTTTTATTTATATATTTAACCGAAATTTTATGAACTTTTAAATAATAAAAATTTGAAATAAAAATTTAATATTTGAAATACATCTGTTTTAACATAACAACTGTGAATTTCCATCAGATAATATGGAAGTTTATTTTTATTGTGTAATTTTATTTAAATCTAAGTCAGTTAATAACTGTTGAATTTAAAAAATTTATGAAACCTAAATAAGTCAACATGAGAAAATTTATTTAGAACACTCTGAATCAAACTGCGAAATTTGTTTCGTAAAATTCGGACGTTTCTAGCTCTGTTTGGATTTTTCCGTACGAAATAGCAGCATTTTCGGTACCGATATCGACTTTTGATCGTATGATCATACCTTTGATATCTGTATACCATTATGATCGTCACTACGTGCTGATCTCCATAGAATATTCATTTGTTTGTTTTGAGGTCCGGTACGCGACGGAAACAATCAAACTGGGCATCGTACCGATACCAAAATTTGTGACTTTTGGATTTCCTTGCTTATACAATTTGAAAAGTAGCCACAATAATAAATTGATTTCAAAATCTTCCAGCTGTATCACTTGTGACCGTTACCATCCCGTTCCCTTTTCGCATTGCTTTATATACGTTACCGAATTTTTAATACCTATCAAATGCTCATTTCTATTTCCTTCCCCTGATCATCACATGCAGCTTTACAGTTCTCTCCCACCCCCTCCTTTCTGTTACTTTCCAGTTGCCTCCTATTGAAGAAAAGGAGAAAAATCTACATGAAACCCGATCTGCAACCCACCGAACCACCCCAGCGCAAGCACGAACCCTCTGCTCACCACTCTCGGTGGCCATGGCCCCTGACTTCCGCCACCACGACAACTCAAAAACCCGCCGCCTACATCCCATAACCCAAACTCCTTTCGCCACTTTTCCGGGTATAACTTTCCCCTCCTTTACGATATAATGTATTCATTTTATATCTGTTGTTTAGTATATATTTCCATGATATGTATATGTGTGTTTTTCTTAGATTGTTTATATATATTGTCTACTGTTATAATAGGTAAGTATAGGTAAGTATAGGTAAGTTAGATTCAAATTTTATATTGTGTAGTTTATATTATATTAGTTATACAAATGCTAACTTTATATATGACTTGGATAGCAAATCTTTTTATATTGGAACGTGTATTGTATATATAGAGGTGAATATATATATATATACATACTATCCATGTTGTCATCTATATGTTAGGCATATAAGGAATATATACACACACGCGCGCGCGATTCATATATATATATATAGTTATAGTTATATATATAGTGTATCATTTTGGTTTGCTTTTAGTGTGAAGAAGAGAATGAAATATAGTATAATATATTCAATTATAAACAATTGCTTGCTACAGGATAGTTTATATTTGCCTATATATTGGAGTATACAAGTTATATACTTTTGCTGGCTACTATTTTCCCTTCTTTTGTTTTATATAAGTTATGTAAGTGTATACAGATTATATAGTTGCAACAGTTCGTATATTAGTTAATATATATAAGTTTCATTTTGAATGAGTTGTTTTCCACGAACATATAAATATACGTATTTTGTGTAAAGATGTTACAGAGTTATTATTAGTTTTGAAGTTATATATATGGCATAATAATTTATATAAGTATATGTTTGATTATATATATGTGCGAAGTTACAGGTTCTTTATGAGGTTTGAGTTTTAAGTTTATATATAGGGGTTTATTTATATATTAGCTGCTTACGTATATATTTGCGAATAAAGGTTTCAGGGATATATGTATGTTGTAGTATTATATAGCTATATAACGTACTATAATGTTTTGTGCTTCGATAATAAACTTTTGTGTGATATATGTTCTCATTATATACAATTGTTATTTTATAAAATAGTATATTTACTACAACACCTTTGTTTGTGAATATATATATGGTTTCATATTTGATCTTTAAGAATACTATGGTATATCATTAATCTGTATAAGTAAAGATATTCTGTTGCTTTATGACTATAAATTTATATTTGTTATGTATCATATATTTGTTATATATACAAGTTCATATCAGTTTTCTGCAGTTTGTTTGAGAATATATATTAGCTTAGGTATGTGTGATGTTACTGTATAAACATATATGGACAATAGTTTTTAGTTGTATAAGCTACTGTGTATGCATATATGTATGTAGGTTTGTGGATATGTTGTTATATATGTGTTTATTTAAAACAATGATTTTGATATGTATCTATATATATTTAATTTAATATGTGTTTGAATTTATATTGATTTGAAATTAAATATATATATATATATATATATATATATATATATATATATATATATATATTCTGTTTCTATCTAAATGATTCTGATTTATTTTGTCTATTCCTTCTCAATCAGCTCTATCTGTCGCATTCGTGCCCATCTTGTTTCGCTTTGAAATTCGTGTTTGGATACGAAATTCATTCCATCGTCAAATTTCTCTAGCCTCGAAAGGTGAGTCATCACTCACGATTAACGTTCTTTTATTTATTAAATTTGATTTCAATTGAAACAATAATTGAAATATGCCGATGTTAGTTATTTACATTGCTATATATATGTGTTATCTGTTCACTTATGACATCTGACACCATTATCTATTTTTTATATTGATGATATATGCTTGTTTTATTATTATCATATCTGTTATCACTCTGCAAGTTCCTTTTTAGTATAGAAATCACTATGGGTTGAAATGTTACATATCCAAACAATTTGTAGAGTAGGAGAAAATCGATATGGGTTGAAATGATAGATTCAAGCGATTTTCATTTAATTGAATTTGGGATTGCGGGTTGATATGATATATACCCGTATATATTTAAATTACGGATTGAAATGATAAATATCTGTATCACTTGACCTTGGATAGGAAATTTTATACAGACACCGTTGGTATATATATATTTTTGAAATGATTTCTATAGTTTGGAAAGAAATATATGGTTTAAATAAATACTGATTTTTAAGATATTATATATATATATGTATGTATGTATTTTATAAGTTTAAAATCTTGATTTTAATTTCTATGTTTTGGAAATTTTAAAATTTTAAGTTGGTTTTGAAATTATAAATTTTAAGAATTTACTTTTAATTTTACTGTTTTAAAAATGTGTATAAATTAGTTTTATTTTAAAATAAGTTGATAATAAGATTTAAAATTTAATAAGTTCGATATAATTTATATAATATATTTGAGTATTTATTTAAAATTTATTTTCAAATACAGAGTTTATAATGATTTTGTAAGTTAAGGATTGGAAAGATAAATTTGAATTTATTTGAAATTGTGCTCAATTAAGAATTTTATTCTATTAAATCGATTTGGAACTTATTGAGTTTGTAATTTTTAAAGGATATGATTTTATAATTTGGTTTTGGTTAAGGTGATTTAAAATAAATATTTCAAGTTTAATGAATTGAAGGAAATATTTAATTTGTTTGTAATTTGGGGTTTTATTTAAAGCGTATTGGATTTATTAAGTAAATATTTCAAAGTTAAATAATAGCAAAGTGAATTTAATATATATATATATATGTGTGTGTGTGTGTGTGTGTATATGAATTATGAAATTTATTTTAAAATATTTAATATTTAGAGCTTTGAAATATATTAAAATGGTTTATTTTTGGGGTTCAAATCTGTTTTGAAATCAATATAATTAGAAACGGTTTATTTAGAACTGAATTGAATTAAAATTGATGATTTGAGACTTGATTAAATTTGAATTTTTGAATTCGAAATTGACTTTGAATTGATTTGTGAGATTTGAAGAAACTAATTTATTGTATATACTATTTTAATATCCAAGCTGTTTAAGTGGTGGAAGTTATGTTTTTAGAGTTATGAATTTCAAAGTATGATGTTTTGAAAGTGCTATAATTTCGAGTGTTTTGGTTCCAAGTGTTGTAACTTTTGAAGTACTAAGATTTTGGAAATGGATATATTTGAAATGGAAATGATATCTTATTTGGTTTTGAAATGGAAATGATATCAAATTGATATGGTTTTTAATGGCAATGATATTTTGGTTTTGAATTATAAACTGTTTTGAAATGACCGCGGTGTTATAATAACGTTTGGTTGTTAAAGAGACCGGGATCGGAAGTTATCATACCATCTGCCAACTTCAAAAACCACTTTAACAACCGTGTACGCGGTGGAGATTCCAGAATGAAGTAGGATGGCGGCGACATCCTGTTGAGGTATATGTGTGGGCCCAACTCCCGTGAGTTGACATAACGTTGCTAAAACAAGAGCAATCGACGGGGAAATGAGGTAGCTCCTCTTATCGGACACACTTCTTCGATACCATTCTATACATTGTGATTGATTGGGTGCACCTTTGATTTTGGAAGTGTGGCTCGAGGTGGGCGATAGTGGCTGCTACGCATTACCATCGGCCCGGAAGTGCAATTGGTAAATCTACCCGAGCATTGCCTAGTTGTGCCATGTTACCTACCCTAGCACGCCTTGTACGAGTTTTGATTTGTGTCGTACCTATGGAGTATCCTCTGGTGGCTTCCTGTTCAAGAGGGACTATGGTACTGTATAGACTACCGGCACTATATATGTGTTAAGGTGGAAAATGTAAAGCCTTAGCGCTATTTTTAAGTAATTTTATTTCACTTTAGACATTATTATAATAGCGTATATTACTACATAGTAGATAGTTTAACGAATCCTTAGAGGATGGTTATCCCAAACATTCTTTGAGTTACTTGTATTTCGGTTGTTATTTCACTTGAGTTGGATTTACTAATATAAGAATGTTAATCCTGACTCGAGTGTTTTGTGTTTTGTTTTACGCTCGGGTCAGACAGAGTGATACAACTTTCGGGACTCACCTTTGGAGTTAGAGCTTCGCTTGGAGATCTAGCTATCTATCCGGCTTTCAGATATTCAGTTGATTCTAGTGATGGATTTTGAACTTATAATTTGACTATCATATTCAAGACTTTTGTTGTATCTTATTTAACTCTGATATATATAGTAGCTTCATGTACTACTATCTTTTATTTCGGTGCATATTGTATATTACTCCATGTCTGTGATTCTGTGATTTATTTATTTATTGTATATGCTGAGTTTTTCCAAATATAAATTAACAATATGGTATTTTGAACAATTCAAAACCGACAGCATGGTTTTAATGTGGATGCGAATGGTTGAAAATATCGGGTTGTTACAATGTAAGAGTGTTGTTGATAAGAAAACTTGTCAACATCCCCAATGTTTTGGTAAGACAATTTTGCTTGGGCATAACTATGTGGTTAAGATAATTTACACTTCTAAAAGTGTATCTTTGAACAAATTTCCATAATCAATTTAGTTTGGAAGAAAGGACAATAAATAGTCATACCTCCCGACCTTGTCAAAAGATTAAAGAGGCCACTGCCACCCTTCGACTAAGTTGACAATGTATTGGATTGTCAGACCTTTTGGCTTTGTCGAAAGGTTATGGGTGTGTCCATCTCAACCTTTCATTTGGGCTAGAGTGATAAGGATTAGTTCAACCTTTCGACCTTGCCGAAAGGTTATTAATAGGATTAACTCGACCTTTCGACTAGGTTGGAATAGATGTAAGTAGCCAGACATTTCCTCTTTGCCGAAAGGTGTGACAAGACTCTTCCAACCTTTCGACTAGATTAAAATAACTTTTAATTATCTAGCTTTCAGAAAACAAGTTTTGATATAATATGTCATAGAACCATATCAGGGATCGAATATCATATATTTATTGAGCCACAAGTTGTATTCCCCTTTCATGGCCGAAACCATGAAATCTGTATATAGGGAAATGAAAATCGTGGAAGTATCCCATGATGATTCCATGACATATACTCATAATGAACAAAGGCGATAAGAATTAAATCATGTGTGACCAGCCATTTTTGTTGAATTAACACCTTATCATGATCATTCCCAAATTCCAAGTTGATTGCAAGTCATGATCCTATTTATTTTCTCATGATGAAGCTTGATACAAAGTTTAAGAAACAAATCTACTTGAATTCTAAATTAGGGTTACAAACGTAGTGAGCAGATGCAAAAGTTGTAGAGTAAGAGCAGAATGAGAGAAATCGGATCCCAAAACTGGACCCCTTGGGTCTTATTTATAGATGCAGGCGGCCCTCCTTTCGGCTTCATGCTTTCGACTGCGTCAAAAGGTCAGCTTTTATATGCAATTGTAAACCTTTCGATCTTGTCAAAAGGTTTGCCCATCAAATTCCATTATGGACCTTTGAACATTATCGAAGGGTTTTTTTTCTCTATGCTTTCCCGAATCTTTCATCTTTGTCGAAGGGTTTGCCTTCTATGTGCTATTGTGAACTCTTCGAACTTGTCGGAAGGCTTCCCTTCACTTAACTATTGTGAACCTTTCGACCTTGTTAGAAGGTTGCTCTTCACTAGATTCCTGTGAACCCTTCAACCTTGCCGAAAGGTTGCTCTTCACTTGATTGTTGTGAACCCTTCAACCTTGTCGAAAGGTTGCTCTTCACATGATTGTTGTCAAGAGCTATGCATCCCTTCAATGTTGTCGAAAGGTTTTCCTTTATTCTTTGATGACTCATGAATGTTGCATTCTTCATGAACCTTTCGACATTGTCAAAAGGTTTTTTATATGTGTTCCAACCTGATCGAAAAGCTTTCTATGCTTTCGGAAAGGTCGTTATAGAGTTGCTTGCACTTGTTTTGACTTCTACTCTTTCTCCGAAAGGTAAGAACTTCTTAAATGTTGAGAGATGAAACCTTTTGACTCCTTCGAAAGGTTAGGGACACTGTTGATTGCATTCTTCTAACTCCTTCGAAAGGTTCGATTTGAACTCTTTTTCTTTAGTCTTTGTTTTATGATGAATGGTTGCGGAACTACTCTTCTATTCCAGTTGAAAGGTGCTTGGAGGTTCTGTACCTAGCTGCTTTGTTGTGCCTTAGTAATTCTTTTCCTCTTTCTTGCGAAAGCTTGCTCCGAAGCTTTTATGTGCTCTTCTTTACTAGCGTCGAACAATCCTTTCGATACCACCAAAAGGTGACTTTACCTACTGCTTTTTATTCATATGGAAGCTTTCTGAAAGGTCTTCTTAACCTTAATTCATGTTTTATGGTTAACATTTGGCCCATCTTGTACAAAGAAGGTTTTGTTTTTGTAACGACCCTGGTTTTGGTGATTACCTATGTTATTAAATTATAACGATGGTGATAATTTAATTATGGAGAAATAAAATAAATCGGTGATATAAATTTGTTAAAAGTGTTTATCTTAAATAAATAATGGATTTTGAATAAATAAAATAGAATTGAGATGGGTTGGTTGGGAATAAATTAAGATATTTTATTGATTTGGTGGTTAATAAATTAATTAAGTAAGATATAAGAATTTAATTCAACATTAATTATTGAAATAAATGTAAAATATTGAAAATAAAGTTTTATAAACTAATTTATGTTAGTTTGTGATAAAAATGTGCATTATATGATTTTAATTTGATAAAATGCAATAATTTTGCAAATTATTGCCAAATGTGATTTTTAATAATTCTAAATGGAATTTAATATGATATATTTTTGGAAATAAAAGGTGGAATTTTATTTCAAAAGAGTATTTGGATGTAAAAATGTTGTTAATAAGGTTTGTTATATTTAATTTGACAAGAAAATGATTTTTGTGTAATTTTGCTTGTTAAAAATAATATTTTATGCAATTAATAGTGTAATTTGAGGTATCTAATTAAAAATAAAATTTAGGAATGGAAAATAAATTTTACGGCTAAATTATCTTTTCTTTGTTGATAAAATATTTTTATGAACGTATAACATATTAGTTTGATTTTGTAAAAGTTGAAAACATGAAAATATAAGTTGTTTTTGGTTAAAATATGTGAAATAAAATGTCGAAACATGAATTACTTATTTAATTTTGATTAAGTATTAACACATAGACTATTGGATATTTGGTTTAAAGCCCACCTACCATTTTAACTAAGGAGAAATCATCTCCTTCTCAATCTTAACGTATGCAAGTCCAGTTTACATTGAACAGAAGAAGAAAATTGAGAAACCTCTTTCCTCTTTAAAATCTAAAATTCCAACTATCTAGATTCTCCATTTTTTTTGAAAAATTAATCACTTTGAAGCTATTAAAAAAAGGTGATCAATTCATAAACCAAAATCTATTTCAAATTTTGGAGATGGGTGCTGTCTGTAACTTGTTTCTTCCGTTTGCATGCCTGTATAATTTCTTATTTCAGGTTCCTACTACTAATTGAAGGTTAAAGCTCATATCTTCCTCAAGCTTGCTTTAGTTTTCTCTAAATTTTGCTCAGGTGAGTATACAGCTCACAATCTCTAGCTTAAAGTAAGTTGTATGCTGAAAATGGCTTGATTCTTCTTACTGTAAACGAAAGTTTACTACTTGAATAGTTACTGTGAAAATATGTTATGGGTTGCTTCATTTTTTGTTCACATCTCCTTGTTCTTGTCATGAATCCATGATGGAACTTTTCCTGATTGTTTTCTAGGTGTTATGGATCATTCATGTCAAATTTCGTCTTTTGAATCAACCTAGAAGTGCTTGAAATATTTGCATGAAAACTGAATCGAACAAGGCAGAAAAGCCTGTAAGAGTTGCGAACTACGGGTCGACCAATACAATTCAAAGATCGACCCCAGGGTTAACCTATGCAACAAGAAGGTCGCCTATAGGTTGACTTACATGTCGACTTAGGCACTTGCATTTTCCGTGTTCAATTTCCTTTCTTTCCCGTGTTTTGTTCTATTCATTTTACTTCTTCCAGCAATTTTTGGCAATCAATTCTTGTGATATTTTACACTGTTTTGAAGGGCTTTGACATATCAATAGGTAAGCCAACGTTATTGTTGATTCGTACTCCGGATTGATGTGTTTTTGGAGATGATTTCATATGCTGATTTTCAACGTTTTCGGTGATTTCTGATGTTTCCAAACACAGGTTTTTCTAAAACGATTTTGAAATGATTTTTATAATAAAATAGCTTTGGAATTTTTTTTTTTACAATATTTATAATTATTTTAAAGCTATTAAAAATTTATATATTCTCCGTAATAAAGAGAAATTTCAAAGGAATGTTTTCCAAACGATTTCAAAGTTGTTTTAAAAACTAGGTTTTGCAAAGAAAATTATTCTCTATATAAAATACACATTTTTGCACTCTTCGAGCGTATGAGAAAGAGAATTAAATGATTTAGTGAAATATATGGTTTGGGACACATGCGTTTACATTTTTGGTTAATTCCGGACTTGTTCGTTTGAAGCTAATTTTGCACCCCTTGATAGGGCGAGTTGCGATTTAAATGATTTAGTAAACTGTGTGACATTGACTAACAGTTAGTAAACTAATAAGTGAGAATATGCGGTATGGGATGCAAAGTTACCACTATTCGGGTTGCTATCTGAGAGTTTTTGACACATTCATGAGTTAATACCAGTACTTGGGCTATTGGGTCCTATGTATACATATATAGCTATTGGCTAATCATGGGCTGTTAGGTCATATTTGAGGTTGTTGGGTCTCTTATACATTGTATTTGGCAGGCTATTGGGCCACTGATTGGGTTGTTGGGTCCTTTCTACATTTGTAGCTGTTGGCTAATATTGGGTTGTTGGGTCCTATTCTTTACATTGTTGCTTTTCTAGATTTCTTTATGTTGATTTCTAAAATATGGATGATTTATAAATGTTTTCACCATGGTTGCCTCTGTTGGATTATTTATATAACCTGAGTGATATTGTGTTTATTATTATATGGTGATTACATTTGGGAGATTTGAACTCTTAGTCGAGTTCTATATATTATGATTTATAGTTACCATCAATTGGCCTTTTTGAGATTATTGATTTCCTATTCAGTAATTATGGTGTTGATGGACGCCCTTATATTTGTTGATGATGCCGATGATATGAGATGATTATTTGTGTTTAATTGATATTGTTGTTGAACTTGTGTAACAACCCTGAATTTTATGATTTATTTTAATTGTTTATTTTAATTATTTTGTTCAAAAACTATATTTTATTTATTAAAATGGATAAATTTTGTTATTTTAAAAGTATATTTTGACTTTGTGTGAATTATAATTTCAAACCTGAATAAATAGGATATTTCCAGAAAAGTGGATTTTTGGTCAATCTGGTCAAACTTTGACTTTTAAATTTAAAATTTAAATATTTGAATATATTTTATTATGAAAATGTATTAAATTTCAAGAATACTGCTTTTCGTTTCGTTGAAATCTGAGTTATTTTGCAGAAGTTATGTTTTTACAATATTGTGTATAAATTGATTTATTCAACAATATTGTTTATTTTAATTTATATAAATAATAGTTTTATTTGTCATATCTTATTATAATTTATATATATGTGAATTATGTTATGTTATACATATATTTTGTCTTTTAAGTTATTTTAAAGTGATGTTTAATTTTTTCTAAAGTTTATTTTATTTATTTTCAATTTTTATAACATAGTTTCCATTTTCTTTGCTATTTTCTTCATTTAATTATATTTAACTAAAACTTTATTTATTTACTTTATTTATTCAGTATTTTTTTGATTTTTTACTTTATTTATATGCATTTTATATGTATTTTAAATTTCAAAAGAAATGGTGGACATATGAAGAGTTTTGAGACCTTTTATAGGCTAAGTCTTTTTGTATTCTTGCCTTTTCATTTTTAACCACCACTTGCATTCAATTTTGGCCGACCCTTATCCTATCTTCAGCCATCTCATTTTCATTTTTCACGCAAAAGAAAAAGTTTCTCATCTTCAAAAAAAAATTCGGCCATTGCCTGAAGCAAAAAGTTTGGTAAATTTTTTTTCTTCTTTCTACTCATTTTCTTCTTGTTTTTCCTATTTCTTTGCACTTGCCTTCATCTTATAGGCTCGGCCTTGCTCCTCCTTCACCATGGCCGCCTCCACCACCACCACAACCAGCCACCACCACCTCCAGTCCATTGCCAAGTCATAGCCATGGCCATATGTGACAAGATCCAACACAAGTTTGCACAAACTTCACCTATTCCTACTAAGCCAGCACTATATGGCTCCACCACCTCAAACCTCCCCTTGGCCGACCCGTACACCGCCCCCACCACCCATAGCTTGACTTGCCACCGCTGCCACGTCACTTCTGACCCAGCTGAAGCCTGGCCGTGCCTGTCCATGCTTGGACGTGACCTATATTTGCATCGAAAACATTGTTGTGTTGCTTTGTGTTGTTGTTACATGCACACAATCTTTGCTCCATCATTTTCCCATGCTAGGCCAACCTATTCAACCCTAAACCAGATCCAAACCCACTTCTTAGCCATGTGTTTTTGACCTATAGCTGAAGCATAGGTGGTTGAAAGCAAGTGCAAAATGTTTGGTGTTATTTGTTGTGCATATTCTAACATTGTTTGATTTTATTTTGTTTTGAAACTTATGTTGTTTATATTTGTTTTGTTTGAATGTATTCAAGGTAATTAACTTTGGCTCTCCCAATCTCAAATCATATTCGTGTTGTCCTTTGTGCTTTTTGGATCTATTTTTTGTGTTTTAGCTGTCATCTCCGGCTTATACAAGTGAGTAATTCTCACCAAACAATTTATACTTATATAACTAGTAAACTGATCGCAATTGAATCTGTAAACCATATCATCATGTTATAACTGCTATTGCTAAGATCATATGATGTTCATCCATGCTTATTCACCTGTTATATCATATGTTACTATTATATTATGCTATTCTGTTTATTTATATCAGTTTATCACACTGCAAGTTCTCTATAGAATAGAATCACTATGGGTTGAAACGATACATACCCGAACGGACTTTAGAATAGGGAAAAATCGTTATGGGCTGAAATGATAGGCCTGAAGGATTTTTATTTATTTCATTTTACTTGGGGTTGCGGGTTTTGAAATGATAAAATCCCGGATTTTCCTTTTGTAAATTTCGGATTGAAATGATGTATTATCCGTATCATTGGACCTAGGTTAGAAAATTTTATACAGACTGTGGTTAAAATATATTTTTCTAAAATTTTAAAGTATTTTAGAAATGTAAATATTATAATATTTTGATTATAAACTTAATAAAAATGATTTTGTAAAGTATTATTGATTTTCAAAAAATTTATAAGTGAAATAAATTAATGGTAAAATTAGAAATTAAAGTTATCTTGGAAATTATGATTTGGTTATAAATGGAATTTAAATTAATGGGAAATATGATAAATAGATTTAAAATTTGAATTAAAATGAATTTAAAATGAATTTATTAAGTGTTAATGATTTTTGAATAAGTTAAAAGGTTAAATAAATGAATATTTAAGTTTAATTTTGAAATATAACTTAGATTGGAAATTGTGAATTTTGTTTAAAAGTGAATTTTAAGTTAAGTAAATAAAATGTAAAATAAGTTATATTTGGAAATTTAAACTTAAGTGTTAAGCTAAAAAATTAATTATAAAGAATTGAAATTGAATGTTGGAATATATAAGTAAATTATTATTGAATTGATTTTTGAATAAAAATTTAACTTTATAAAATCATGAATATAAAGGTATTTAAACGATTGTTTTAAAAGTGAAAATATATGATTTTATAAGTTTAAAATGATTTAAATAAAAATTTAATTGTTTGTGAAATTATATTGAATATTTGGAATTTAATTAACAGCATTTTGAAATGTTATTATTTCTAATATAAAGGATATTACAACATTTGTAAATGCTGTAGTTGATAGAAATGAACTAAATGGCTAATTTGAATTAAGGGCTATTATAGCACTTCGTAAGTGCTGTAGTTGTTAAAATTAACTAAGGTTTTATTTGAACTAAAGTAACCCTATTACGGCATATTAAACGCTGTATTTTGTTAAATTGAATTATTTTAAAAGTAACTTTCCGTAGCATTTTCTAAATGTCACGAAAGTTGAATTTTTGTTGTTTTAATAAATTTAAGTGAATAAATGAACTTTGAAAGATTAAAATTTTGGAAACTTAATAATTTAATTATTAAATATAATAACTTCATTTTAATGATTTAAAATGAGGTAATTTGTTTTGAAATATAAACTATTTTGAAATGTGTGTTGAAATGGTATTTTAAATAAAATGAATGTGGTTTTGAATAGATATGATATTTTGATATTTTGAAATAGATTTTTGAAATGATATAGAATTTTAAATGATATTTGATTTAGAAGTATAAAATACCATTTTGAAATTTTAACCACGGGAGGTATTTAAATTTATAGTTTAACTGATCCTTAGAGGATGGGCGAGCCCAAGCATCCTTTAAGTTACTGTGCATTTCTACTACATTTCACTTGAGCTGGTTTACATTATATAAGTATATATGTCCTGACTCGAGTGTTTTGTGTTTTACTTTAAGCTTGCGTCAGCCTGAGTATTTACAACTTAGCTTTGGATTTCTTTTCTGGAGTTAGGAATCGCTGGAGATTCTACTTGTCTAGTTATCTATTCCCTTTCAGTTTCAATTGTTCTATTTCAGCTCTAGTATTTATAAACTTCTATGTATTTGAGATTTCTATTGTATATGTTTCAAACTGATATTATGTATTTTATTTTGAGAGTTTGTTATAGTAGTTTCATGAACTACTATGGTATTTTAATTTCCGCTGCGAGTTATTTTGATATATCCGTGTCTGTGATTCTATGATTGTATTTCATTTGCTCCAAATTTATTTACAATGCGGTATTTTGAGCAATTCAAGTCCGACATGTGTGGATGCGAATGGCTGAAAATATCGGGTTGTTACAGTTGGTATCGGAGCTTTGGTTTTAGGAAAAACTTAGCCTACAGAGCAAAAACTCATTAGAGATATGGTAGAATACCCTAGAATGAGTGAAATCAATCTCAGAATCCTTTCTTTGTGAGAGAACGTATTTTCAAGTATAAATCCAAATGATTTTTTAAAGTATTTTCAAAGATTATATTAGTATAAAGTTTTTCTTATTTTGAAATCAAGATTTTCTAAACTTCATCCCTTCGGTATCCACCTTGTTAGAAATCTCTTGGTTAGGATTCTTATCGATTAGGATTCCTTGAACTTTGGAATGCTCCCCACTTGTTCTGAAATATAGTCTTGTCTTCCCTATTTTACCCTTTTGATTTTGGGGCATTCTATAACTCCACTTTGGAATGACCTCTCTAAAGATCGGTGATTCCGCCAATCATTGAATGATTTGTAAAGGGGTGAAACACCTTTACAATTGGCGTTGATTAAGCGGAGATTTTTGATCCTCGGTTTACGATGCTATCTACCTTCTGCTATATCTAGATTTTATCTTTGGCGATCGAATTTTGAATTGCCTTAGATTTCCAAATTGATTATATTCATGAAATCATTGTTGACAGGTTATGGTTGCCCGCAATTTATATATGCTTATCATCTCCTATTGGGTAATCGAATTATCTTATTTTCGTTCGAGCTTATCTTTGAACCAGAATTTTTGATTATAGTTCCTCTAAATTCGAATCTCTGTTTGTTTTGAAATCCATCCTTGAATCATCCCTTGGAAATTTGTGTTTGGTTGTATTTTGAAATTGTGCATACATCGAAATTATTATTTTGATAAGGATGGCTATATTTTATATATAAAAGTGAAATGTTTTCGATAAGGATTATATACCTTTTAAAAAAAGAAAACTTGAAATTTCGAAAGGATTTGAAAATTTTATAAGAATGTGACTTATATAAAAATGATTTATAACTGAAAGGTTTTTGAATTTGAATTTCGAGGAATCGAACTCCGGTGTTTTGAAATTGGTTTTAAGATTTCGGAAAATATATAATAATAATATGATTTAAAGGTATTTTTCGAATAAGAAATGTTTCCAATGTATTCGAATGAATTCCAATAATTTCGAAGAGATTTCAAAGAAATTTTTTTCGAAAAAATAAAAGTCCAGAACCCACTTATGTCACAGGAAAATAATTTCGGTGATGAATGCATGCATCATCGACATTGATTTTCGAGTTTCTGAGTGGGGGAGAGGCCATTCTAGTAGCTTTGCTATGCGAATGATTTTGTGAAACCAATTTTGATTTCAGATTTTGAAGTATGATTTGATTTTCGAAACATATATATATATACACATATATATACACATATATATTTGAAATAATTTAAGGTAAGCCAGTGTTCAGTCCTCAAGATTCAGATTTGTTTTGGTGTAACACTATCTTTTGGAATTGGTTTACTGATTTGTTGGTGATTTCCAACTCTTGGATTGAAAATATGATTTCTTCGACTATTTTGAAGGTTCGAGCACTTCCAAATCAAGGTAAACTTTTCAAAGCTAGGTAATTTCGAAAGGTATAGGGTATTTGATAAAGAATATAAGTTTAGGTTGGTATGATTAATGTATAAAGTAACATGATCTATATAAGTTTGAAACTGTTTGTTGAGTGAAATAAATATGACTATTTTGAATTATATTGGTATAAAATATAGATTTGAAATGTTTTGAATAAAGTGTATATATATATATATATATATAGAATAATAATCTTTTCAATGGTAATTGGATTTTTCATATAGAAATAAATAGTTTAAAGGTTTTAAAAAGAGATGGTTTTAAACTTTGTAACCATTTTAGATATTTTGATGACTGTAATGGTTTGGAAATGATTTAATCTTTATCTTGATAAAGAATGTGAATGTTGGGTGTGCTTCCAGCGGACCAATGCTACCGAACCAACATTGAAGGCGCCACCGATCCAGGATGAAGACCCACTACCGGACCACTCACTACTACGCCCCTCTCACTACCGAACCAACCTACGCCCCTCTCACTACCGAACCAACCTACGCCCCACTAACTACCGAACCAACCTACGCCCCTCTCGCCACCGAACCAACCCATACTCCACATACTACCGGACCAAACATTACTCCAACCACCGCCGAACCAAGGCATACCAAACCAACTTTGCCAGGCCAGATTACATCAGCTCAGGCCCACCAGCAGCTATATACATCCAAGACCCCTACCACCAGCCTCACTCTATAAATAGAGGGGTAGGGGTACAACAATGGAAGACAAGTTTGAGAGCTCATGCACGGATAGAACTTTCAAACAACTTTCATATACTTGCAATCAAAGCTTTGTACTTATAATCTGAACAGTAAAGGAGAATAACATATAAAGTGGACGTAGGCACATTCTGGCCGAACCACTATAAATCTGCGTGTCTTTTACAGTTTAATCCCTGCTTTTTACATATTTGCATAAATCACCCAAATCGCTAAGAACAACATAAAATCAACTAAATTATACGACTTGGTGGTGTTTGCCCATTTTTTGTGCAAACATTTTTGGTGCTTTCACTGAGAACTCAAGCTAGAAGCTTCAGCTTCTCCCACTTAACCTCCTTCCCGACAGCATCGCTCATTGCTTGGAAGACATGCCTCCCAAGCAGAAGAAAGATGTTAGCAAAGGAAGGAACATCGCAACTAGAAGCGTTCCGGATCCAGTGATCACAGATCAAGAGAACCGCCCCATTTAACAGCAGTACAAAATGGAAATCAGGCAAACCCGACAGCCCCTGCCACGGAACAACCAACAACAATTACTAGGGCAGATCTAGACAGGGTTGTGGCTGAAGTGACTAACCGCTTCACATCCCAACAAGAAGCCTTGGTGGACCGACTCATGTCACGCTTAAGGGATGCTGAAGAATCCAACCGCAACACTGAATCATGGGATGAGTCACAGTCTGGAGGATCTGGAAGGCGACAAAGATCTTTCCTCTTCGAAGAAGCTAACAACAGAAACAACAATGATAGGAGCCGAGCCCGATCTCATCCCGAACTCCGACCCGAGGAAACACTTGGAACCAAACCCAAAGGGGGAGGTACCAGGTGAGGGTCGACGGTGGCTGAGCCGGTCATGCTACCTAGCCATGAAAACACCAATGAACGGGGCCGCGCTAGAGTCCAGCCTGAAGTTGGACCCGAGGAAGTGCTCAGAACAGAACCCAGCAAGGGAAGATCAAGGCAAGGGCCAACTGTAGCTGACCCTAGCATGCTCCCAGAAGACCAGAGGCAGCCACTGGAAAATATTAGGAGTGATAGACGATACCACCCCTACAGATCATCTGGACAGAATCAATCCCGCAGAGAAGAACCAAACTCATTTCTATCTGCTCCAAATTCTGATGAAAGGATGGCGCGATTGTTCAGAGAATGCGTCTAACGGGATCAAAGAGATCGAGGGATAGGTTCTAGGGTAACCAGCCCTTTCACCCGCAATATAGAAATTGCCATCACCCCCCGAGAATGGAAAATGCCAACAATGGAACCTTATAAGGGAATCTCTGACCCCGTTGTACACTTGCAGAGATACACACAGCATATGCTCATGAGTGGAGCCACAGAAGGAGTATTGTGCAAATGCTTTCCACTATTCTTGGCAGATCTAGCTACCTCCTGGTTCTGCCACCTACCCCAAGGATCCATCAGCTCATGGGAAATGTTGAAAGAAAAGTTCATCAGCCAGTTCTGCATTTATATAGAACAACCCAAGGACGCTTATTCCCTGTCTAATATCAAACAGAAGCCTGGAGAGACATTGCAGCAATATCTAACCCGATTCAATGCTGCAGCGGCCGCAGTCCAAGATGCCGATGAGAAACTTATCTTAATGGCCCTCTGTAGTGGTGTGCATCCGGATACCAAGTTTGTTAGAAGATTAACAAAAGAAAAAAAACCAGCTACATTGCCCGATTTCTTCCATGAAGCCGGAAGATATATGAGACTTGAAGACGCTGCCACTGAAAGACAGACAGGACAACAAACCAAGGCAGCTCATAGCGACACACCCGCTGTACCAGAGGACGTTCGAAGAAATGACTCTAGAGACAATGTCGGGGCCAAGAAGGGAGAAAAACGTCTATATCGGCCAGGACCAAGGTTTGACGCTTACACTCCTTTGAATGAGACAATAGAAAACATCTTCCTGGCCACCCAAGATGAAGTTAAATACAGACGCCCTCCATATAAGAAGGAATCAGATAACGCAATTAAGTATGGAAAGTTTTGCCGCTTCCACGAATCTCATGGGCATGATACCAATGAATGCCATCATCTCCGGGACTTAATTGAAGAACACATCAGAAGGAAGAGACTAGAATGCTATGTAAAAGGTCAGAACAGGACCCCAGCTCCTGCCAATGAGAACCCAAGGCTACCTCTCCCAGAAACAGGAGGAGGAAATTGCAACAACAGCGGCCCCAGTCATGAGAAGATAGTGGTCCATACCATATCGGGAGGACCACACATCGCCGATAGAAGATGGACAAAGATGGAAAGATATGGAAAGTCACTTAGAAACAATGAAGGCTACGTTAATTCTGTTATGGAAGAATGCCACCCGAAGCGAAAAGAGAGTGATGACATTACATTCAATAGGCGTGACCTGGAAGGAAGGCAGTACCCTCACGTGGACCCTATGGTCATCTCTGCCCGGTTCGGCCCAGCCGAAGTTTTTCGAATTCTAGTAGACACTAGAAGCTCAGTAAATATCCAATTCAAGCATGCTTTCGACAGAATGAAGCTGTCAATGAAGGATGTGTCGCCCTGCAACAAACCACTACACGGTTTCACTGGAGATGCGAAGATGCCCATCGGGCAATTGGACCTTTTTGTTGAAATAGGAAGCCACCCCCGCTTCGTTGTGCGGAAACAAACGTTTGTGCTAATAGATAACCGCTCAGCCTACAACGCCTTTTTAGGAAGACCAGCCTTGTCTGACTTCCAAATTGTCTTGGCCCCATGGTGCCAGAAGATGAAATTTCCAACAGACAGTGGAATAGGGGAAGTAGAGGGAGATCAAGACGCCGCTCGAGATTGTTATGCAACTGAACTTCGCAATAATCGCAGGAAGGATAGAGGGAAAAATGCAGACACTCCTCTCTGCATGAAAAACTTGGAAGCATAGCAACTAAAGAAAGCCCCTCCTCTTCGATATACCAGTGATCCGTTCAATGAATTAGACCCCAGGGACAAAGAGGAGGAGGCCACCGCCGATCCCGCAGAGGCTATGGAGTTTGTATCTGTAGACAAACACGACTCAAGTAGACTGTTGAAAATCGGATCTCAACTAAGAGCAGAATTGAGGGATCAACTCATTGATTTTCTCTGCCACAACCTGGATGTATTTGCATGGACGCACGCTGACATGACTGGAATCTCCCCAGACGTGGCATCCCACATACTAAACATCGATCCTACCAAGGCTCCAGTAAAGAAGAAAAAGAGAAGTATGGGGGCAGAGCGATCAGCGGCCCTCGATGAAGAAGTAAAGAACCTACTTGCCAACAACTTCATACGAGAAGCCATCTACCTAGAGTGGATCGCTAACCCGGTACCAGTAAAGAAGGCTAATGGGAAGTGGCGAACATGCATTGACTTCTCCAACTTAAATGACGTTTGCCCGAAGGATTGCTTCCCACTCCCCCGAATCGATCAGCTTGTGGACAGCACAGCCGGGCACAAACTCTTATCTTTGATGGACGCATACTCAGGATATAACCAAATACCTATGCACGCCCCGATCAAGACCACACTAGTTTCATCACTGACCGTGGATTGTACTGCTATAGAGTAATGCCTTTCGGACTTAAAAACGCCGGAGCTACCAATCAGCGCCTTGTCAACAAGATGTTTGCGGAGCTAATAGGACGAGCTATGGAGGTTTATGTGTATGACATGCTAGTAAAATCGAGGAAAGCCAACGATCACATAAGCCACCTGAGCGAGATGTTTCACGTGCTTTGCCAATACGCAATGAAGCTGAATCCTCTAATGTGCTCGTTCGGAGTGTCATCAGGAAAGTTCTTGGGATTCATCGTCCATGCCAGGGGGATTGAAGCAAGCCCCAAACAAGTCCGAGCCCTGAAGATATTAGGATACCTTCCACTCGAAGAGAAATGCAAAGCCTAAATGGGAAGGTGACCGCCCTAAGCAGATTCATCTCTAAAGCGACTGACAAGTGCGTCCCCGTCTTCGAGGCTCTAAAGAAAGACAAAGGAAAGTTTGAGTGGACTGACGAATGCTTAACAGCCTTTCTTAACCTAATCGAACATCTCCAGAGACCACCAGTACTCTCAACTCCAAACGAAGGCGAAGAGCTATACCTATATCTTGCTATGTCATCTCATGCTCTAAGCGCCGCTTTGGTGAGAGAAGACAACCGCGCGCAATAGCCAGTATACTTTGTAAGCAAGAGGTTAACAGGGGCAGAAGCCAGATATCTTAAACTCGAGAAGCTAGCATACTGTTTACTAATCACGTCACGGAAACTGCGACACTATTTCCAATCTCATTCCATCAGAGTTCTAACCGATTAACCGCTAAGGCAGGTACTCCATCGTCCCGACATTTCTGGACGACTACTTAAATGGTGCATTGAACTGAGTTAATATGATATCACCTACCATCCTCGCACCGTTATCAAGGGACAAGCCATGGCCGATTTCATTGCCGAATTCACTACCGATGAAAGAAGGAGCAATCTGAAATAGCAAGAGACATTAAGTGGAATCTCTTTGTGGATGGAGCATCAAACGAACAAGGCTCGGGGGCAGGTATTGTAATAATCACTCCCAGGGGAAGGAAGCTACGCTATGCTCTAAGGTTGGAATTCGATGCCACCAACAACGACGCAGAATACGAAGCAGTAATTGTTGGAATAGAACTTGCCTTAGAGATTGGAGTTAGTTCTTTATGTCTTCATAGTGATTCTCAACTTATTGTAAACCAAATACTAGGAGAATTTCAGACTCGAGGAGAACGATTCACAGCTTATCTAAAGAAGACCAAGCTGCTACTCGATCAATTGGATCACTATTCAATCAAACACATCCCTCGAGAAGAGAACCAAGAGGCCGACAAACTGGCAAATCAAGCTAGCATGAATGACGGTACCATTTTCGGAACAGTAGCCATCTCAAAGCCACTAACCTCGAGTTTCGAGCAAGTGAATCTGGTAGCTGCAATCGAAGAGGAAACTTGGATGAATCCCATCCGAAAATTCTTACAAGGTGGCACACTGCCCTGCGAGCGCAACGAAGTCAGGAAAATCTTGAGGAAAGCTTCCCGCTACACAATACAAGAAGGCATCCTCTATCGGCGCAGCTTCTCTAACCCCTTATTAAGGTGTGTCACTGGGAGGGAAGCTAAGGAAATCTTATCCAACATCCATCAAGGAAGCTGCGGAGATCACACTGGAGGACAGACTCTGGCAAAGAAAGTACTCCGATATGGATATTTCTAGCCCGCCTTAAACAAAGACGCCTTAGACTTCGTTAAAAAATGTGACAGATGCCAAAAATTTGCCAAGATTCCTCGACTACCAACAAATGAGATTACTCAAATGACCAGCCCTTAGACCTTTGCAGTATGGGGAATTGACCTGATTGGCGAACTGCCGGTGGCCCGAGGCGGAGCCAAATATGCTATAGTGGCAGTCGACTATTTCACCAAATGGGTGGAAGCAGAACCTCTAAATAAAATATCCTCAGCAAAAGTTATTAACTTCTTGATCAAAAATGTTCTATGCAGGTACGGGTTCTACTCAAAATCATATCGGACTATGGACTTCAGTTTGACAGCGAAGAGTTTGCCGACTGGTGCCAAAAGCACGGAATTCACAAAAGCTTCTCATCTGTGGCATACCCCTAGGCAAACGGACAAGTCGAAGCTGTCAACAAAATTCTCAAAACTTTAATAAAAAAGAAGCTTGAAAAATCGAAAGGCGCTTGGGTGGATGAACTTCCTACGGCACTTTGGGCCTACCGCACATCATTCAGAACATCAACGGGGCATACTCCTTTCTCTTTGGCATACGTATCGGAGGCCATGCTCCAAGTCGAAACTGTAGTACCTTCCCACCGCAGGATCCACTATTACCCAGAAGAGAACGAAGAACTCCTTCACATGTCTTTGGATCTAATTGAAGAGAGAAGAAACGATGCAGCGCTCAAAGCAGCAGCTCACAAGCAAAAAGTGGCGACGCAATACAACTCCAAATTCAAGCATCGTAGCTTACAAGAAGGAGATCTTGTCCTCAGGCGAATCTTCCCGCGCCCCGGAGCGCTAGATCCAATCTGGGACGGACCATATGTAATTCATAAAGACCTCCACAACGGAGCTTATATTTTGTCAACAGTGGACGGGGAGGTGTTCCAGAGGGCATGGAACATTCAACACCTTCGTCGATACTTTTCTTAACTTGTACTGCCCATATGAAGTGAATTAACAAAGAGAATCAGTGGACGTAGGCATTTTCGTGCCGAACCACTTTAAAAACTGGTCTCTTTTTTAACTTGTTCCTTTATATCTTGGCTGCTTGTTAACTTTATCCTTTTCTGTTGAACAAAATCCTGTGTAATGGCATTTCCATTCAAGACGCATCACGGCGCGACCTCCCCTGGACAAGACCTAACATGTACTATACGAATCTATGCCCTCGCCAATAAGACACTTTTGCTCCAGCATCCCTCTGCTGCGGGTTAACTCATTGCTCACGATCGGCCCTTAAAGCCAACTGTAATGAGCCGATTATAAGCCACAGAGAAGGCCGACTATAGCCGAGGCAGCTCATTACGACGTTCGGCTTGCCGTCGACTGTGAACCTACTTTAAGCCCCAACATAAGGTGTGGCCAGCCAGGGGTAGTTCAAGGTTGACGATCGGCACCCACGCTAGCAGGCCACAGTAAATCGAATAATACCCACGATTACGGGCGATATTGGCCCGGGTAGTTACTGTGCACGATCTCGGCTCCGATGTGTCTTAAGTACGACTGTGGTAAAAAAGAAAACTCCCCGCGGAGGCGTAAGATGGGTGACAAATGTCTCCAAGACCCACAGCTAGGGAAAGTGACTAAAATACCCGTTTGCTACGAACTTAAGCACATCGAAGGCCTTCCGTGATTGGAAGTTTTACTATTTCTTATATTCTTATTTTATTTAAAAACTTTCCTCCTATCCTATATAACGATCCCTAAAGTACAGGGCATAAAACAGGAGACACCCGCAAATGGGGATAGGAACTCACAACTGGATGACAGGACACTCAGCTGCATTCCATTCTCAGTCACACAAGACATTCAAAGCTACCATCTACAACTAAAACACGGAGGGCGGTACTCTCTTCCTTTGTCTATGAATGCGTAGCTATAATTTATTCACACATCACAATAACATTGCAAGATGTGAAATTATATTTTAAGCAAGAACTTGACATCAAACACAATTGAATCACATGCATATGCATAGCTGCATTTCTTATGCAACACACCAAAATAACGGAAGCATTTAAATATAACAGAATCAGCTTAAGTTAAAAATTACATGCCAAGAATAAAGTCGTTCATTACAAATAATATAATTACAGTTACATTAATGTTTTGAGACTAACATAGACAGCAATGTCACGTAAACCAAAAGATGTCCCGGTCAAGTCAAGGAGTCGGCTGCATCAAAACTTCACCTCTATTCTACTGGCCCTCCGAGATCTACTTAACTGCCGGATCGGAACTCTCAACGTGTTGACTAGAGGTAGTTGGTGCTTCAGAGGTCCCGCTTGTCCAATTCTGGAAAGAACCCGTTAATAGTCATGAACAATAGGCAATCAAGTTACAAAAGGACTAAAAGGGAAGACTCACCAACATGTGATCCTTGATCATCATCCTCCAACTGCACACCTACATCCTCAGCAGTAAGCAGCCGCATTCCCTCGTTTACCGCCACTTTCTCCTCCTTGGTGAACTGAGCCGTGACCACGTCCATCCTGAAGGCCACGCCACCCTCCTTATCTGCTTCGGCCTTAGCCTCCTCCAGGGCCCTGAGATAAATCCTGGCCATGACTCGGGAAAAATCATCCATCTAGGATAAGTTGCCTTGTTTCCAAGTGCGAAAGTACATATCCTGAAGCATCTCATCCATTATCCCCTCGTTCTCCTCGAACTCCCCTATTCGGACCTCAGAAGCCAACAGCTTTGCAACGGCAGCATCCCTCTCCGATTGGTATCGCGAGCGGTCAGCCTGAAAGGATTTCCTCATCGCCTCCATCTCCTCCTTCAGCTTGGTTTGAGCAAGCTCTGCGGCTTCAAGCTTCCCAGATAACTCCTCTACCCGCTCGAGATCCGCTTTCCGAACCTCATTCACCGTTGCAATAGCCATATCGATCCGTTCCCTGCAGGCAGCCTCCATTTTTTGTAACTCTGCCCCGCTAGCCTCTTCCATGGTTTTCTTTAGTCACCTGGAGGCGGCCTCATGCTGAGAGATCTGGATGGCCTGATCGGCGAGTTGTTTGGCCTGGTCGGAAACCATTAACCGCAATCGAATGTTAGCACTCCCGATTTCCTCTCCGGCCTTGACCAGTCGGGCATAATGCCCCATCAGCTTCCTGGTCTCCTCAGCAACCCAGTCAATGTTTGCCTTAGCTTCGTCCCCCAAAGTTACAATCCGAGTGGTAAGCAAATCAAGGTCCAGGGACTTAGCCTCATCAAGCACGCTTACCATAGGATTACGAGGGAGAAGGTGCTCACCAGTAGCCTCGTCGAAGGAAATATCATGAGAGCCTAGATCCAGATCCGGATGACCCGCAAACGAATTACGAGCCAAGCCGGGATGATCTATTGGGGTAACAGTAGGGTTTTCAGATGGGTGTGGGGAAGGTATAAACTCAATATTCTCCTCCGTGGTATCCTGAAGAGGTTGAGTTGGGGGATAAGGACCAGGTGAGGATTCAAACAAGGAATGGCTCCTCTTCTTCTTTCGGATATCCTCTTCGATGACCCCAAGAAGAGGATGGTAGCCGACTACGTCTTCGGGGCGGTTAGTCGGAGGCTTCGGTTTAGTAGAAGCTTTGAGGAGTTTGTATTGTTCAAGACGGTGCCGAACATCTGATGTCTTGACCGCTTTGCCGACTCCTGGAATAAAAATTTAGTGTTATAAGCATACATTGAGCCATAATTCAAGAAACGTATAAAGTTAAGAAGAGTAAAAAGACGCTTTTGTTATACAAACCCTGGGGAGGAGTAGGATACTGCAATAAGTCCTGGATCTCATTCCAGGACGGAAGCTGGCCATAAAATATTCCTAAATCCTTATCATAAATGGAGTCGTCAGGAGTCAAAAATTCACTTTGCATCGCAGGAGTTGCCTTAGCTGAAATGCTCTTAGAAGATGAATCGGCACCAGTCCCGGCCTTGTCAGCTTTCTTTTTATTCTCCACCAAGGCCGGTCCTTCCTCCAACCCCTCAAAAGCTAGGCGGAAAGCATCATCTGTCCACTCCTGTATCTCACCAGCCTGCTCAGAAGACAGAGCCCCAGCGCCACTACCACTCTGTCCATCATCACCATGGCCATCACCATCACCTTCCCCATCACTTCCACTCTCCGCCTCACCTCCTTCGTCCTCGCCTCTTTCTTTCTCCACATCTTCCTCCTCCGGAACATCTAGACATGTGCCGGGGGAGGGTCCATCGGACTTCTTAAGTTTCTTCCCCCTGGCGACTGGATGTTTCGAGAAGGGTTTCATTTTGCTGCTCTTCGCCGTAGCCCCTCCTTTAGCTTTGGCAGCCTTCTCCTCAGCTGTGTCTCTTTGCTTTACCACAGACTGGCGGGGCAGAATCAAGTTGAACTCCAGAAGAGTAGCATTCTTGATCAAATAAGAGGCTGCGCTCTCCCTTTCCGGAATGGCTTCTATCTCCGCAGCCATCTGAACCAGGCGATCGCTCTCTACAACCGCAAAACCACCTGTCGCTAGCAAGAAATAAAGCACATAAGGAGGATCATTATAGTTAGAATAGAAATTATAAATAACATTCAACTTACAGCCAGAGGTGAAGCGGTGGAAAGAAACAGAGTCGTCCTTGACAAAAAACCACTCCCTCTTGAACATGCTGAACTTTGAATATAAATCCAGGACCGGCTTGAAAGACACGGCCGACTCTAAGCTAATATATGTAGATCCCTTCTTGTAGCCTCTCAAGTTGTACAAATACCTGATCTCCCGGTTGGAAGGGGGACGCCCATATTTTCTCTAGAAGATAATAAACAGGCTCACCAAGATGGCATAGGAGTTGGGCTGAAGCTGGAAAGGGGCCACCTTCAAATATGTGATAAAGCTAACTATCCAGGCATTGATCGGAGGGATGGCTCCGCACATACAGTGGTACCTACTGTAAGCAAAATATCCTTCACGGGGATTATATGGCATCACTCCTTCCCCCGGCAACAACATATGCGCTCGGTCAATCCCAAAAGAGTGAGATATAACATCAAGCTGCTCATCTTTGAGGGAGCTAGGAAAGCGGTCAGGCGGGGAATTCAAGAGCTCCTGAGGGCCATACCCGTCTACTTATGATCTCGGGGTTGGTCCATGACGTTCTGGTCCTGCCCGGACTGGGGGCACTACAGAGGACTCTTCTTTGTCCTTGGATTTCTTCCTATCAGAACGGGTTTCTACTTTATGAGACATTGTCTGCAACACGAGAAAAACATATTGTTAGAACAAGGAGTAGAGAGATATAAGCAAGCAAGTACATGCAGCCTTCTCATTCATAATTCAAAACATGAAAGTTTCACTCGGTAGTTCAAGTCTTGGAATCCATTCGGCACTCATACTCCATAAGTGTCATCCGGTAATTCAAGCCTTAGAGTTCATCCGGCACTCATTCTCCCTGAGTGTCATTCGGTAACTCCGAGCCTTAGAGCTCATTCAGCACTCGTACTCCACAAAGTTCATTCGGTAGAAGAGAAACTCACCTGTTTCGGCAAACAAAGCTGGTTCGGTGATATGACTGATTCGGCAGGCAAGAATTTGGTTCGGCTATTTTAGGTAGTACGGAATAACGAAAGCGTAAGGCCCATACTTATAGGCAAATATAGACGACCGAACCAACTGGTTCGGCACTTGGGACCGAATAGCTGAATGGTCTAAAACAAAGCTTGACATATGCAGGCATATGCCCCGCTTTGGGGGGCAAGTGTTGGGCGTGCTTCACCGGACCAATGCTACCGAACCAACATTGAAGGCGCCACCGATCCAGGATGAAGACCCACTACCGGACCACTCACTACGAACCAACCTATGCCCCTCTCACTACCGAACCAACCTACGCCCCTCTCACGACCGAACCAACCTACGCCCCACTCACTACCGAACCAACCTACGCCCCTCTCACCACCGAACCAACCCATACTCCACATACTACCGGACTAACCACTACTCCAACCACCGTCGAACCAAGGCATACCGAACCAACTTTGCCAGGCCAGATTACATCAGCCCTGGCCCACCAGCAGCTATATACATCCAAGACCCCTACCCCCAGCCTCACTCTGTAAATAGAGGGGTAGGGGTATAACAATGGAGGACAAGTTTGAGAGCTCAAGCACGGATAGAACTTTCAAACAACTTTCATATACTTGCAATCAAAGCTTTGTACTTGTAATCTGAACAGTAAAGGAGAATAACATATAAAGTGGACGTAGGCACATTCTGGCCGAACCACTATAAATTTGCGTGTCTTTTACAGTTTAATCCCTGCTTTTTACATATTTGCATAAATCACCCAAATCGCTAAGAACAACATAAAATCGACTAAATTATACGACTTGGAGGAGTTTGACCATTTTTTGTGCAAACAGTGAATTTGAAATGATAATTGATTTTGATAAATGAATATTTGAAGTTTATATTTGTATGAAAGGATATTTGGTTTACTCGTAATTTGAGTTTATTTCAAACTAATGGATTTATGAAATGAATATTTCAAAACTAAGTTATAATGAAGTAAAATTTGAGATATATAAAAATTTTAAATTTGTTTTTTGGAATATGGTATATAAGCTTTGAAAATATTAGAGATTGAATAGTTTATTTTATGGATCAAATCTTTGTTTGAAATTTGATAATATTTGAAATGGTTATGTTGGAAAACTAAATTGAATTGAAACTGATGGTTTGAATTGAATTAAAATCGGAAATTTTAGATTTGGGTACAATTGAATAAATTTGTGAAATGTAAAAAATTAAAGGAATGTTTTATGATTTCAAATGTATGATTTTGAAATGTTATGATTTTCAAAGTGTAATGATTTCAAATATTTTGGTTTTGAAAGATTTATAACTTTGGAAGTATTATGATTTTTGAAAGTGTATATACGTTTGAAATGGAAATGAATTTGTTGACCTAAATTTTTGTTGATTTGGGAATTTGGATTATTTTTTAAATCTATTGTTTTAAGAAATTTTGAAACTGAATATATGAAATTAGGAAGGAATGATCTGGCGAAATCATATATGATTTTCAAACTGAATTTGATATTGAAATGGTTTGAAATTGAGAACCTTATTTATTTAAATACTTTGATTTGGGAGTTATCGAACTTATACAAATGGATTTGTATAAGTATGAAGTGATTTGAAACTATAGATTTGTAAAGGTACTCAACTTGTAAATTAAAATTTTATATAATCAAAGTCTATATAACTGTGATTTGATATACTACTGATTTTGGGAAGTATTCGATTTGAAATGAAATCTTATATATAATGGACTTTATATAAGTATGATATTCGAAAATGATTTGAAAGGTACTATATGATACATATTATCGAAGTAAAGATATGGAAAGTGCCTTCTGCTTGATATCCGCTTTGTGGCCACACTGTGGATTCATTCTATCGATATTATTCTCTATGATTTGGGTTTTTCGGATATGATACTCGAGTGTCCATCGAATTCCATGGCGATCTCCCTGGTCTTATGAGCGCGACTGCATAGCGCAACTGCCTGGCTGAGATGGCCTAGGGGTACGGATTGTTTCCTGGGGGATCTAGGCGTAACCATTGTGTATCCTACAATCTATGTAGGTCGCATTAGTAGCGAAACCGCCTGGCTGAGATGGCCTAGGGCTATGGATTGTTTCATGGGGGATCCAGGCGTAACCATTGTGTATCCTGCATTCTACTAGTCATCATGGCGTAACTCACAGGGATGAGAAAGCTTACGGATACGGATTGCTTCTTGAGGGATCCAGGTGTAACCATTGTGTATCTGCGATCCATGGTTAGACAAATGTTTTGGTTTGGTTGATTTGTACTTTCCATATCTGTTTTTAAAAGGTTTTTCAAGTATTTTCACTAGGTGTTGAAACAAGTCTACTAAGTACTTGAAGAATTCTAGCTTTGCGCTTGATCAATGCATAGCCAGAGTCTAAAGGAAAGAAAGTAAACTTGTTAAGGCATCGAGTTATAAATGTATTTTGATAAAGTATTATATAAAGGATATTTTGATCATTTATTTTAATTTTCTAAATAATTTAAAATGTTTTAAATATTGTTTACTTCAAACTATCATATTTGAATCAAATGACTATTCAACATATTATAAAATGTTTAAAATGTTATAAATATACAATTTTTAAATTCAAATGTATATGGTTTTAAAATAATGTCCATCCTTGTCCTTCAACCTACTTTCCCTTCTAACTATTTCTACCTTCTTCCTCTTCGAGGGTCCTTTCCGCAATTGTAGAAAGAGTCGGTTCTTTGGCTTATCGTCTGGATTTGCCGAGAAGCTATCTGGAGTGCATGTTGTATTCCATGTCTCACATTTTCTATAGTATCTTCATAACCTATCTCTTTTGTTCAGCCTTCTGCTCTTGATGATTGGGATATTGAGCCTAATCTGATTGTCAAGAGTAAGCCACTTCGTATTGTCGACAGAGGTACAAAGCAAATAAGAAGGAAATTTGTTAGTCTGGTCAAAGTACAGTGTAATTACTGATGATTGAGATGTACTTGGGAGACGGAGGAGAGCGTTCGTGCTTCGAATCCGGAATTGTTTTTTTAGGTACTATTTGCTTTTTCTATCTTGTTTTTCCTTATTTTCCTTGTTCATTCTTTTCAAGGATGAAAAGATTTGAGGGGGGGAGAGTGTAACAACCCTGGATTTTGTGATTTATTTAATTATTTATTTTGATTATTTTATTTAAAAACTTTATTTTATTTATTAAAATGAATAAATTTTGTTATTTTAAAAGTATATTTTGATTTTGTGTGAATTATAATTTCAAACCTGAATAAATAGGATATTTCCAGAAAAGTGGATTTTTGGTCAATCTGGTCAAACTTTGACTTTTAAATTTAAAATTTAAATATTTGAATTTTTGAATTTTATATTTTATTATGAAAATATATTAAATTTCAAGAATACTGCTTTTCGTTTCGTTGAAATCTGAGTTATATTGTGGAAGTTATGTTTTTACAATATTGTGTATAAATTGATTTATTCAACAATATTGTTTATTTAATTTATATAATTAATAGTTTTATTTTTCATATCTTACTCTAATTTATATATATGTGAAATATGTTATGTTATACATATATTTTATCTTTTAAATAACTTTAAAAGTGATGTTTAAATTTTTCTAAAGTTTATTTTATTTATTTTCAATTTTTATAACATAGTTTCCATTTTCTTTGCTATTTTCTTCATTTAATTATATTTAATTACAACTTTATTTATTTATTTTATTTATTAAGTATTTTTCTGCGTTTTTACTTTATTTATGTGCATTTTATATGTATTTTAAATTTCAAAAGAAATGGTGGACATATGAAGAGTTTTGAGACCTTTTATACACTAAGTCCTTTTATATTCTTGCCTTTTCATTTTTAACCACCACTTGCATTCAATTTTGGCCGATCCTTATCCTATCTTCAGCCATCTCTTTTCATTTTTCACGCAAGAGAAAAAGTTTCTCATCTTCAAAAAAAAATTCGGCTGTTACCCGAAGCAAGAATGTTTGGTAAATTTTTTTCTTCTTTCTACTCATTTTATTCTTGTTTTTCCTTTTTATTTGCACTTTCCTTCATCTTATAGGCTCGGCCTTGCTCCTACTTCATCATGGCCTCCTCCACCACCACCACAACCAGCCACCACCATCTCCAGTCCATTCCCAAGTCATAGCCATGGCCATATGTGACCAGATCCAACACAAGTTTGCACAAACTTCACCTATTCCTACCAAGCCGAGCACTATATGGTTCCACCACCTCAAACCTCCCCTTGGCCACCTATACACCACCCCACCTCCCATAGCTTGACCTACCACCGCTTCCATGTCACCCCTGACCCACCTGAAGCCTGGACGTGCCTGTCCATGCTTGGCCGTGACCAATATTTCATTGAAAACATTGTTGTGTTGCTTTATGTTGTTGTTACATGCACACAATCTTTGCTCCATCATTTTCCCATGCTAGGCCGACCTGTTCAACCCTAAACCAGATTCAAACCCACTCCTTAGCCATGTGTTTCTGATCTTTAGCTGAAGCATAGGTGGTTGAAAGCAAGTGCAAAAAGTTTGGTGTTATTTGTTGTGCATATTCTAGCATTGTTTGATTTTATTTTGTTTTTAAACTTATGTTGTTTATATTTGTTTTGTTTGAATGTATTCAAGGAAATTAACTTTGGCTCTCCCAATCTCAAATCATATTCATGTTGTCGTGCCTTTGTGCTTTCCGGATCTTTGTTGTGTGTTTTGGTTGTCATCTCCAGCTTATACAAGTGAGTAATTCTCACCAGACAATTTATACTTATATAACTAGTAAACTGATCGCAATTGAATCTGTAAACCATATCATCATGTTATGACTTGTGATAACCCAGAATTTTGAAGCAATATCAATTTATTAATCTGAAATAAAAATTAAATTGATTTGATAATTTTGTTAATAAGATTTGAATTAATTTAATAATCCAATAAAATAAATATTTAATTGATAGATTTTATCTTTTAAATGCTAATAAATTGTTTCTATTTGTAATATATATAGGGTATGTATATATAGTAAATTGATAAGTCTTTTTTTAAATTTAATAAATAAATCTTGTTTTCTATATATATATATATATATATATATATATATATATATCTTTAGTAAAAATTGGGAATTTTGATTTTATTTAAAAGTTAAACTTTTAAAAGGTTATTTAATAAATAAATATGGTTTTAAATTGATAAGATAAAAATTTAATTTGTCTAAATTAATTTATTTGATATTAAGCTTTTAAAAGTATAATAAATAACTAAATGATTTTAAATATATAAGGTAAATATTGAAATGATTTAAAATATGTTTTAACTCAAGTTTCAATTTAAATAAGATTAACAACAAGGTTTATTTGGATATAATTGGATAAAATAAATAATTTATTCATAAGAGAAACAATTTCTTTTATAAATTATTTATAGTTATCAATTTTGTTATTTTTAATATAATAATGCATTGTTTTTAACAAATAGTTTTTCAATAAAAAAATATATAATTGTTTTTCAAAATTGAATTTTTGGAATTTGATTTGGATTTTGAATTAAAAGCTTTAAAATTTGAAGTGTAAATATTTTTAATTTGTTTTGATTTTAAAATATTTGTATAAACTTTATTTTATAAATAAAAATTGGATTTATTCATTTTAAAATTATCTACATGTAAATAAATACATATTAACTAATTAATTAAACATGGATTTACATTTATCTTATATTAACATCTAGTTAAATACAAATTAACATTTAAAAATAACTAACTAACATTTAATAATAACTAATTAAGTTTAAAGACAAGTGTAAACATCCTAAGGCCTTATATAACATGTGTTAGGTAATAAAACATTTAAGGTGACAAATGTTAGTACTTTTTACAAGTGTCATTTATTTTAGTTTTCTTTTAATTTTTCAGCCTTTATAATACTTATGTTTCTTATCTTTTTTTTTCTATTTTCTTTTTTTTCAAAAGCAAGCATGAACCAATACTTCATAAAAACAGAAATCATATCCTAAATCTCCTTTTCAAATATCAAAATTTTCCTGTATATTCAAAGCAAATCTGTAGCATTCATAACAAAAATATTTTTAAGACCTACATGCAACTACAATCTCAAGCCTAAAGCCTGCATTTCTTAAAACTGGGAATCAAGCAGCATGCATACATTTTAAGTAAGGAAGCAATTCAAGTTTTATAAAGAGGAACTGCATATTTCCAGTTTTAAAAGCACAAAAGACTATTTCAAAATCATTGCTCTGTCCACTAAGTTTCAAGTGAGTAACTTTTAAACTTAAAGTAAATTAAGGTTGCATGTTATTACTGTAGAAATTATTGCAATTGGTATGTTTACAAGTATGTTTGTGCAGATATTATTGATGAATTCTGCTGTATGAAGTGTGCATTTGAAATATTTGGAACATCTCTATTCCCAGATTTAAATTTCTAGTTTCTAACTTAAATTCAGATCTTTTAGTTTAGTCATTGATAAAAACTTAAGTTTCAAAAGGAACTTGTGTTTTCCATTAAAGATTTAGTTAAAATTCATTTAAGTTAAATAGGCTGGTAACATCACTGGGAATCAAGGAAGATTGAACAAACTTGATATGAGTAAAATGCAAACATCTTAATTTATAAATTTAAGAATGTAAACCGTATTCTTACTATAAATCATTATTTGTGAAGCTTAATTTGTAGTTTAAAATGATGGGATAATGGTGCAGTTCTATGATGAACAGAAAATGGAAATAGGGGATTTTTGGGTGATCTCTGCAAATTGAAGGATCAGGGTTCATTTTGTGGGTAGGGGAGTTATCAATGAAGTTGGGAAAAATAATTGATGTTGATGCAAATAAACATGGAAACAGTGGTGATAATTTGTTATCTGTACCCCTAGTTATTGGAGGATTTAGTAAATTGATCGAATCGGCTTTTATGGTTGATCGAGTGTTGTGAGAATTGGGGAGATGGGAGTATAGCCATTAACAAGTTGGTGGTCGGAGTCGCTGCTAACCCGGTGGTCGGAGGGACGGGATCAAGGCATGTTCCAGGTTTGAAGTTGTTACCTCTTTTCTATTTCAGGTTTTAGATTCGAACTCGAATTAAAATTCGAGTTGTAGGTGTGCATAGTGGTGATCGAGATGGATTGAGGGGTTGATCGTCGATGTTGGGTAGACACCGGAGGTGGATGAAGATGGCTGGAGGCAAGGTGCACATGCACCGTGCATTTTTGGGTTCTAATGAACTCTGGGTGGAAGCAGAGTTTTTGACTCGAGTTTTTACTCGAGATTTTGGTTGTTTGCTCGAAGTTTCTTGCTTGCTGACTCGAAGTCGATTTGGCACTTGTTCGGGTTAATGTATGTAACAGGTTTTGGTTTTGAAACCTGTAGGTTTTGTTTAAAAATTTAAAATAAAATTTAAACCTTGGATTTGAATGAAAGCAAGGTTTTAAATCTTGTTTTCAAATCGGAATTTGAGTTTAAGTTTAAAAATAGATTCAAGATTGAATTTGAATCTAGTTTGGGAAAAACGAGTTTCTAAATTCGAATTGAATTAATAATATTAAAGTGTTTAAGAAAGTTTAAAGTAATTAAAGAATTTGAGTTTAAATGGAGTTTGAAATGTGGTAGAGGATTTAAACAGAGTTAAATCAGAATTTTAAATTTGGATTCAAAATTTATTTGAATCTTAAGTTTTGGAAATAAAGTTTATAAATTTAATATTTTAAATAAGTTTAAAAGTTAAAATATACTTTAAATGATTAGATATTAAAAAGGAATTTGGATTTAAATCTTTAAAATTCTTTTATATAAGTATCCTTCAACATGTGGATTTCAAGGTTTTTAATTTGGTTGAAGATAAATTGAATTTCATTTTAAAACTAGAATTTAAAATGGAAATTTGAAATTGAATTAGAAATAAATATTTTCAAAAGTATTTATGAATGATAATTTAACTATAGATAAGAAAGGTTTTATCTTAAAGTAAAATTAGAATTTAATGATTTATAATTTCATTTAATTATTAAGGTAATTAAATGAACAATTTATTTATAAATGAAAAGGGTCATTAATTAAGGTAATTAAAGGTTTTAAATTATTAATTTAAAGTTTAAGTCAATCAATTAATTGAGAATAATTAATCCATGATTAAGAATCATTAATTAGATTTAATTAATGATTAGAAATTAATTAATCAAGTAATTATGAATTAATTAAGTTACAGTTAACACTTAATTAACTAAATAATTAAAGGTTAATTAATTGAATGTTAAAGATTAATTAATTTGAAATTAATAATGATTAATGAAAGTTAATTACTTAAGAGAAGTAATTAAAGTATGGTTAATGGTTAATAATGATCATTAACTTAAAGATTATTAAACAATTAATTAATGCGATTAATTTATAATAATTAATTAGATTAATTAATTAATGATAATCAATTGTGAAAATTTATTTAATTTTAATTACCTAATGGAAGTAATTAAGGAATTAATTACCTAATGTAATTAATGGTGTTTATTGTGATTAGTTTAAATTAATTAATTAAGTTTAATTAATTCTAATCACTTGTTGGTTTGATAATAATTACTTAATGTAATTAATAAAGTACAATTACTCAGTGAAGTAATTAAAAGATAATTACTAGATGTAATTAGTGGATAATGATATAATTGTAAAAGTAATTTGGATTGAATTACTTTGTATAATTAATCAATGGATTAATTAAAGAAATTAATTAAGGAGTAATTAATTTGATTAAGGGTAGTTAATTACTGAATGTGATTAATCAAAGATGATTAATAATTATGGTTTAATTGAGATTAATTACTGAATGTAATTAATGTAAATAAGATGATTAATTAAAAATAATTATGGATCATTAATTAATATAATTAATGATGTAATTAAGATTGATTAATTAAGATTAATTAATCAATAATAAGTTATTAAGGGTAATTAATTAATTGTAATTAATTAAAGGTTAATTGTAATTAATTATAGTTAATTAATTAATGAAGTAATTTAAGGGTAATTACTGTATTTTGTTTAGAGTAATTAATTTTGTGAAATTAATTAGAGAATAATTAATCAGGGTGATTAATTAAGTTGATTAACTAGAGGATAATTAATTAATTTGTATTTAATTATTGAATATGTAAGCAAGATTTATATTGAGGTAAGTAATTAATTTAATTCACTTTAAATTAACTAGAGATGATGTAATTAATTTAATTCATTTTAAACTAATTATAGATGGTGTGATTATAGATCATTGCTTATGAATGGATGATATTGGTTGCCTTGAATGGTTTGAAATCTCAACTATGAGATTAGTAATGTTGAGTGATAGGGATGCATTGGTTGCATTGTAATAATGATATGGATTATCTTTGATAATGATAATATGGATTATCTGTGACGATTATCTATTGTGAATCTGTGAATTATCTATCTGTGTGTATATAGATAATGTAATTGAATTGTTTTAAACTCTAAAACAACTTGGACCTAAAAGACACGCTTTGGATTTCGATGAGACCGGGATCGGGTTTCCATATTTGGATATCTGAAAACTACATTGATCCAAATTAACGATAGGTCGTGAATCTTATGTGAAGAGTGAAGACTCGAGGTGTAAGGACTATTCGTCAGTATAATTCTGAGGGCGATTCCGAGATGAGTTTGATGGATATAGTACTTTCAGATTCGAGATAAAGATTCTGTGTGCAAGGGCTATTGTCGTTGACTCTGAGGGTGATTCCAAAATGAGTGCAACGAGATAGTGCCTTCGGTTTGGTTCGAACCCGAAACGAACTTGTATGGATTGAATGCTTTCAAAACATCGTCAGGTGGACGATGAGCATTCTAAGTGATGTGTCCTTTAAAGGTAATCGTAGCCTCAAGCCTCATCAACCAGGAATGGCTAAAATAGTGGAGGTGCAGCAAGGCTAAGAGGGTCATGCCCAAGTAGGACGAGATTTTCCCCTGTCTAAAGGTCCCTTTTTATTCGGCTTAGTAGGCGGTTGGAAATGCACACCAACTGCGGGGTTGTCTTGTTCGGACTATCCAGTAAGGGATGGTTCCGGCCTTGTGTTGCAGGGGAGCGGGCGTACTCCTCGGTACGGTGATCTAGGCCACGTATTGTGATGGACGGTACCCCAATAGCCCTACCATTGTATGCAATCCAAAATCCAATAAGTGCCAACTGTTTTGATTGTATTACCTACTTTTATGGCTAGTAGCTGGAATTTAATAATGTAACAATTTCGGCTATTTCATATTTACTTGGAAACCCTAGACCTATTATAATATCACTGGATTTCCTATCAGATGTTTTGGTTAGAGTAAGGTAAAAACTTTTCCATGTTTATGTGTGGAAAGTCTTACGTGATACCTGTCTTTTTAAAAGATTTTTAAAGTTAAGCAACCTTAACCTGTTACTCACACCAGACCCATGTCTGACCCAGAGTTTATCTTCTATTTTCTTAAACTCTTGGGTACTCAAATTTTTACGAGTAGCCAAGGGATTCAGGTTAGCTTTGGCGACTTATGGAGGAGCAATGGAGCAAGAGGCTTCTGCGTTAAATATATAGTATTCCGCTGTGTTTGATTTCTCTATGTTGTCTGTTGAGTTATATTAAGTTGTAAATACTAGACAGGTGTTTATAACTGTCTAGTATGTGTCGTATTATCTGTGTACTCTGATAGTTGTTGTATACTATGTAATATTTTATGTTATTAACATAATTTATTCGTTCCGCTGTTTAGATTCTGATGTGTTGTTTCTTCTTTCTTCTCTTTCTTTCTCTTTTCTATCCCTTTCTTTCTTATTAATGATGCATCATTCTTTGGAGATGAATGGCGGGTCGTTACAGTGGTATCAGAGCATTAGGTTGAGTGAATACCCAGGCTATGGAGTGATTTCTTTCTTGAGAGAGCGTATTTGTAATTTTAAATATATTGATATACATATTTATCTATTTCTACCTATCTGTTGGGTTACTCGTTCAGGTTTTCCAATATAGGTTATAAAGGTAGATATGGTAGTGGTGTTTGTAAGACGACTACTACCATTGATTGGAGTCTGATGTTTGAGGTTGAAAGTGTATATGTCGAGACTGTAGACCGAATACTGTCTCGAGTAAGCTTTGTTGTGATGAAGTATTTCATAGACCTCTGAAGGAAACCTGTTAAGGTTCGGAGTCATCTTTGAAGTGCTGAGTTTGGTGAGTTGAGTTTGGATCTGTCGGTTGAGCAGAAGCAAGTGATGGCATTTTAATACCTCAGGAAGTGTAGCTGCGTGATGAGATGCAGTGACTATGGATTGCGTCAGAAGATATTTCTTTGAAACAAGTTTTAGGAAGTGTGTCTGCTTCAGTGTTGTGGCTGGATTCAGCAGGATGTTGTGGTTAGCTTTGAAGTCCGAGTTTCTCAAAGAGCTTTGGATTAGGAAGTTTGGCATCGGTGTCAGCAATGCAGCTCGGAGTGTTCTGTGTACCGACATGGAGGTCTAGCTGAGTAGTTTTTCTGGAGGTGGAGTTCAGAAGCAGCAAAGTGAATCCGTTTCTTCAATGGATTGGGTAGACCGGCGTAAGCTGTTCTGTTGGGTAAAGAGAGGATATTTTTCTTTGGAAATTGATCTGGGTTGATCGCAAAAGTGACTTGCGATAGTTGAGTGTTCTCTTGGATTGTCAAAGGTTTGCTCACATCTGGAGATTGAATTTTCTTATCGACTAGTATTCCAGGAGTGGAACCGATGGTTCAGCTTAGTAGGAGGTGGTTCCTAGAGATAGAGTTTGATGAAGCAACTCAGTTTTCGGAGGAATTTCTGAGTTTTCTTTACGAATCTGTTGAACTATATTTCTGGAAAGTGATGTCCAGTTTGTGTTTGTGTTCTTCATCAGCATTCTCTTCTACTTCGGATCAGAGTTGTGCAGCGGGAGCAGTTTGGAAGTGTTTCTGATTATCTTTTCCGGATTAGGAGAAGTTTGTTGTCTTCTAATGGTTATGGAGTAGAGTTGTGTTCTTGGTTTTGGTTGATCTTGAGGAGATCATTGGGTTGGGTTGTTTTTGGTTCTGATTGTTTCTAGAGGAATCAGCAAGGGTAAAGCTGATTAGTTTGAATGTTGGCAGCCCAGGATCGTCCGAAGAATTTTGTGGATAAGAGATGGAGGAATTTGGAATTCGAAGTTGGGGTCTTCGTTGTTGTTGGAGTTTTCTTCGATCCAAGGAGCTTTAAGACAGGGTAAGGCTGGAAAGCTAGCTCCGAGATATTTTGGATCTCTGAGTTCTTGAGGGGATAAGTATTTGGTTTTCAGGACTGAATTACCAGTATGGATAACTGGGATTCGATATGTTTCACGTATCTCTGAGGGAGTACGTGTATGATCTTCTCTGGTTTTGGAACCAGCAGTTCAGGGAAGCTTGGTTGTTGAATCAGACTCGTCTATAGTCTGATATGCTGTCCAGTTTTGTAGATCTAGTCGAGTAGGAGCTCTGTAGGTTAGTAGTATTGATTGTTTGGAATCTATACAGCGAGTATCCCGATATTTATACCAGGGAAACTCATGAAAGTTCTATCCCGAATTTTTCTGGATAATTAGATTTGTTTGATTGAGTTGGTTGTTATTGTTGTTAGCATATGTTCGATATATGCTTATGTTTTAAAATTAAATCTTTAAATAGATTATTAAATTACCTTTGTTTTAAATTTCGGGGATGAAATTCTTTTAAGAGGGGAGGAATGTGATAACCCGGAATTTTGAAGCAATATCAATTTAATAATTTGAAATAAAAATTAATTTGATTTGATAATTTTGTTAATAAGATTTGAATTAATTTAATAATCCAATAAAATAAATATTTAATTGATAGATTTTATCTTTTAAATGCTAATAAATTGTTTCTATTTATAATATATATAGGGTATGTATATATTGTAAATAGATAAGTCTTGTTTTAAATTTAATAAATAAATCTTGTTTTCTATATATATATATATATATATATATATATATGTATGTATGTATGTATGTATGTATGTATGTATGTATGTATATATCTTTAGTAAAAATTGGGAATTTTGATTTTATTTAAAAGTAAAACTTTTAAAAGGTTATTTAATAAATAAATATGGTTTTAAATTGATAAGATAAAAATTTAATTTGTTTAAATTAATTTATTTGATATTAAGATTTTAAAAGTATAATAAATAACTAATTGATTTTAAATATATAAGGTAAATATTGAAATGATTTAAAATATGTTTTAACTCAAGTTTAAATTTAAATAAGATTAACAGTAAGGTTTATTTGGATATAATTGGATAAAATAAATAATTTATTAACAAGAGAAACAATTTCTTTTATAAATTATTTATAGTTATCAATTTTGTTATTTTTAATATAATAATGCATTGTTTTTAACAAATAGATTTTTAATAAAAAATATATAATTATTTTTCAAAATTGAATTTTTGGAATTTGATTTGGATTTTGAATTCAAAGCTTTAAAATTTGAAGTATAAATATTTTTAATTTGTTTTGATTTTAAAATATTTGTATAAACTTTATTTTATAAATAAAAATTGGATTTATTCATTTTAAAATTATCTACATGTAAATAAATACATATTAACTAATTAATTAAACAAGGATTTACATTTATCTTATATTAACATCTAGTTAAATACAAATTAACATTTAAAAATAACTAATTAACATTTAATAATAACTAATTAAGTTTAAAGACAAGTGTAAACATCCTAAGGCCTTATATAACATGTGTTAGGTAATAAAACATTTAAGGTGACAAATGTTAGTACTTTTTACAAGTGTCATTTATTTTAGTTTTCTTTTAATTTTTCAGACTTTATAATACTTATGTTTCTTATCTTTTTTTTCTATTTTCTTTTTTTCAAAAGCAAGCATGAACCAATACTTCATAAAAACAGAAATCATATCCTAAATCTCCTTTTCAAATATCAAAATTTGCCTGCATATTCAAAGAAAATCTGTAGCATTCATAACAAAACTATTTTTAAGACCTACATGCAACTACAATCTCAAGCCTAAAGCCTGCATTTCTTAAAACTGGGAATCAAGCAGCATGCATACATTTTTAAGTAAGGAAGCAATTCAAGTTTTATAAAGAGGAACTGCATATTTCCAGTTTTAAAAGCACAAAAGCCTGTTTCAAAATCATTGCTCTGTCCACTAAGTTTCAAGTGAGTAACTTTTAAACTTAAAGTAAATTAAGGTTGCATGTTATTACTGTAGAAATTATTGCAATTGGTATGTTTACAAGTATGTTTGTGCAGATATTATTGATGAATTCTGCTGTATGAAGTGTGCATTTGAAATATCTGGAACATCTCTGTTCCCAGATTTAAATTTCTAGTTTCTAACTTAAATTCAAATCTTTTAGTTTAGTCATTGCTAAAAACTTAAGTTTCAAAAGGAACTTGTGTGTTCCATTAAAGATTTAGTTAAAATTCATTTAAGTTAAATAGGCTGGTAACATCATTGGGAATCAAGGAAAACTGAACAAACTTGATATGAGTAAAATGCAAACATCTTAATTTATAAATTTAAGAATGTAAATCATATTCTTACTCTAAATCATGATTTTTGAAGCTTAATTCATAGTTTAAAATGATGGGATAACGGTGCAGTTCTGTGATGAACAGAAAATGGAAATAGGGGATTTTTGGGTGATCTCTGCAAATTGAAGGATCGGGGTTCATTTTGTGGGTAGGGGAGTTATCAATGAAGTTGGGGAAAATAATTGATGTTGATGCAAATCAACATGGAAACAGTGGTGATAATTTGTTATCTGTAGCCCTAGTTATTGGAGGATTTAGTAAATTGATCGAATCGGTTTTTATGGTTGATCGAGTGTTGTGAGAATTGGGAAGATGGGAGTACAGCCATTAACAAGTTGGTAGCCTGAGTCGCTACTAACCCGGTGGTCGGAGGGATGGGATCAAGGCATGTTCCAGGTTTGAAGTGGTTACCTGTTTTTTGTTTCGGGTTTTAGATTCGAACTCGAATTAAAATTCGAGTTGTAGGTGAGCATAGTGGTGATCGAGATGGATTGAGGGGTTGATCGTCGATGTTGGGAAGCCACCGAAGGTGGATGAAGATGGATGGAGGCACAGTGCATGTGCACCGTGCATTTTTGGGTTCTGATGAACTCTGGGTGGAAGCAGAGTTTTTGAATTGAGATTTTAGTTGTTTGCTCGAAGTTTATTGCTTGTCGACTCGAAGTGGATTTGGCATTTGCTCGGGTTAATGTATGTAACAGGTTTTGGTTTTGAAACCTGTAGGTTTTGTTTAAAAATTTAAAATAAAATTTAAACCCTGGATTTGAATGAAAGCAAGGTTTTAAATTTTATTTTCAAATCCGAATTTGAGTTTAAGTTTAAAAATAGATTCAAGATTGAATTTGAATCTAGTTTAGGAAAAATGAGTTTCTAAATTCAAATTGAATTAATAATATTAAAGTGTTTAAGAAAGTTTAATGTAATTAAAGAATTTGAGTTTAAATAGAGTTTGAAATGTAGTAGAGGATTTAAACAGGTTAAATCAAAATTTTAAATTTGAATTCAAAATTTATTTGAATCTTAAGTTTTGGAAATAAAGTTTATAAATTTAATATTGTAAATAAGTTTAAAAGTTAAAATATACTTTAAATGATTAGGGATTAAAAAGGAATTTGGATTTAAATCTTTAATATTCTTTTATATAATTATCCTTTAACATGTGGATTTCAAGGTTTTTAATTTGGTTGAAGATAAATTGAATTTCATTTTAAAACTAGAATTTAAAATGGAAATTTGAAATAGAATTAGAAATAAATATTTTCAAAAGTATTCATGAATGATAATTTAACTATAGATAAGAAAGGTTTTATCTTAAAGGAAAATTAGAATTTAATGATTTATAATTTCATTTAATTATTAAGGTAATTAAATGAATAATTTATTTATTAATGAAATGGGTCATTTATTAAGGTAATTAAAGGTTTTAAATTATTAATTTAAAGTTTAGGTCAGTCAATTAATTGAGGATAATTAATCCATGATTAAGGATCATTAATTAGATTTAATTAATGATTAGTAATTAATTAATCAAGTAATTATGAATTAATTAAGTTACAGTTAACACTTAATTAACTAAATAATTAAAGGTTAATTAATTGAATGTTAAAGATTAATTAATTTGAAATTAATAATGATTAATGAAAGTTAATTACTTAAGAGAAGTAATTAAAGTATGGTTAATGGTTAATAATGATAATTAACTTAAAGATTATTAAAAAATTAATTAATATGATTAATTTATAATAATTAATTAGATTAATTAATTAAATGATAATCAATTGTGAAATTTATTTAAGTTTAATTACTTAATGGAAGTAATTAAGGAATTAATTACGTAATGTAATTAATGGAGTTTATTGTGATTAGTTTAAATTAATTAATTAAGTTTAATTAATTTTAATCACTTGTTGGTTTGATAATAATTACTTGATGTAATTAATAAAGTATAATTAGTTAGTGAAGTAATTAACAGATAATTACTGGATGTAATTAGTGGATGATGATAGAATTGTGAAAGTAATTTGGATTAAATTACTTTGTATAATTAATCAAGGGATTAATTAAAGAAATTAATTAAGGAGTAATTAATTTGATTAAGGGTAGTTAATTACTGAATGTGATTAATCAAAGATGATTAATAATTATGGTTTAACTGAGATAAATTAATGAATGTAATCAATTTAAATAAGATGATTAATTAAATATAATTAAGGATCATTAATTAATATAATTAACGATGTAATTAAGATTGATTAACTAAGATTAATTAATCAATAATAAGTGATTAAGGGTAATTAATTAATTATAATTAATTAAGGGTTAATTGTAATTAATTATAGTTAATTAATTAATGAAGTAATTAAAGGGCAATTATTGTATTTGGTTTAGAGTAATTAATTTTGTGAATTAATTAGAGAATAATTAATCAGGGGTGATTAATTAAGTTGACTAACTAGAGGATAATTAATTAATTTGTATTTAATTATTGAACATATAAGCAAGATTTATATTGAGGTAAGTAAATAGTTTGATTCACTTTAAATTAATTGGAGATGATGTAATTAATTTAATTCATTTTAAATTAATTATAGATGGTGTGATTATAGATCATTGCTTATGAATGGATGATATTGGTTGCCTTGAATGGTTTGAAATCTCAACTATGAGATTAGTAATGTTGAGTGATAGGGATGCATTGGTTGCATTATGATATTGATATGGATTATCTTTGATAATGATAATATGGATTATCTATGATGATTATCTATTGTGAATCTGTGAATTATCTATCTGTGTGTATATAGATAATGTAATTGAATTGTTTTAAACTCTAAAACAACTTGGACCTAAAAGACACGCTTTGGATTTCGATGAGACCGGGATCGGGTTTCCATATTTGGATATCCGAAAACAACATTGATCCAAATTAACGATAGGTCGTGAATCTTATGTGAAGAGTGAAGACTCGAGGTGTAAGGACTGTACGTCAGTATAACACTGAGGGTGATTCCGAGATGAGTTTGACGGAGATAGTACTTTCAGATTCGAGATAAAGATTCAGAGTGCAAGGGCTATTATCGTTGACTCTGAGGGTGATTCCAAAATGAGTGCAACGAGATAGTGCCTTCGGTTTCGTTCGAACCCGGAATGAAATTGTATGGATTAAATGCTTTCAGAACATCGTCAGGTGGACGATGAGCATTCTAAGTGATGTGTCCTTTAAAGGTAATCGTTGCCTCAAGCCTCATCAATCGGGAATGGCTAAAACATGGGAGGTGCAGCAAGGCTAAGTGGGTCATGCCCAAGTAGGACGAGATTTTCCCCTGTCTAGAGGTCCCTTTTTATTCGGCTTAGTGGGCGGTTGGAAATGCGCACCAACTGCGGGTTGTCTTGTTCGGGACATTCCAGTAAGGGATGGCTCCGGTCTTGTGTTGCAAGGGAGCAGGCATACTCCTTGGTACGGTGATCTAGGCCACGTACTGTGACGGGCGGTACCCCAGTAACCCTACCATTGTATGGAATCCAAAATCCAATAAGTGCCAACGGTTTTGATTGTATTACCCACTTTTGTGGCTAGTAGCTGTAATTTAATAATGTAACAATTTCGGCTATTTCATATTTACTTGAAAACCCTAGACCTATTATAATATCACTGGATTTCCTATCAAATGTTTTGGTTAGCGTAAGGTAAAAACTTTTCCATATTTATGTGTGGGAAGTCTTACGTGATACCTTTCTTTTCAAAAGATTGTTAAAGTTAAGCAACCTTAACCTGTTACTCACACCAAACCCATGTCTGACCCAGAGTTTATCTTCTGTTTTCTTAAACTCTTAGGTACTCAAATTTTTACTAGTAGCCAAGGGATTCAGGTTAGCTTTGACGAATTATGGAGGAGCAATGGAGCATGAGGCTTCTGCGTAAAATATATAGTATTCCGTTGCGTTTGGTATCTCTGTGTTGTCTGTTGAGTTATATTAAGTTGTAAATACTAGACAGGTGTTTATAACTATCTAGTATGTGTTGTATTATCTGTGTACTCTGATAGTTGTTGTATACTACATAATATTTTATGTTATTAATATAATTTATTCGTTCCGCTGTTTAGATTCTGATGTGTTGTTTCTTCTTTCTTCTCTTTCTTTCTCTTTTCTATCCCTTTCTTTCTTATTAATGATGCGTCATTCTTTGGAGACGAATGGCAGGTCGTTACATGACTGCTATTGATATGATCATATGATTTTCACCCATGCTTATTCACATGTTATATCATATGTTACTGTTATATAATGCTATTCTGTTTATTTATATCAGTTTATCACACCGCAATTTACCTGTAGAATAGAATCACTATGGGTTGAAATGATACATACCCGAACGGACTTTAGAATATGAATAAATCGTTATGGGCTGAAATGATAGGCCTGAATGATTTTTATTTATTTACTTGGGATTGCAGGTTTTGAAATGATAAAAACCCGGATTTTCCTTTTGTAAATTTCGGATTGAAATGATATATTATCCATATCATTGGGCTTAAATTAGAAAATTTCATACACACTATGGTTAAAATATATTTTCCTAAAATTTTAAAGTATTTTAGAAATGTAAATATTATAATATTTTGATTTTAAACTTAATAAAAATGATTTTGTAAAGTATTATTCATTTTCTAAAAATTTATAAGTGAAATAAATTAATGGTAAAGTTAGAAATTTGAAATATAAGTTATTTTGGAAATTATGATTTGGTTATAAATGGAATTTAAATTAAGTGGGAAATATGATAAGTAGATTTAAAATTTGAATTAAAATGAATTTAAAATGATTTTATAAAGTGCTAATGATTTTTGAATAACTTAAAAGGTTAAATAAATGAATATTTAAGTTGAATTTTGAAATATAACTTAGATTGGAAATTTGTGAATTTTGTTTAAAAGTGAATTTTAAGTTAAGTGAATAAAATGAAAAATAAGTTATATTTGGAAATTTAAACTTAAGTGTTAAGCTAAAAATTTAATTATAAAGAATTGAAATTAAATGTTGGAATATATAAGTAAATTATTATTAAATTGATTTTTGAATAAAAAATTAACTTTATAAAATCATGAATATAAGGGTATTTAAATGATTATTTTAAAAATGAAAATATATGATTTTATAAGTTTAAAGTGATTTAAATAAAAATTTAATTGTTTGTGAAATTATATTGAATATTTGGAATTTAATTAACAAATGTTATTATTTCTAATGTAAAGGATATTACAGCATTTGCAAATACTGTAGTTGATAGAAATGAACTAAATGGCTAAATTGAATTTAGGGCTATTATAACACTTTGTGAGTGTTGTAGTTGCTAAAATTAACTAAGGTTTTATTTGAACTAAAGTAACCCTATTACAGCATATTAAACGCTGTATTTTGTTAAATTGAATTGTTTTAAAAGTAACTTTCCGTAGCATTTTCTAAATGCTGCGAAAGTTGAATTTTTGTTGTTTTAATAAATTTAAGTGAATAAATGAACTTTGAAAGATTAAAATTTTGGAAACTTAATAATTTAATTATTAAATATAATAACTTCATTTTAATGATTTAAAATGAGGTAATTTGTTTTGAAATATAAACTATTTTGAAATGTGTGTTGAAATGGTATTTTAAATAAAATGAATGTAGTTTTGAAAAGATATGATGTTTTGATATTTTGAAATAGATTTTTGAAATAATATAGAATTTTAAATGATATTTGATTAGAAGTATAAAAATACCGTTTTGAAATTTTAACCACAGGAGGTATTTAAATTATAGTTTAACTGATCCTTAGAGGATGGGCGATCCCAAGCATCCTTTAAGTTACTGTGCATTTCTACTACATTTCACTTGAGTTGGTTTACATTATATAAGTTCGAGCGCTTTCTGTTTTACTTTACGCTCGGGTCATCCTAAGTATTTACAGCTTAGCTTTAGATTTCTTTTCTAGAGCTAGGAATCACTGGAGATTCTGCTTGTCTAGTTATCTATTCCCTTTCAGTTTCAGTTGTTATATTTCAGCTCTGGTATTTATAAACTTCTATGTATTTGAGATTTCTATTGTATATGTTTCAGACTGATATTATGTATTTTGTTTTGAGAGTTTGTTATAGTAGCTTCATGAACTACTATGGTATTTTAATTTCCGCTGCGAGTTATTCTGATATATCTGTGTCTATGATTCTGTGATTGTATTTCATTTGCTCCAAATTTATTTACAATGCGGTATTTTGAGCAATTCAAGTCCGGCATGTGTGGATGCGAATTGCTGAAAATATCGGGTTGTTACAACTTGTCTCTTTTGAGAAACTTCTATATGAAGAATTTTAGTGATATCACCTCATATTTAGTAGATGACATGTGTAGATGTTGCTTCTTCTCTTTTGAGAAAAGATGTTATCACTTATCCTTGTATTTCACCCTTTCAATAATCAGTTTATTTTAAGCTAAAATGACCCATGTATTTTTATATAATCGGGTCAGACTGAGTTATTTCAGGTTAGTCACCTGCCGTAGACTATCACTATAGTGCTTCCGATTTGAATTATCTGCTAGGCACCTGTTGTTTAGTTTTGTAGTTGTTTTGCAAACTTTGATGTGTCCTTTTTCATTTTGACTCGATATATATATATATATATATATATATATATATATATATATATATATATATATATATATATTATGGTCCTTGTACCACTACCGTAGTATCACTTTGTATTGTACTGTAATGTATCTTTATATATATATATATATATATATATATATGTTTGACTGCTATTTTGTAATCTTTTGTTTTCGTTGTTATATTTTGTTCTAATAGATCTGTTAGCCAATATGGATTTGTATTAAGCATATATTGAGTATGTCGATCCACTAGAGAAAGAAAACAAAAATTAGAGCACCCAATCGACGTATTCAATACATGTTTAAGACAAAGCTATGGATGGTCGCTCCTAACTAGCCTCATTCTCTGCATTAACAGACAGTATTACTTAGTAATGCTCTTTGTTAATGTGGGTCTCGGGGTGGGGCGTCAAAGCTCGTTAGGACAAAAATTCCAGGATTGTCAAGTTGTCCCCGTATTCCTGCAATACATCTAATAATATTCACATAGTTAGTCCATAATACAAGTATCTTTTTAGTTTGGTTGATCTTTAACTCCGATTTTATTTTAGCGGAAGATTCATCCTTTGAATATCCAGAACTTGTATTGATCATCAGTATTTGAAGTCCCAGATTCGTGTCTTGATGGTCGTAATTTATCAGTTTCTTGCCAGATAATAATTATTTCCCAATTCTATCATGAATGATAGAAATTCCAAAATTCATAGTAAAGGACCCATATCTCTATGACGGATAGACCTTATTATTAAGAATAGGGAGACCAGAATCATCTTAATCATCATAATAGAAGGCCAAAACCCCATATCAACCTAGTAATAATTAGATAGGACTAGAATACCAATCAGATCATTCGTTCTGATATTAATAATGAAGGTCCAGGAGATTATCATTGGTTGTAAACGTTAGAGGTTCAGTTGGCTTGTTTTGTCATTCAATAGTAGAAGATTATAAGCCTGTTTTTGTTGATAAACAGTAGTAGACCAGAAACCCATAACTAGAAATAAGTAATAGAAGACCAGAAATTCATAGCCGGTAATAAACAATAGAACGCCAGAATACCTAATTTGGCATTGATAATAGAAGTCGAGAAAACCATTTCTGTCAATAAGTAATAGAAGACCAGAATAGTCATTCCTGGTATTTTAGAAATTGAAGACCAGAATACAAATTTTGGTAATTAATAATAGAATACCAGAAAACCAATCTGGCAATAAGTAATGGAACACCATAAAAGCAATCTTGCAAATTTTCATGAGGAAAAGTCAGAGAACTCTTTCTGATCTTTTGTCGAATGTGCCATCTTCAGGCTTTGATGTTATCTTGCATACTTTTTCTTTCTCGGGCCCGAATTCTCCTTTATCCATTTGTTTTACCCTATTTCAGGCTAGGACTCTTTTGTCCAATTCTCATGCTTATTTCAAGCAGTGCCCATTTCAGGCTCTTGTCATTTTAGATGTTGCCAATTTCTAGCAGTTTCCATTAGACGGTGCCGATTCCTTGCGGTGCCCATTTCAGGTTGGGACTTTTCTTAGTCCACCGGACATTTCATCGGGATATCCGGTGCGTTCGGCTAGCTTATTCTAAAGCATGGCCTGAGGACTTACCCGACCTCCCTCTAGGAGGCGCCTTAACCTGGCTATAGAGTGATGCTAGTAAGGGATTGTTCGGTACCTTGGCCAGACCATAGCATGGCGGGACCAAGGCATTACCCATCCTCCCTCCAGGAGGCACCTTATCCTAGCCATAGCATGATGCAGATAAGGGCTTGTGCTGCTTTAACCGGGCCATTTCTGATTTTGGCATGGCTAAAGGCTTACCCCCTCCCTCTTGGAGGTGCTTTGACCTGGCCCTCTTGGCGTGACCAAGGGCTTTCTCTACCATTATTGGTAGCATACAATTTTAGGTAGTCCAAGTTTATGGAGAATTTTAATCTCGACCATTTAGACTTCTCCTAGTGAATCATAGTAGAGACATTCTTGAAAATGCTTTATTCATTCAGAGTTGGAAAATATGGTTTCAAATGTTCCGCGTTCCAAGTTCTTGGTACCATATTACCATCATGATGGCATAACTTATAGGCCCTTGGGGGGATTTCCTTGAAAATTATTAGTGGATCTTCCCAATTTGGCCGTAATGGCCCATCTATTGGGTTTCTCATATTGGCCATTACTCTTCTAAGTACCAAATCTCCTTGTCTAAATGTTCTTGTTTTTACCTTTGAGTTATAGTACTTTCATATCCTCCTTGGTATTCAACCATTCTTAAGGCTACTTCATCTCTTTATTCATGAATCAAGTCAAGTGATTCCTTTTTTAGTTCTTGATTTAGGTTAAAGGCGTAGGCAATCCTTCGATGAGAAGGTACTTCAATTTCTATCGGTAGCATTGCATCATAGCCATATATTGGCATATATGGGGTAAGCCATATGTTAGCGAATATGGGGTATAACCCGTTGCAGTTCGAGTGGACGTTCTGTAAGCCATAAAACTAGGGGTAATTCTTCTACCCAATTCTCCTTTACCTTATTTAGTGTCTTCTTCAAAATCGTCTTCATTGTTTTGTTAGCGGCCTCAAAGGCTCCTTATCCTTTAGATGAGCGACAGAAGAGAAGCTTTTTATGATTCCATTTTTATGGAAAAATCGTGAAAATTCTTCACTTTCAAATTGGGTTCCATTGTCGAAGATTATCTTATAGGGTATCCTAAACCTTGTGACAATGTTCTTAACGACAAATCTTAGTACTTTCCCAGAGGTTATTTTTGGAAGTAGGTCTTCTTTAACCCATTTTATGAAGTAATCAATTGTTACTATAGCATACTTTGCCCCACCTTTGGAGATTAGAAGCGGTCTGATTAAATCGGTTCCCCAAACAACGAATGGCCATGGGCTGGTGATGGGGGTTAGTTGACTCGGAGGAAGATGTGGTATCCTCAAGTAACGTTGGCAATTTTCATGTCTTTTAACATACTCGATTGCTTGGTTGGTTAACTATGACCAATAAAATCCTTGTCTCGTTATCTTTTTCTCCAATTTGATCCCTTTGGAGTGATCTCCACAAAGACCTTCAAGGGCTTCCTTTAATATCTTCAATCCTCATTTGGATTTTACACATCGCAAATAGGGAAGGGAATATCCTTTCTTATATAGAAATCCATCCATAATGGTAAAGTTTTGGGTTAGAGTCTTTAGCTTTCGTGCCTCTGTTTTATCTGTAAGTAATGTTCCATTGACAATATAACTCATAATCGAAGCCATCCAAGTGTTTTCATAGCATTCTTCCGTTATTGGAGCTGCAGGTTCTTCACTCGGCCTTTCCTGATCCGTTTTCTCCATTTCTTGTGCTGTAACCCATGATGGTGTCAATACCAGTAGCTCATTAGTTTTCTCTTGTTTATTTTCCTCAATACTAGGATTAGCCTGAAATCCCACAAGCACAAATTGAGTCTCAGGGGCTCCACTTGAACTTGCTAACTTAACCAACGAGTCTGCTTGGGAATTGTCTCCTCTTGTTATTTTGTGTATAGAGAAATCTTCAAAAAGCGCAAGCATTTTTAATGCCTTTTCACATATTGACTGAGTTTGGGATCTTCTGTCTGGTATACTTGTTTGATTTGATTGACCATCAATTGGGAATCACTGAATACTTGAATCCTCAAGATTTTGAGTTCTAAAGCGAGGGTCAATCCTGCGACCATGGATTCATACTCTGCCATGTTGTTATTTGGCGGAAACCTCAATTTCATAGAATAATGAAGTCTATGTCCATTAGGGGTAATTATTACATATCCTGGTCCAGCCCCTTGTTTATTTGAGACACTATTCACAAATAACCGCCACATGGGTTTTAAGTCCTTTTCCTTTTCGATTTGCTCTAAAACTAATCCCATACATTCATTAGTGAAGTCTATTAATGCTTGTCCTTTTATAGCCGCTCTAGGTTGATATTCTATATCATATTGACTTAGCTCAGTTCCCTACTTAATCAGTCTTCCAGAGGTTTCAGGTTTACTAAAGACTTGTTTCAATGGAAAGTTGGTCAACATCTTTATTAAGTGCACTTGAAAGTAAGGTCTTAACTTTCAGGCCATGAGAATTAAATAGTATGCTAGTTTCTCAATAACTAGTTATCGAATTTCGGCATCCTTTAGCTTTCTACTTACATAAAAAAACCGGTAAATGCAATTCATTGGTTTTCCTAATCAATATCGTACCACGTGCTCCGAGATTTCCATGTACAAGAATGGATCCTCCCCATCTTCAAGGCTAGATAAGATCGGTGGTTTTTCAAAATGCGATTTCAACTCTTGAAATGCTTTTCTGCAATCTTTGACCCATTTGAAATTTTTCCTCTTCTTTACTACCTCAAAGAATGGAATGCACTTATCGGTAGACTTTGAAATAAACCTGTTTAGTACTGCTACTTTTCCATTTAAACTCATAACATCTTTACTATTCTTAGGCTCTACCATATCCTTAATGGCTTTAATTTTTTCCAAGCTAGCCTCAATTCCTTGCGCACTGACGATATAGCCTAAGAATTTTTTTGGAATAAACTCCAAAGCTGCATTTTTAGGGGTTGAGTTTCATTTGATACTTACGTAGTACTTTGAACATCTCATCCAGATCTTCAAGATAATCCTTTTCCTCTTGGGATTTTACCAACATGTCATCTACATAACTTCCATATTTCTTCCGATTTAATCTCTAAACATCCAGTTAACTAATCTTTGATAAGTTGCCCCAGCAGTTTTCAACCAAAATGGCATAACTTTGTATAACAATAGGTTCCCTCATCTATATTGAATCTGGTATGCTCCTCATCAGGTTTAATCATAGGGATTTGATTGTATCTGGAGTATGCATCTATCAAGGAGAGCAGCTTATGTCCACTAGTTGAGTCGACCACTTGATCTATCTTTGGCAGTGGGTAACGGTCCTTTGCATAAGCTTTGTTTAAATCCGTGTGATCCACATAAGTCGCCACTTCCCATTAGATTTCTTTACCAAAACTAGATTTGCCAACTACTCAAGGTAGAAAACTACTCGTATAAACCCATTTTGTTGCAATTTCTTGACTTCTTCCTTTAAGACATCAGTCCTTACCTTATCGAACTGCCTCTTCTTTTGCCCGACTAAAGGGATGTTTGGATTGATATTTAGAGTGTAACTCATAATTGTTGGGTCAATCCCTATAATGTCAGAGTGGTTCTAAGCAAAAATATCCTTATTGGCTTTTAAGAATTTCGCCAACTTCAATTTTAGGTGCTGCTCGAGATTTTTTCCCCCTCTGACTATTTTGGTCGAATCGGTAGCATCTATTGGAATTTCCTCAGTTTTCTCAACTGGCTTAATCTTTCAACCTCTCCTCGGCAATCTAGCTCTATAATAATCTCGCTTTTCACAATTGAGTTGGTGTCCATTCTCATCCTCTTTCCATAAACTGCAAAACATCTTTTGGCAATACATTTATTAGTTCTATTAGATATTTCTTCGCTTCAAATGATGGATGTCTAAACCCATCATCTTAAGACTGTAAAGCAATGGAAGAATCAAAGTAATAGGCAAACTCCCTGTTATATTGTTCCAAAGTTGCGAAGTACATTCCCCTTGATGCAAATTGCTCGCCTCAGATAGTTCCCCAACCATTCTTAGTAAAGAATTTGAGCATCAAACGTTTAGGTGAGATGAATGCGTCCACTTCATCTAGCGCTGGACGTCCAAAGAAAGCGTTGTAAAATGATGGCTGGTCTAATGATTACAAAAGTTGTTTCAAAAACACAAGAGCACGAAGGGAGTCCCAACTGCACCAAGAGCTTCACTGGTCTTAATTTAGTTGTTCTCTTGCCGTTGAACACGAAGATGGGTTTAGGGCTTGGTTCAAGTTTGTATTTAGAGATTCTCATTTAATCGAATGCAGGTCGAAAGATCATGTTTACAGTGCTTCTAGTGTCGACCAGGATCTTTGTAACCACTGAGGAGCCTATCTGATCCATGATCATCAATGGGTCGTTGTGGGAGTGATGGATTCCCCTTCTTAACTCTAGGGGATTGATTACCAAAGTGTGCATGTTGATATTATACTTTGGTTTCTTAAGCGATGGTTCTTCTTGCATAGAAAATACGTCCTTCCTTACTTCACAAATGTATCTATTCCTAGCATTCTAACTTCTACCCGCAGGATGTGGTCGACCATATATTATGTGTATTCTATTTTGAGGTGGACTCAGGTTCAATGGATAATCGTCTTCAATCGTATTAACAGTGTTACCGACAAGTTTTCTTGTCTCAATCTCTGGCAAGGAAGTATGTCATGGGTTTTTCATAAACTCTTTTAGCTGTCCTTCTCGAATTAGTTTTTGACTTATCCCTGCCAACACTTTACACTCAATAGTCTTATGACCATTTGCCTTATGGTAAGCACAGTAGTTATCTCCTTTCTTTGAATCTGGATAATTTCGAACTTTGAAACAGGTCAAAAAATCGACCTTATCTTGAGTCGTCGCATAAATGTAGAAGATTAGTCTGTTTAATGCTACCACGTTAGCATTAGCATCTTCCCATCTAGACTTTTTGTGAATCTTTTTTGAGATGAATTTTCCACTGTCCCTCCTCTAATTAGAATTCTTCTTAGAATAGTACAATTCATCCATTCGGATGAATTTGTTGGCTTGAAAATGAAAGCCATGCAAGTCTCATCAACCATAGACGAATAATTCCTTCTAGAAAGGAGATATGACTATAAGGCTTGAATGAACTGTAATAAGTTTGTCCTTGTAGTTCATTCCCTTGGCTCTCAAAGCTTCAACGTTAAACCTCTTCAAGTAATCTCCCAATGACTTGCTATGATTTTGTATTATATTAACGAGCACTGTATAGTTAATCGATGGGTCTTTACAGATGCAGAACCGAATCAAGAATTCATAGGAGAATTGTTTCCTAGAATAGATTGTGTTCTTGCGATATTGTCGGTACCACTTGGTAGAGGCTCCTTAAAGAGTAACTGGAAAAAGGCGACACCTAACAGCACTAGAAGCATTGTATGAATCTATTTGACTGTCAAATTCCTTCAAACGGTTATCAGGATCAAATGTACAATGATATTTCATTGTAGGGACCTTCACGTGAGAGGGAATGGGTGCTGTCATTATCTCATCGATGAAGGGGGAACCCTCTCATTATTATTTACTCTCTTGTCTGCTGTTCTCTTACACTTAGTATTCAACAGGTCCTTCACGACATTCTCTGCCATGTCTGTGAGGTAAGCTTCATTGTTCAAGTAGTCTTTCCTATTTGGTTTGTAGCCATCTGAGGTAGATCTTGTAGAACAGTGCTTGTCTTCCTTTTGGATTCTTCTTTGATAGTTTTCCTTTAGTGGAAGATGATCCTTCTTTAAGGGAATTTTAGTTTTTCTTTTCACGGCATTAGTGTTGATTTTCAAGTCTCTCCTAGAAGAGACAACTTCCTCTCCTGCTGTGGAAGCTTTCATGGATGACTTGCAGGCTAGAACTTCATCTAGGAGATTTTTCATCTCCATCATTTGCAACTCTAAGTGTGTAATTTTAGAAATATTCCTTCGATTGAAGATTCTGAGCTAAAGCCAATTGCGGAGATAACTGAATTTGAGGCAGTGGTGGAATTGGTTGAGCTGGTGCGAAAGACTAACCTTGTTCCTTGTTCCCAAGGGTGAAAGATGGTGAAACATTTTCTTCCAGCAAAGTTGCATGTTTATCCCTTTCATTTAAGGGGTAAAGTCTTTTTGATTTCATTTTCCTACAACAAACCAAATTTAGACAGTTAATTGTATTAAGATAACAAGGACGGAGATTCAAGCCCTCCTTTTAGCGTCAAAAATGTTGACAAGAAAACTTGCCAACATCATCAATGTTTTGGTAAGACAATTTTTCTTGGGCATAACTATGTGGTTAAGATGATTTCCACTTTTGAAAGTGTATCTTTAAACAAATTATCCTAATCAATTTAGTTTTGAAGAACAGGATGATAGATACTCATACCTCCCGACCTTGTCAAAAGATTTAAGAGGCTGCTGCAACCCTTCGACCAAGTTGACAATGTACTAGATGGTCAGACCTTTCGGCCTTGTCGAAAGGTTACAGGTATGTCCATCCCAACCTTTCGTTTAGGCTAGAGTGATAAGGATTAGTTCAACCTTTCGACCTTGTCGAAAGATTATTAACACGATTAACTCGACCTTTCGACTAGGTTGGAATAGATATAAGTTGTTAGACATTCCGTCTTTGCCGAAAGGTATGGCAAGGCTTTTCCAACCTTTTGACTAGATTAAAATAACTTTTAATTTTTCTAGCTTTCAGAAAACAAGAGTTGATATAATATGTCATAGAACTATATCAGGGATTTGATATCATATATTTATTGAGCCATAAGTTGTATTCCCTTTTCGTGGATGAAACCATGAATTTTGTGTATAGGGATACGAAACTCATGGATGTATCCCATGATTGTTGCATGATATAGAATCATAATGAAAAAAGAAGATAAGAAATAAATCATGTGTGTTCAATCGTTATTGTTGAATTAACACCTAATCATGATCATCTCCAAACTCCAAGTTGATTGCAAATCATAATCCTCTTTATTTTCTCATGATGAAGTTTGATACAAAGTTTAAGAAACAAATCCCAAATTTGAATTCAAAATTAGGGTTATAAACATAGTGAGCGGAAGAAAAAGTTGTAAAGTGAGAGCAGAATGGGAGAAATCGGATCCCAAAACTAGGCCCCTTAGGTCTTATTTATAGATGTAGGCCTTCCCTTCAATTTTTTCGAAAGGTTGTCCTCATTCTTTGCTGACTCATGAATGTTGCCTTCTTCATGATCCTTTCGAAATTGTCAAAAGTTTCTTATATGTGTTCCAACAGGTTCGAAAAGCTTGCTATGCTTTCGAAAAGGTCATTATAGTGTTGTTTGAACTTGTTTTGACTTATACTCTTTGTTCAAAAGGTAAGAACTTCTTGAATGTTGAGAGATGAAACCTTTCGACTCCTTCGAAAGGTCAGGGACTACTCTACGCTGTTGATTGCATCCTTTCGACTTCTTCGAAAGGTTTGATTTGAACTCTTTTTCTTTAGTCTTTGTTTTATGATGAATGGTTACGTAACTATTCTTCTATCCCAACAGGAAGGTGCTTGGAGGTTTTGTACCTAGATGCTTTGTTGTGCCTTAGTAATTCTTTTCCTCATGCTTGCGAAGGCCTTGCTCCAAAGTTCTTATGTGCTCTTCTTTACTAGAGTCGAACAATCCTTACAACACTGTCAAAAGGTGAATTTACCTGCTGCTTTTTATTCATACCGATGTTTTATGAAAGACCTTCTTTATCTTTATACATATTTTATGGTTAATAAGTGCTAATGAAATCTGGTCAAGTATTCGACAAGTTTTCAATACTCAATCTGCTGTAAAAATTATGTTTTACAAAAGACAACTGCAAAACATGAAGTAGGTAAGTCTACCAATGAGAAAATACTAGTCAAAAATTAAGATGTTATGTGAAAAACTAGAGTCAGTGGGTCATAAAATATCAATTATGAACATATATTATCAATACTAAATGGTCTAGATGAAGATTATGATGCTATTGTGGCAGTCATCTCATTAAAAGAAACAACACCTACCATTTAATATGTGCACTCCATATTATTTGGTCACGAAGATAGAATAGAGCAAAAGAAACCTATTGTTTCATAATTTTCTGCTAATTTTGTTAGTAACGACAAATTTAGAAACCAAGAAAGGAACTACAATGCCAAAAATCAATCAACCACTTAAAGAGGTGGTTATTCAGGTAGATTTAGAGGAAAAGGAGGAACGTATAGCAACAACAACATGTAGATATGTGAGAAACATGGTCATTCAGCAAAAAAATGTTATTTCAGATTTGTCTCTAATTACACACCATCATGGTAGACCAATGCAAGAAATTATCAACCAAATGTTAATAAGATTCAACAAGATAATAATAATCAATCTGAAAATTCAAACAGTGATGCTGCTAAGTTTGAATACATAAATAATGAAATATGGTATCCTGATTCTGGAGTTACAAGTTATGTGATAAGTAATCTGAACAACTTAAACTTAGGCAACAAGGAGTACAAAGGTACACAATCTATGCATATGGGTGATGGGAAATCTATTAAAATCACACACACCGAAAATGCATGTTTTATCGGCAAAAGAAAGTTTTACCTCAACAACTTGTTGAGAGTTCCCTTAATAAGAAAAACTTTATTTCGTGTATCATAATTTGCCAAAACAACAATGGTTTTTTGAATTTTATCCAAAATATTGCTTAGTTAAAGTTATTCTGACAAAGAAATTTTATTGCAGGGTAAGGAATCTAGAGGACTATACACATTCAATACTGAAAATTCAAGAAATCTAGGATTTAAGGAAAAATGCAGTTATATCTCTGAATTGAAACAAAGTGATGATAGTAAGAAATTTGATATATGGCATTATAAACTAGGTTATCCAAATGTAAAGATTGTAAAACATGTGTTGAGTAGTAATGACATTCCTTTTGAAAAGATTTCAACACCTTATGTGTGCACTTATTATCAAATGGGAAAAAGCAATAAACTTGCATTTCCAGACTCAAAAACTGAATACAACAAACCCTTAGAGTTAGTTGCTACTAACTTATGGTGCATGGCACCAATCAACACTGACTATAGGTACAAGTACTATATTTCATTTATTGATGCATATTCTAGATATGTTTAGATTTACTTCTTAAAATCCAAATTTGATACTTGTAATGCAGTAGTACAACACATAACTCATGTAGAAAAACAAACAGGTGATCAGGTAAAAACAATACAAACTGGTGGTGGAACAAAGTTCCAACCACTTAAAGAATTTTTACAAAAAAGGGAATATTACAGAGAACAACATGTTCATATACATCTGAACAAAATGGACTGATTGAGAGAAAGCGTAGGCAAAATGTAGAAACCGGCCTTACTTTACTTGCTCAAGCATCACTACCACTTAAATTTTAGCCACATGCTTTTTACGCAACTGTTTACCTAATCAATAGGCTGCCAACTAAGGTTTTAAAACTAAAAGGCCCTATGGAAATGCTATATGGTGTTAAACCTGATTATCAAAGTTTAAGAGTTCTTGGATGCTTATGTTTCCCTTATTTAAGACCATATAATGCATACAAACTAAACTTTAGATCATCCCCATGTACATTTTTAGGGTATGCATTCAATAAAAAAGGGTATAAATGTCTAGACAGAAATGGAAAATATTTACATATCTAGATATTGTCTTTAATGAAAAAAATATTTCCTTTTAGCAACATAAACATCAAAACCACACAAAAGGTATACGATCCAAAATTATCCATACCTGATATACTTGAAAAATTTGAGGTAATGAGAACAACCTCAAAAAAAGATTGTTTAGGCTGATAATACATTGCCAATAGATGAATCAGCATGTGATCAACATGATTCCCATCAGTCACCCACTCAATTACCACATCATGAAGCTGACATGCAGTCCAGTTCACATCAATCATTAGATGGTTTTCAATCATCTAATGATGATGGGCAGACAACAGCCAGCCATAGGGATTAGTAGCAAGCATCGCAGCCAGCACTTGAAACAACTGGACATCACATGATGAATAAAGCAAAGAGTGGAATATTTAAACCAAAGATATACAATGTAGTCATAGAAAACAGTGAACCGAGAAATTCTTACGAAGCAATAAAGGATGATAAATAGAGAGCAGCAATGAAAGAGGAGTATGATGGTTTAATTAACAACAAAACCTGCACATTAGTTTCTCTACCAACAAACAAGAATGTTATTTGATGCAAATAGACTAATAGAATAAAGAGAAACTATGATGGTTCAATCTCTAAGTATAAGGCAAGATTAGTTTCAAAAGGCTATTCACAAGAAAGTGGATTTGACTTTGATGAAACTTTTTCACTTGTAGTGAAGCCTACCACTATAAGAATAATTATCACCATTGCCTTACATAAAGGTTGGAATATCAAACAATTAGATGTGAATAATGACTTTTTAAATGGTGTTTTGCGGGAGGAAGTTTACATGGAGCAGCTTCAGGGGCTTAAACAGAAAAACAAAGAAACTATGGTGTGCAAATTAAACAAAGCCATCTGTGGACTTAAGCAGGCACCAGAGTCTGGTTTGAAAAACTGAAGTCTACTCTGACCAATCTAGGCTACACATCAATAAAATCTAATAACTTTTTCTTTACTAAATCCAGTAAGCTTGCTACCACTTATGTACTGATATATGTTGATGATTTCATTATTACAAGCAGCAGTGACATAGAGATCAACAAGCTCACTGAACACTTAAACAAAAATATTCTCAATTAATGACCTTGGTTGTCTCAACTACTTTCGAGGAATTGAAGTGAAATGAATGTCAAATGGCCAAAACTTCTTAAGTGAAGGGAAGTATATTTCAAAACTTTTAGTTAAAACAAGAATGGACAAAGAAAATTCACTTTCAACTCCTATGGAAAGTAATATACATTTATCCATAAAAAAAGGAGAAGTAATTTCAAATGACTGACAATACAGAAGCATGGTGGGAGCACTACAGTATGCTACAATTACTAGACCAGACATTGCATACAGTGTGAACAAAGTAAGTCAGTTCATGCAAAATCCCTTGGATGAACATTGGAAGGATGTCAAAAGAATCTAAGATATTTAAAAGGGACAATAAAACATGGACTAATATTGGAATCAAGCAAAAGCATCAACATCAATGGGTATGCCGATGTAAACTGGGCTACTGATCCTGATGATAGAAGATCTATGTTAGGATACTGCATATTTTTAGGCAAAAACCTGGTGTCATGGTGCTAAAAAACCAACCAACAATTTCTAGGTCTACAGAAGCTGAGTACAACAGTATGGCCAATGCTACTGCTAAAATAATGTGGATTGAATCACTGTTCAGTGAACTTCATATCAAAACAAGTAGCAAAGCTACAATATAGTGTGACAATTTAAGTGCAGTTCTACTAAGTGCTAATCCAGTTTTACACTTTAAAACTAAGAATATGGAGCTAGAACTTTATTTTGTCGGAGAACATGTTACAAGTAACAAGTTAAATGTTGGACATATACCTGCCACTTACCAAACTGTAGATTTACTGACCAAACCACTGTCATAAAGGAACTTTATGTTGTTCAAGCAGAGGCTCGACATGGATGAAACCGACAGTTTCAACCAAACTAAAATGAAAGCAACTGAATCCAACTTCATCACAACTTTGACTACTAAGATTCACAAGGAAGATATTAGAGATCATCCAAATAGATTCAACCGCATCACAACTTTGTTACACCTGGATCAAGATGAAATCAGTCAAATACAATCTTATCACAACTTCAACTTCTCAGATCAACAAGAAAGGAAGTGAAAATATATTAGATCAATTCAAAATCGAAGCCTCGTGCCTCATCGATTCAAAATAGAAGCCTCGAGACTCCATGTTTATACAACAAAAGAAAAATCTATTTCTAATAAGGAGTAGAGCTAAAGCATATTGATAATAGATGCAAATAGCCTTGCTCAGATCTGAAATTTGTTGAAGATAATTGAAGCTAACAGAAAATTTAGGGATTTTCTCCAAATCCTGATTCTTTTAGAATTAGGTTTGAGGAGGCAAATGAAAGCAACGTTAGAGAATAAACTGACACCCGATATTATAACTTGCTGCATATCTAATACTTTATAAATGGGATTGTATTTCCAGCCCAACATGAGCATTTCCAAATGCAATAAATACTTTGTATCTCTAATATATCGAATTATGTATTTTGAATAAAAATAATCAGAAAATCAAATACAATTTCATTTCAGCAATATCAAACTTCTCAATTACTTATAAAATCTTTAAATTGAAGATACCTAAGATCTAATATATTTGTATATTTATTAGTTATGATACATGCATAAATGTGGGTATCAGTTTGATCAAAAGATAAAGTGGGTTTATTAGCTTATCAACCTATAGTTTCATTTTCATTATACACATGTGGTTGAACTAATTTTTTATTGTTTACATGTGCATTCCCTTAGTTCGTTTTCCTGATAGTTTCTCTAATTTTTCTTAGCCTGTTGTAATTTTTAGCATGTGTATAATTATGTGTATCAGCCTGCTTATTTAACAGTATGTCCGGCTGTAGTTTTATTTTGAGTATCATACATTGCTTGTCATGACATTCCCATTCTTTCTCCTTACTAGTTCAGCCTGTTTTTTTTTTTTTGTGTGAGAACAACTTTCATAACATTAGAAATGGTTCTTTTTATAACCCATATAATATGTACATTACCTATATTTGACCTTTATAGCACTATTCACTTACACTAATGGAGACGGTTGAATTTAATACTTTAACCATTACTTTTATAAAAGTATAGAAGCAAAAGTATACATATTAGTTCACGAATTTGAAATTTTTTGGTAATATAATATTATTATGTGTTATTTTAAGTTTTATGTTTACTATGTGTTTTCTTTTACTAGTCGACTTTGTCATTGTACTCCTCATGTTTTGTTGCTATACATATATAGGATGCTGGTTTCTATATATAATATTGTGCATTTCTATGTTGTGGATCCAGTTTGTTTACCTATTTACTATTATAAAACCTAGTTATATGATATGTGATGCACTTCATTAATTTAATACTCCTAACTCGAGGACATACGCAACTTTATATATTTGAATATATATATATATATAAGTATGTTTTAGTGATCTTTTATTAATATATTTCTATAATATAAAATTAGCAAATATTTTGAAGTTTCTTTGACTAACGAAATGAATTTTAGAATGAAATTATGTAATATTTCTTAATTATTATTTCTAATAGTCAAAGTGTAATATATAATTTTTTATATATTATTAGAGTTTCAAAGTACTCCATTGAATATTAACTTGTTTTTGTTATATATATATGTGTGTGTGTGTGTGTGTGCGTGTGTATTTGGTAAAGTAATTTTATTTTACTATCTGGTTTTATCTAATTTATTATATTGACTCGAATTATATGAATAATTAACTGTTGATATTTGTTTAGATGATTTTAATCAGATATGGTGATGACATCCTTTTTATGTGGTTTTATGTTGTTTTATTCAGTGTCACGAGAAATCTGAATAAACGGTTTAGTAATACCCTCTATTATGAGACTTTAGGTAACACTTTTTCGGCTATTCTTTGGACTCATTATATTTAATATACGAGTACTGAATAAATTGTAACACCCCTAATTTTAAATAATATTATCCAGGATATTTAAATAGATAAATTAAATAGAATAATGTAGAAGTTAGAGTGATAAGGAATTGAGATTTGAATGCTAATTAAGGTCGTTCCTTAACTAATGAAATTATAAGCGTGATTTATAAATTAGAAATTTAAGAGAATAAGGCAAGGGAAAAATAGGAATAGCCATATACCATAAGCCCTAAACCCCTTACCTTATTCTCATTCACATTACTTAAACCAAAAGCACAAACAATGAGAGTTGAAGGCCAGCCATAACCCGAAGAGAAGAGGAACACAAAATCCATTTAGAGGTTAAGATTCAAGCTAGGAAGATTAAAGCTAGAACAAATCTCAAGTTCCTTATACAAACAAGGTGAATAATGATCTAAACCATCTTATATAAGTCATCTTAAATGATTTAGTTTAGCTTGAGGTTTTAAACCGTATGATTGGAAGAATGATGACATGTTTTGATAGATTAAATGGATATATGCTTGTTGATGATTTATATTATTTAATATGTATTTTATGATATGTTTAGATAAGAAAGCCTATCATATGACATCCATGAGAGAAACTAGCTAATTTTTTATATATAGTCAAAAATATTATTTTAGAAGTGGGTTTCACGTTTCATAATTTTCTAAGTAATTATGGATTCATTATGAATTTTCCATGAGAGAAACTAGCTAATTTTAGGTTTATTATTTAAGGTAATTAAATTATGTTTTCGAATCTGAAATTTATATTGTTAAAAAACATATTTAATGTGAATTATTGTGATTTTTTGAGATATTCCTAAGTGCTTTACTAAGGTAAATAACTTAATTAATCTAGAGGGGCTTAACTGTTATTTAAGATTTTAGGCTATTTTGTTAAGTATAAAATGTTTCAAATATTTTAAATCAATCTGTGCAGCACAGAAGAGTATATGATAAAGATTTCATAGCCAATGAATTTTTGACTAATATTGATAGATAGGTGAAAAAAAGGACTTAGTTTGAAAGAATAGTGTAAAATATACTTATTACGGATTTAAGTATATAGGGCCATCGTCTAAAATTTTTAAATGAAATGGTTTTTTAATATATTGTACTGTTGGGATAAGTTAAGGAAATGTTTTCCAAATATAGAAATATTTAATGTGGTTTTGAGAATATATCTTCGTAAAGGTATTTTGAGATAAATATTTGGAAAGCGTTTTAATTAATGAAAAGATTAAATAAAGAGGCTTAGTGTTACTTGGTGCTTTACCACTGTTGCTTCCTTTGGTAATTTAATCTCTGGTTGAATTTCTGTATATTTGAAATTTAAATAATTGACTATCAAATGTTGGCCAGTTTATAAAATAACATTATCGGTTCAGAGAGACCGGGATTGGATATGTTGTCTGTAAACCACTTCAGACCGGCATAAGCGTTTCAAATTGGAACATCTAAAGATAATCAAAATGAAGCTTTTTGAAGTGCAAGAGTTACTTGCGACTAATCCTAAGGATGATTCCAAAATGGATGTAGTAAAAGTGGTGCTTTTGGTTTTGTTCAGTCCCAAAATGAACTTGAATGGATAAATGCTGGCACTTTATTATTGCCTAGAGGGCAGTGTTGGCATTTCAAGTGGGAAGTGTTATATAAAGGTAAAATGTAGCCTCAAGCCTCATCAACCAAGAAATGAGAAAAATCGGGCATGCAATAGAGCCTTATGGTTCGCTCCCATTTGCGTATGGTCATTCTAAAATCTAGATCGATTACCGTTAACCCGAAAAATGGATCAACACCGTGGTTTGAGTTTGAAAGCACCAACCCTGTTCTGACAGAGAAATATCATAGATATAGAAAATGAATAGTAAAAGAAAAAAGATAGAGAATTTTTATAGTAGTTCGGCTGTTAATGAAGCCTACGTCCACTTTAGAGTTTTATTATAGACTGATTGCTATTATAGAAAGTGTTTGATTACAAGACTTTGATTACCTTAAAGTAGATTGAATCCCAAAAGTTGGAATCCATTGGAGAATAGCAGTGAATCCCTTTGGAGATTGTTGCGAGGGAGGTAGAGAGTGAAGAATGTTTCTAGCAGAGCTTCAGCAACTAGTTCGGAGAAGATCCCGTTTATGTTGCAAGTAGGATGGTATTTATAGAGATCGAAGGACTTCTGGGCCAGGCCACTTCATCAACTTCTCACAGATGGATGCATAACGACCTAGGGGGGTTTAACTCATGATCCGAGTCAAAACCATGGGTCGCTAGTGACCCATAGAGTTGGCTCATACGTGAGCTAATAACGTGGGTCCCGAGCCATTGCATTGCTTAGTTGACTCGTTGAAACCTCATGGAGAAGCATGGGTTGCTAGAGATCCATGGTATTTGGGTTGCTAATGACCCATACGCTTAGCATATTTTTTTGTCACCCTTCTTCCTTCCTTCTCTTCTTCCATGCAACAGAGAAACCCTTCATTTTGCATGGATCGCTAGCAATCCATAGGGTATGGGTTGATGGTAATACAAGTACTTAGGATACTTCTTGGAGTTTGGAGCTTGGAGCTTGGGATGACACCATGGTCTTATGTCGTCATTGTTTAAGTAGTCCCGTCGCACATTGTTCCATTATGATGATAATTTACTAGCTATTTGCGGTCAGCTACTAATTAGACTGGATGAATGTTCGTCTCTTGTTTTAGTCAATCTTAGTTGTTGTCTCAGTAATATAGCTTGTCTCTTGATAACTCCTTGCCTTTGCCTCTCTAGTTAAGGTTAAGTTCTAAACCACTCTGAAGTCACGGGATTGTTTTGTTCTTTTGGATCCTGCTGGGTTAAAAACCTAGATAACATTAGCCTTCCAGAGCGCGTAAACAAGGCGTGCACTAGAAGTTATACATCTTAATATCTATCCATCGATTTCCAAGTGATTGCGTTATAGTTTTACGAATTTGTGGTAGTTCATGCTGTTGGTAATCTAGCTTTGTTCTTATACGCTATTGCTTGTCATAACGAATCAAATTTCTCTCCATTTGTTCTCGATATGCTTCAAGATGATTGGTGGATGTCAAAGTTCGAGTTCGACAAAAATATACCCTAATCTTATGGGCCGCTAATGATCCATGTGGTATAGGTCGCTAGTGACCCGACTACTTGAACAATTTTCACTTCGGAAAGATGGGTCGCCAACGATCCATGATGGATTGCACACGACCCAATGACTTAGTAATTTTTGCTACGTTCCTTTACTCGCCTATATCTATGACTTGAGATGACCTATACCCTTATTCGAACTGACCTTATCATCTTTCCAAGCCGACATGCTTCAACTTCCTCGTGCGACCCAAGCTCCCTTGCGATCCAGTGTCTTCCCAGTATTTCGATCCATCAATCTTAGGTGATTCCACCCTTCTATTGCGATATTCTCTCGTGTCTTCATCTTTAAAGCATCACCCTTTTTTTGATCCAAACCCTAGCTTGGAATCAAAGTTCACCGTCATCTTGAGTCGCCATCGATCAATCCTTTAGCTTGCTACCGATCCATTTCATAGTTCACTGAATTCAGACTTTGATCTTTATCGTGTTTTAGAATTCATTCTCAGGTAGGGTTTCTAACTGATTTGCTAATTGCAGTGTTTGTGTAACGATTTGATGATGAATTTTCATTTGCAATATTGGTTGTTAGAAGTTTGGGTTGATTGTGGTTTGATGGGTGAAAAAGCCAATCGAGTCTTGAGTTTTTTCCTAGAACGACATTCGGTCGTTGGCCCAATGCTTGATGCGTTTTGCAATCTTTGTCCATATCACTAGTCGATCTCGATTCTTCCAGAGAATTCGGACTTATCTTGTGTGCTTGTTACACGCTCAACGTCACTGTAGTGAGAAGGGTTTTCCACGTTGCTTTGGACAACGGATCCATTATCGATCTTTGATCAATAAGGGGTAAATGTAGGAGAGTATAAACAAAAAAATAATGCGATGCAAAAAGTCCTTTTCTACTTCCACTACGAGCGAACTATCTACACCGAATAGAACGTTTGTGTATTTCGAGCACCGAGTTTATCCCATATAGATAACACACTGCACTTGCAACAGTTCACAATTGAAATCCGATGTGCCAGTCATGAATTCATGTCTCTTTGAAATTCAAGTGCGGTAGGGAAATTTTTTAGTTTAGGATAGATTTTACATGACCGTTTTGGATGCGAGTTCTGTTATCTAGAACGAAACAGCCATCCACACATCGCAAGTCAAGTATGGGAAGTCCGACTCTCTCAGAAGCCAAGTCATCATCCATCTCTCTTTCTTCTACCACTTCTCAAGCTCAGTATGGACAATTAGTCCTGGTTGGACCTATCATGGATCAGATACCTCCCAACTTTTGAGTTCTACTTAATCCGCCTAAGCGAGCTTCTTCGGTGGTTGCTAAAGTTTTTCATAACATCTCTGCACAACACGAAATTCCAGAAGAGGATGTGTGTCTACTAGAGAAGGATGAATTCGCTCATATGCCTCCCCCATGGTACACCGCCTACCACCGATACATATGTTTGAATAGAGCCATGCCCCACTTCAACGACTTTCTACACGAGACTCTTTTGAACTTGAGTATTGCCTCATTTCAGCTTCATCCTAATGGCTATGCCACATTGACTTGCCTACATGTTCTTTTCATGCGGACGTTCAACCGTGCTCCAAGTTTTGATGACTTGCAGTTTCTAGCGTTTAAGAGAAGAGATGACTGTCCTTCCTTGATCATAATTGAAGCCCAAAGAAATCGAAAAATCATCCTACACTTACAATGCAACTTTTCATGTTTCAAGATGCAATATTTCTTTATTAGATGCCCAGAGGGGTTCGATCGTTGGTGGACGACAGAGGGTAAGTTTCTGTTTTCATTCATCGAGCTCTGATGCGTTGCAATGGAGTTTCTAATGGGCCATATGTCCCTTGCAGTTATTCCAAGGCAAAATAGAGACGTGTATCTTGATGAAGTTTGTCAAAGTCTAAATGCTATTGATGTCGAGAAGAGATGCATTAAAGTGTTACTGACCGATAAGAACTTGGGTTGGTATGGGTTACTGGCTCCGGGTAGATCTGCCGTTCAGGTTGAAATTCCCTCTCCCGCCCGATCCAGGGTTTGTACAAGATCTACTTCTTCCTCCCACTATTCCGAGGATGGCGCCTCTTAAGAGAGAGAGATCCCATCCGAAGGATCAACAGATGAGGCCCGCGAGGGAAGAGATGCCGCTGCGATTGGATTAAGCAGCCCAGTTAGAATGCCTCCATTTTCGGAGGAAGCAGAAGAAGAGTTCAAGCGTAGAGAAGGAAAGGTTGCATTGGACTTAGAAAAGGAAGAAGGAGATTTTGAGAGTAGTAGCGATGTGTCTACTGCAAGTGATAAGATCTTCGTAGAATTTGATGACGAGGACTCGGAATTTACTAAACTCTAGGTATGAGCCCCATTCTTTTGAGCTCACCTCTCCTTGATATAAGCGGTAAAGACAAAGCTATAGGGTTCAAAAGGCGTCGAGACTCTCCAAATAAAGACGTCAGAGCGGAGTTCAGGGATTTCAGCGAAGTTTATGTTGATTTTGATGAGCCTGTGAAAGAAGATTTTAAATTTGTTATGGCACCTCCTTGCTCAAGTGATATCTGCTAGAAGTTAGTTCAGTTGCGTCTATGATGGCTGAAGTTAGTCTGATTTCACCTACGACGGCTGTTCGTTCCGGTTCGTGATGACGTTTTAGGCCTACCTTAGAAACACACTACACATCTCACTAGGATTGCACTCACTTCCTTTCATTCCTTTATTTTCGTGGTGTTTGTTTTATGTTTCTGAAAAATTTTATGTATGTTTTATGACAGATATGACAAGAGGATGAGGTTTCTACGATGACATCGAAGAGTTTACTGACTCACATCTGTATTCCAAGCGCACCTCCGACCATCACCAATTTCAAAAAATGGAGGATAAATATAGGAGGAGGAAAGATCTTGAAGCTAAAACCCGCCACCAAGAAGAAAGAGATTAAAGTCAATTGTATAAATGCGGGTATGAGAAGAGGAGATCCTTCGAAGAAAGGGACGAACCACCGCCCTCATTTTTCAAAGTTTGCTTCAAAACATTCTTCTCTGGGTCAAGAAATTCATATTACTTCTGCCCCCTTTCCTCCTTCGACTCATATTTCATCATCTTCTATTGTTACTGCTGCCCCCGGTGCTTCTTGCCCCTAGCAGAGACCTGCCTATGTACATCCTTCGGGCCCCTCTAAACTTGAGGCAGTGCTTCCTGGTTGATTCTTGAAGGGTGTTACGTTCGACCGCGATCTGCACCCCATTCACAAAGATTCATACATGTCGCGCCTCCAAGCTATTTAGAGCGAACTAGAACAGGCCGAAGGATGGGAGAAACTCTGTAAACTGTTGATTGATACGAATAGAAATAATTGTCCGAAGATCCTCTCTTTCGAATAAGAGAAGGACGACATTGAGAGGGTGTTGGCCTATCACGATGCCAAGATTAAATAGTTGGAGGAGGAGATGGAAGCAGCCCTTCATGAAAGTAGGAAAAAGGCCAGCCTGATGAAGGAGATGAAGGATGTGCATGCGAGAGTTAAGATCGTCTACAGGGTTGAGATTAAGAAAAACCATGCAGAGGAGGCTAATTTGAAAGAGGAAGTGACTACTTATAATGCCACCATTGAGGCCCATAGGAAAGCTATCGCTGACCATGATCTAATTGTTGAGGGGCACAACAAGACTATCTCTAACCATGTTAAGACAATTGCCAGGTTACAAGCCTAGGTTGCGCAACTCAGCGCTGATAAGCCCACTGTTGAAGTCGAGAAGGCAGCTGTGAGAGCAGATTTCCTAGAGCTTCAAAATGCCTTCGAAAGAAAGATGGAGGAGCTAGATGCAACCATTCTGAATTTTTATGTTAACTCTCCGTTGCATCAAGGAAGTCTCAGCTATCTTGGTTCGAAGTTCCCGCGCATTCTCGCTTTAGTTTGGGAGAAAGTCTTGTCTGGTTTTGCTGACAGCAGCGACGTCTATTCCGAGTGAGAGTTACAGGATGATCATCTCAACGATGAATCAAAGAAGGCGTTGCTTGAGGGCCGGGAAATTCTTCGAGTTGAAAGAGATCAAGAGGCCACCGATGCTGCATTGACGACTACCGCCGAAGTGTTCACCCAGCCTTCTACTTTTGCTGCGGGCGAATTATAAGAGCATCCCATGATCTTCCAGCAAGTTTAGGACTTGAAACTCTCCCTCAGGTGTTGGAGCCATCAAAAGAGGGCGAAGGTGGTGAGTATGAAGTAGATACTCTAGAGTCCTCTAGCGCATGTAATGTTCTTGCTTCCTTTGAGTTCGGGAGCTTCCAATTTACGCTGCAAGAGCAAGAAGAATTTAATGCTTTCATTTTTGATCTTATTTGTCCATCTACCATTCCTGTTGATGTGCCAGCTTCTTCAGCTCTCGGGGCCGCTGCTATCTCTATAGCCTCCATGGTCGTCTCTGTTCCTGTTCCTATTCCTACGTCCGTGTCTAGCTCGTAGCCAGGGCCCGAGTCCGAGCAAATAGCCGTGCTTTATGGCCTGGATGATCCTTCTATGTCTTTATAAGGTGATGTAGTTGCGGGAGACACTAAGGAGCAAGAAGTTCAGACCGAGCAGCCTCGCAAGACACAGCATGAACCGATGGCTATCAGGAAGGAAAAGGTTGAAACAATCAAAGACACAAAGAGCTCCAGTAAATCACAGAAACGCAAAAGGAAGGGAAACATTTTCGAGAAGGATGCAGAGGAAGAAGAGGACATCGTCACTGAAGTGTTTGTTGACAATACCGATAGTGATAGCCCTCTTGAGGCAAGACAAAAGCTGCCAACAAAATGCGAAAAGGGAAGTAGTGGAAAGAAGCGTTGAGGAGCTTATGTGAAGACCACTTTGGTGTTCGTTCTTTTTTGAGTCATTTTGTACAAGTGCAGAGTCTGAACTTAGTATTTTTGTTCTAGAGTCTATATTTTCTTTTTTGTTAGCTGGTATTATGTGGGCACGGCCCCCACATTTTGACCCTGTGTAATGAAAATTATAAGAAATATATTTATATTTTGACTGTATTCTCCTCTATCTGCTCATATAAGTTCTGTGCAGTTGTGCTTGATTTGTTTTATACTTATCTAGCTCGACGACTATTGCCAAAATTCTTCGTTTGAAGTAACATAACTTAAAAATTAGTATAACTTAAAAATTCTTTGATTGGAGTGGCTGAACTTGTGAATTTATTGTTTTCATGTGTTGACAACGATTGTGAATTTATTGTTTTCGCATATTGACATAGCTTATGAACTTATTATTTTTACGTGTTTTTATCCAAGTACCGGCATATGCCCCCCAGTTCACTGGGCTGTTTACCTAAAAAAAATTAGATAACCGGTAACTCGGGGTTTAGATAATTTTCGTTAGAAATTTGGCTGAGTTATAACTTGATTCCTCTTTTTTTTGGAAATTTTGCAACTTTAGCATGTAATCCAACTTTAGCACGTAATCTAACTTTAGCATGTAATCCAAGTTTTGCAACTTTATTGGAAATTTGGCTAATTTTAGCAAGTATGCAATATATGCATATTTAAGAGGTGCATATTGCATGGGATAATTGATGGAGGTTTTAATCTTTGAGTATTTATAGTTGAGACTTTTCAGTTGGTTTGTAGCATTCCAACTTCGTTGGGGCTATGTTCATTATTCCCAATTGTAGGAGCAGTTAGTGCTGGTAATGAGATGTGCGGTTTTTGGTACTCCTCGGCATTGCCTATCTTCGAGTCACGTGAGGAGCGTGTGTTTTAGTTTTCCCCAATGCTGCCTATCTTCAGGTAGTATGAGTTGTTTAAGCTTGAAAGATAGTGCATGATTTTTCCTGCTCCTCGGATTTGGCTGTCTTCAAGCGGCATGAGTAGTTAGGGTTTTAGAATTTGGTGCATGGCTTATGGAGTTTACAGCTTTTATTTTCCTCGGTGTTGCCTATCTTCGGGCAACGTGAGGAGTTATTACTTTAGTGCACGACATTTCTTTTTCCTCGGTGTTGCCTATCTTCGGGCAAAGTGCAAAGTTATAATTTTAGTGCGTAGCTTTTGAGGTGCGCGACTTTTGTTTTTTCTCGGTGTTGCCTACAATCGGGCAACGTAAGGAGTTAATATTTTGGTGTGCGGCTTATGAGGTGCATGGCTTTTTTTTCCTCGATTTTGCCTATCTTCGGGCAATGTGAGGAGTTATTATTTTAGTGGATGGCTTACAAGGAGCATGGCTTTTGTTTTTCCTTGGCGTTGCCTATCTTCTAGCAACATAAGGAGTTATTATTTTAGTGCGTGGCTTATGAGGTGTGTGACTTTTGTTTTTCCTCGGTGTTGCTTATCTTCAGGCAATGTGAGGTGTTATTATTTTAGCAATATCGATGTTGTCGGAACAACACCGGCTTTTGGAAGGTAAAGACCGAGTTCTGTCGATCTAACGGTTTGAGTCGATTTTCTTCCGTCAACCCGGCGGATAATTATTATGAACACCATTTTATTGGTTCAAGAAGAAAATTTTATTAAAGAAAGCAGGGCAGTTTTAGCCTATGTACAATGTCCCCATTATCTCGTAATGGCTTATTTGCTGGAAAATAAAAAATACACAAGGTAGCATTCAGATAAAGTAACGATGAAGTGATTCGCTATTCCATTCCCTGGGAACTTGGGTTCCATCGACGGTTGTTAGCTTGAGAGTCCCATCTCTTAGCTTTTGATGACTGACATATGGTCCCTCTTAGTTTGGTCCGAAGGCCCCGAGAATGGGGTAAACTCGCTTGAGCACAAGATCTCCTACTTCGAAGGTTTGATTGTGAACTTTGGAGTCTAAGTATCGTGCAACCCTTTTTTGGTTGGCGGCAGTTCTCATTTCTGCTTCTTACCTTTTTTCATCAACCATATCTGGCAATTTGAGTAGGTGCTGCTTATTTTTTTTTTTGATTGAAATGCTCACTTCTATGCAAGGGGACTTCTAATTTAGTATGAATCATTGCTTCTGGACCATATGCTAGGGTGAACGAAGTGTGGCCGGTTGTCGCTTTGTGCGTAGTTCTGTAAGCCCATAGTGCAAGTGGAAGTTCATGAACCTAGTTTCCTTTTGGCTTTTGCTATTCACATTTTTATTGTGTACTTGATGATCTTGTTTGTGGCTTCCACCTACTCGTTTTCTTATGGATGAGCCACTATTGAAAATCTCTTTTCAATTCAGAAGCGCTAACAGAAGTCTTAGAACTTGGCACTATTGAATTGGGTTCGATTACTGGTAATGATTTTTTGTGACACACCAAACTTGCAAATAATGTGATTAGTAAAGTAGTTAATAACTTTCTTTGTAGTTATGGTTGCCAGCGGTTCCGCTTCGGTCCATTTTTTGAAATAATCTATGGCTACTATAGCATATTTGGCTCCTCCTTTTGCTATTAGCGGGACGCCAATCAAATCAATCCCCCATATTGCAAACGGCCATGGACTGACCATCATTTTTAGCTCCATTGAAGGAGTTATATTAATTTTGCTAAATCTTTGGCAAAGGTCGCATCTTCTGGAGTGATCTACGACATAGCAATTTATCGTTGGCCAAAAGTACCCATATCAAAGGACTTTCTACACAAGGGTCTACCCCCCAATGTGGACTCCGCATTTTCCATCATATACCGCCTATAGGATTCGTCGTGCTTCATCATTGGTCACACACCTAAGAAAGGAGGTTAAGAATCTCCTTCGATGGTGTATTCCATCCTGTATCATGAACCGTGGCGCCATTTGGAGGAGCTTCTTCTGTTGATTCCAGTCAATTGGAAGTGTTCCTGCGAGGAGATAATTCCTTATCGGTGTTATCCATGTATCTGGTTTGGCGATGTTTCAAGAATCCAATCTACGTCCATTTCGTCTGTGCTTGGGTTAGCCAGAGTTTTGACTGGGACTAGTCCCATTGACCAAGCTTCTCTTGAACTTGCTAGTATAGCCAAATAACCTGCCTTAGTGTGTTGCTCCCATGGGATGTGAGTTATGGGGTAGTGCTCGACATTGCTTAGCAGTTCCTGTACTTTGGATAGGTATAGGGTGAGATTGTGACCACACGCTTGATACTCCCCTTTTACTCGACAAACAACCAGTTGTGAGTCATTGTATATGTGAATAGCTTTAATTTTTGGCACCTTCACAACTTTCATTCCAGCTATCAATGCTTTATATTCTGCTCCGTTGTTTGTAGCAGGGAATTCCAAGTGCAAAGCATAGCTAATGGCCCACCCTCAGGGGTTTCAAGCACTATCCCTGCTCCCGAGCAGAAGTTGTTGGATGCGCCATTGACGAAGAGCTTACATTACGTGTCTGTTTATAATTGACTTTCCTCCTCGTCATCCCGTATAGTAAATTCGGCGATGAAGTTGACTCTCCTTTGGTGGTATGTGATATCATATTGACTTAACTCTACATTCCACTTGAGTAGTCGTCCGGAAGTTTCTGTTCGGTATAACGCTTGCTTTAGGGGCTAGTCAGTCAACATTTTAATTGGATGAGCCTGAAAGTATGGTCGTAACTTTTGAGACGTAATCAAGAGGCAATACACTAGCTTTTCTAGCTTTGGGTAATTTTCTCAGCTTCGGTGAATCATTTGCTAATGTAATAAATGGTCGCTAGATTCTCACTTCTTCCCGCACGAGAGCAGCATTCATTGCATGCGGTGAGACTACAAAGTAAATGAATAGACCTACTCCATCCACTGGCTTTGATAAGATTGAGGGAGTTTCCATGTGTCATAGCAATTCTTCGAAAGCTATTTGACAAGCTTCGCTCCATTCGAAGTTTTTCTTTCCCTTCTTTAGTGCATCGAAGAACATTATGCACTTATTTGTAGCTTTTGAGACAAATCGACTCAATGCCGCGACTTTTCCATTCAAGCTTTGAAGTTCCTTTTTATTATATGGAGCTTGGACTTCTCGTAGCGCCATTATTTGTTCTGGATTTGCTTCGATGCCTCGGGCACTAACAGTGAACCCCAAGAATTTTCCAGAGGCTACTCCGAAGTGACATTTGAGCGGGTTGAGCTTCATTTCATACTTCCGGAGTATTTCGAATATTTCATCGAGATTTTCTAGATGGTTAGCAGCTACACGAGATTTGACCAACATTCCGTCCATATAAACTTTTATAGTCTTTCTGATTTGACACTTGAACATGGTATTTACTAGCCTTAGGTATGTTGATCCAGCGTTTCTTAAACCGAGCGGCATTACTCTATAGAAATACAGTCCTAAATCTTTGAAGAAGCAGATGTTTTCTTGATTTGGCTCATGCATCATGATCTGGTTGTAGCCCGAGTATGCATCCATAGATGACTACAATTCATGCCCCGCCCATTCCATCCACAAGATGATCGATTCTAGGGAGTAGGAAGCTATCTTTCAGGCAAAAATTATTTAGATTCGAGAAGCCAATGCAATTTCACCATTTTTCATTAGACTTCTTTACCAAGACTGGGTTTGATACCTATTCAGGGTAAGTTGCATCTCGGATGAAGCCTTTAGCAATCAGTTTATTCGCCTCCTTCCTAAGTGCCTTGGACCGCTCAGGTCCCAAACTGCGCCTTTTTTGCTTTACTCGTGTGAATTTGGGATCAATATTAAGCCTGTGTTAGGAAATTTCGAGTGATACCCCTACATATCAATGTGCATCCAACCAAATGCGTCTAAGTTGGTGTGGAAGAATTCAGTTACTTCTGACCACATCCTGTTTTCCAGGAGCGATCCAAATTTTAGGACCTGTGTTGGGTCATCCATACAGACTGGGATAGACGCGTTGATTTCGCCACTACTGCTCGATCCTCCGCTGAGATCTTCTTTCTAGGGTCCAAAGCCTTATCGAATTAGCTATGGTCCCTAAGCCAGGGGTGGCTGTATATTTGCTATTTGTAGGGTTCATGGATATGGAGGGTTTCCCCACATCCTTTTCCTTTTTCCTTTCTTCTTGACTCACACAATTTTGTGATGTAGCATTACCGGGTGGCGCTTTGGTCTTCTTTCACAATTCCAACTCTATGCTCTGTAGGCAACTTCATTATAAGGCACCATTGGGACAATGCTATTCCGAAGTCTGCTAAAGCTGGCTGTCCCAAGAAGGTATTGTATGCTAACATTTCATCTACGATCACAAAAGTCTGAATAAGGGTGACCCTTCGCTCACCCTCTCCAAGCTCCATAGGTAGGTAAATTATTCCCATTGGTTGTTTGGGTTCACCGGTAAATCCCTAAATCTTTGTTTGGCATGTAGATACACATTTCATGCCAATCTTCATTTGATCGGAAGTACGTTTGAAGAGTATGTTAACGGAGCTGCCGCTGTCAACCAACACCCGTCGAACTACAACAGGTCCAATTCCTACCGTCACCACCATCGGATCGAGAGTTGGAGCTTCGATCCCCTCGGTTTCCCCTTGAAACATAATATCATCATTCAAGACCCTTTGCATCTTAGCTGAAGTTTCGTCTTCCACAGCTAAACATGATTCCTTCGGAGCGTGCTTTAACGAACTCGCATATCGCTCCATTTCTCCCCAATTTCTTTATGCGGAATGTGGTCCCTTGGATATTTTTTCGATAATATGCCTTTGGTCGTTCGTTTCGACCCTTCTTCGCTGGTTCCATCTTGATTTCTTCGTTCTATTAGGTGCAGAGGAGTCACAGATTGATCGAGGTTTTGTGGTCATGTGTCTTGTGGAAGTGGCAGAATTTCCTTGTGCCTTTCTACTACCCAGTTGTCTCCTTTTTGGATGGCTTTTTGCATTCCTCAATCCCTTGAGTTTTGAGAGAGATGTTTTTTGTTGTGTCGCTTAGTGGAGTGTAGCCTTCGGGCCTAAATCCTTTGAGCTTTTTATTGCTGCCATTACCATTCTTCCTATTGGAGTTTTGACCTTTTCCCTTTGATTCCCTTCTTCCCATTGGTTCCTTCAGCTGTCCGAGAAGTGCGCGCATTTTGATTCATTGCTACATCGCTTTGCCCGACGTTTGCCGGTTGCACATTAGTAGGCTTCTTTTCCAATTCCTGCACTTCCTCGAACCTTAGGTACTGACTTGCTTTATGATTGAAATCTTTCCTGGTGTAAGTTGCTTCATCTTAATCCAGTGTCCTAATTTAGTTTTTGGGTTAATGGCATAGACAAATGCCATAAAAACCATGTCTACAATGGGGTTACTTACTTCCATCACCGCGGTATTAAACCTGTTCATGAAAGATTTCAGTGACTCCTTACGCCCTTGGAACAATCCGGATAGGGACATGACGTCTTTTGGCTGCATAGTATTGAGTCTGAACTGATCTAGGAACCTTGTCGCTAGTTGGTCAAAAATTGAGATAGACCTTGGTGGAGCCTAGTTAACCACATTGATGCAACCCCTTCAAGAAAGATAGGAAAACATCCGCATCGAACAGCTTCAGAGGCATTTCCTCGGTCCATATAGCAATTGCATTTGTACAAGTGTGGTTTCGGGTCCTTTCTTTTGTCATAGGATGGAACAGTTGGCATTATGAATTTTTCTAGATATCTCTCATTCAAGATTTCATTGGTGAAGGGAGTCCAACTTGGCGCAGTTCCCCATTCATCATCTCTTTTATCTTTACTCTCCTCCATTAATCATTTAACAATATCCGCTATGTATGCCTCTAATGTTCAGTAGTTCCGAGGATGGCAATTAGTCACTGTGCCAAGTGTTTGACATTGCAAACGGTCTTGGTGAGTGGGCAGAGACCTAGACTCTCCTATCTTCAGGAGAGCCACTCCTGTAGTGTCTTATTGGCTTACAGTTGGTCCAACTAAAGTAATTTTGGTATTCCTTGCATTATCAAATGCATTGTCATTTTCTTCCAATTTTTCGTCTTGCTCTCCATCCTCTTAGTCGGAGAGATCCATAGCTATGTCTTCCAGCAGGGTCTTTGCCCCTTGATTCATATTTAGAATAGGATGCCTTGCGGCGAACGGAGTACATGCATTTCCGTCTACGTTAAGTCCTGTTGTCACCCATTTTTGTAGTTGTTTACCATTTATTCTATGTAGAATAGAAACGAAGGTATTCTCTTATTCTATAGCAGCCACAAGTTCAGGCATAGTCCATGGAGCAAGATTTGACTATAGGGTTAGGTGAGCGTTAAGCTTATCCATTAGAGAGCGTTAAGCTTATCCATTAGAGCCTTTTGGCTACTTTTCATTTTTTGGTTGATCTCAACAACCATTTTATTTAACTCATCCCTTATAACAACTTCATGCAGAATGGAGGATGCTGGCGCCTAATTCCCTAAGTTAGTGCCATTCACTTCAATTTGTTGGGGATTAACATCTTCCCCAACAACTATTGCCCCTATGGATCTTCCAGATTCAGTTCTTCTTCTTCCAGAGGCCATTGATTCCAAAAAGTGGATTCTTCAAGTAAAGATTAAGGATCTAACTTTTGGACCTATGGGATCCAAAGTAGATAGCTAGATCTGGGTCCTGAGTTCAATTCTTAGTGAAAGCACAAAATGTTACCCAAAAAATGGATCAACACCCTAGTTTGATTTTGAAAGCACCAGCCCTGTTCTAATAGAGCAATATCATAGATCATAGATATAGAGAAAGAATGGTAAAAGAAAGAAGACAATTTTTTTTATAGTGGTTTGGCTGTTAATGAAGCCTACGTCCACTTTATAGTTTTATTATAAACCGATTTTTGTTACATGAAGTGTTTGATTACAAGACTTAGATTATCTTTAAGTAGATTGAATACCCAGAGTGGGAATCCACTGGAGAATCACAGTGAGTCCCTTTGGGGATCATTGTAAGGGAGGTAGAGAGTAAAGAATGTTTCTAGTAGAGCTTCAACAACTAGTCCGAAGAAGATCCCATGTATGTTGCAGGTATGATGGTATTTATAAAGATCGGAGAACTTTTGGGCCAAGCCACTTCATCAACTTCTCACAGATGAATGCATAACGATGTAGGAGGGCTTAGCTCGTGATCCAAGCCAAAACCCTGGGTCGCTAGTGACCCATGGTCTATGGGTCACTAGCGACCCATAGAGTTGGCTCGTACGCAAGCTAATAACATAGCTCCATATCCATTGCATTGCTTAGTTGACTCGTTGAAGACTTGTGGAGAAGCATGGGTCTCTAGCGATTCATAGTGTATGGGTTGCTAACGACCAATACACCTAGCATATTTTTTAGCACACTTCTTCCTTCATTCTCTATTTCTATGCAACAGAGCGACTGTTCATTTTGCATGGATCACTAGCGATCCATAGGGTATGGGTCACTCACGATCCAAGCACTTAGGATATTTCTTGGAGTTTTAGTTTGGGATGTTTCCATGGTCTTGTGTCGTTGTTGCTTGCATAGTCTTGTCGCACGTTGTTCCGTTCCGATGACAATTTACTAGCTATTTGCGATCAGCTATTGGTTGGGTTGAAAGAATGTCGATCCCTTTGTTCAGTTGATTTTAGACATTGTCTTGGTAATATAGCTTAGTTCTCGTTAACTCATTGCCTTTGCCTCTGTGATAAAGGTTATGTTCTAAACCACTCTGAAGTCACGGGATTGTTATGTTTCTCATTGGATCCTGCTAGGTTAAAACCTCGGATAACAATTACTATATACTGACGTATGCTTTGGGGCCCAGTAACAAAAGGGGTAACCATATTCGGTACTACTAGTTAAGTAGTAGGCCATCATGTGTAGCAGGGGTAAAAGATGTTCTTGTCAGACCCCGGTGCATTTGTTCTATAGATGTACTACTAGAAGGTAGTTCCTTACTTGTCATAGGATAGAATCCATTCTCCAATACAAAGCTTGACGGACTTAGTTATGCCCAACTATGCTAAAATGTGAGATGCAAGCATTACAGCTATTTTATATATTTACTTTGAATTCCTAGACATTATTATAATATATTGGATCTTCTATAGAAAATGTTTTGGTTATTGTAAGATAAAAACCTGTCCGCGTTATGTGCGGTGTGGTCTTACGAGATATCTATATTTTGAAAAGTATTTGATAACATTAAAAAAACCAACTAGGTGTGTTTTATCATGCTGTTTACCAGACTGACTCTGGTGTTATTTTATTATAATGCTTGAGTCAGATCGAGCATATTTACAGATTGCTTTCGATGCATTGGAGCTCAGGATATGAGCTGGGGGTCTTCCAGACGTATTCACATATATGTTTATTTTATGCTGCATAATTGTTGAAATTATTGTGAGGAACGGTTATTATAACTTTCAAGGCAGATGATTGTGATTTATTGTTGTACTTTGAATTGATGTATGTCTATAACAGCTTCTCTTTTGTAAAGATCATTGATATAATATTATATATTGTTCCGTTGCGATTTTGGGGTTCTGTGTTGTTTTCAGTTCCTTTTTCTCTTCTTCTTCTTTTCTCTCTTCTTTTTTCCTTCTTTCCCATAACTATCTTTTTTCTCTTCTTCTTCTTCTTCTCTTCTCTCTTCTTTCTTCCTTCTTTCCCATAACTATCCATCTTTTCATTCGATTGGGGGTTGGACATGTGTGGCTTATTGGCGGCTTGAATTATGTGGATTTATGGGTCGTTACACTTGGTTCTAGAGTGCAAGGTTAAGCGAGAACCTTGGCTTTGGTGGGGTAGCTCATTAAGAGATAAGGTAATGGAATTCCTTATAATGAGTTTTAGTGTATTATACATAAGAGTGTATTTGTTAGTGATTATAAAAATGTTTTATATTGTATTAATTTATCTTTTGAGTGGCTTATGAATTCTGCTTGGTATGTGCGACGCCACGATATCGATAGGGGTTTTTAAACACTTAAACAAGGAAAATCGGCATAGTATTGTTTAGAGAATTGGTAAATGAAATAATTATACCTAAATCATGTTTTAAATATAAAATAATAATTTTTTAGAAATTACTGTAGTATATATGGTGTGTTTGGCTATCTGTGAATGATAATATTTGATTATTATTATTTGTTGTTTACTGTTCTAACAAAAGTTGTTGTTATTATAATCTAAACGAAGATAAAAATTTGTAAAATGAGTTATATAAGAAAGTGAATTTATAAATATGAATTATGAAGTACTGATCATAATTAAAATAATCAACATTAGTGAAATGATCTTACGTAAGAAGTGAGATTATATAAATGTGATTTATAAATGTGACTTATAAATGGAAAGGAAATGAAATTGTATAAGTATATTTATAAATATGATTTATAAATAAAAATAGATATAAAACAAGAAATTTGAGAATTTAAATCTTACTGATTTTGAAAATTGTGTTTCAAAGGTTATGAAAGAATAATAATAGTATTATTTTGAAAGTATTTTATTAGAAATAGTTTAAAATGGGATTTAAAAGTGACAAAAAGTATTAAACTCGCTTGAGTTGCCGGAAAATAATTATGCTAATGACTGCAACATCATTAGCATTTATTTTCAAGTTTCTAAGTGATGGATCGCTACTATTGGAGTTTTGTTTTGGTAAAACTAATTTTGATTTAAAATTAAATAGTCTGACTTGAAATACAACGAACTTATGTATAGTATTGTTTCAAAATGATCTGGAAAAAAATTGGTTGTTTAAATTCTGAAAAGATTATCTAAGTGTTTTGTGAAAGTATGAGAAAATAAGTTTTGATAACTTATAAATTTTGAGAATTAGTAAGTTAAAACAAAATTTTAAATTTGTTGAATACAAACGTTAAGAAAAGTAAATTAATAATTAAACTATGAAATGAAATTTAACTTAAGTTAAATAAAATGAATTTTAAAAAGAAATTTGACCAAGTAAAGGTAAATGAAGTGAATTAATGAAGTGAGCTGAATGAAATTGAATTTTATTTGAATTGTGTATGAACTTAAGTTATAAAGTGGTAATAAACATGAGAAGTGTTGTATAAAATGTTTATAATAAACTTAAGTAAAATTTGATGGAATGGTTCTTGAATGATATGAAATATACTAAGCAATAAATGAATATGAATGAAGCAATGTGAATAATGGTTATGAACAAATAAAGGTAATAAAAGAATCTGAGTAAAAAATTGAATGGAATATAATAAGAAACCAATTGAAATAAATACGTAAGTTGTATCTAGGTCATTTTATTCGCTTAACTATTTGATCCAGATTCGAATATACGATTCTGAGATGATTTACATCGGTCTGGGTTAGGATTTTACAGTCGATTCTTGATGGCGAATATTGGATTTGGATTTTTGATCGATTCTGAAATTCTCTATCATAGTATATGGCTATGTAAGAAGAATGACAGTTTCTAATCAAGAAACCAGATTTAAGTACCTACTAGGGTAGTCGTATTAACGATATTAGTTCAGAACTGAAATTGCATAATCGAGCGAGCAATTAGGTATGATATTGCATACTAATGGTATATGTACATTGTACGGGCTTAATAAATTAAATTTTGACACTGGAAAATGTAAATTGATATGGTTATGAATTAATTGGATCAATATTATTTGTTGGATGGTTACTCTTGTTACATTTGCTACATTTACATATAGTTATTGTATTAGTCCATGTTATTTATTGATATTACTTTCCCAATACTTGTTCTCATTTATTGTTGAGAGATTAGTTGGTGCGGATGGCATATGCTTCACATTTGGAGCTCGCTTTCACATTATATTGGTTGTCTATACTTGCTAATACTAACAAAGTGTACATATCTTGGATTACATATCATATTTTTATCTTTTTCCCTATGGGATGCCTCATCCTCGAAGATGAAATCTATATTTGTGACTATATATATATATATTGTAATTTTTTTCAATCGAGCTATGCAAAGGAGACGTTGGTGAAATTTTCTCTAAATTTAAGGCGTTAGAAAATTATTGGGAATTTCGTAAAATTTTTGATAACCAAAATTTGATTTTGAGTTATAACTTGGAATGAATGAACGAATGGGAATTAGTTGGTATAGGTGGGAGAACCTTTAAAAGTCTTAGAAATTTTATAATCCATTTTAGCAAATTGGTTTTGAAAAATTAATGAGATTGTGGCATTTTCTTACTTGCTAATATCGAGAATGAAATTCTTTTAAGGGGGATAATGTAACGACACAGAATTTCAATCATTTGAGTTTGGAATATTTAATTTATTTTAAATTTTGAAAGGTAAATTTTATAATTTAAGTAGATTAGATTTCAAATATAATGGTTATTAAATATTTGGAATGGTTTAGATAAATAAATCTTGAATTTAATATGAATAAAAAATGATTTCGAAAGTTTATTTAAATTTATTTGAACGAAATATGAAGACAGTAAACTTTAATTTAAAATTAAAGTGATTAAAATGTTTTTAATAATAATTTGTTTTAATTAACGTGTGAAAATAGCCTTCTAGGGCACTGTCTTGGAGTTTGACGAAACTAGTTCCACTGGATCCATAATAGTGAATTACAGTATGCCGTCAAATTTCGTGACGATCGAACGTATTGTTTGGTCGTGCGAGTTCGAAACGTGTAGAAATTAATTAAAGGAATTTAAATTAATATAATTTGATTTTAAAGTTAACTTCTATATATGATGGAATTGGATCCTGATGCTAGTTCCATTGTGTTTGGAATAGGGCCATTACATATAGAACACCAGGCGCCACTCCTCGATTAGAGTTTGAAAATTTAACGTGTGAATAGTGTTGTCAAAATTTTCTATATAAGGATTTGAGATAATTTCAGTTGCAACCTCCATTATTTCCTTCTTCCAAATCCAACACCCACCACTACATGGAGCCTCTAGAGGTCTAATTATTCAACAACTTTAACTACAAAATCTTAGAGCACGACAAGTTGAACGAGATCAACGGTCGAGATCACCTACGACGGTGTGGCAGTGACTATGGCCATTCGAATGCGCGCAGTTTGAGCTTGATATTCTGGTGGTCGGTGAGGTTGTAGGGCATGGGATGCGGCAATGAGAGGAGTGAGGCTAGGCACGACGGCGTTGTCTAGTCAAGGTAGCGGCGGTGGCTGATGAATCATGGTCGAAATTTGAAGGAATAAAATTCATGGCCTTGAAATGAACGTGAAAGGGGTGGGATAGGTAATTAAAGTTTAAAATTTTACGAATTAAAGTTAACTATAATTTATTTATTTTGAACATTCATTAATTCACATCTAATTCACATGAGGTCAGATCTGAACGCGACAAGTTATGTTGTGATCGTACTAGCGGATGCCATGATATAGAGTTGGATTGGATGGACATGGAGCTAGTCGAAATTTGGGTTGAAATTGAACGCTTGTTCAATTTTAATTCGAATTGGCGCATTTTGGCGAAAACTGGTATCAAAGTGAGTTAACTCACCTTTTTGGCCCACTAAATTTTTATATAAGTGTGGTTAATTTTATTGTTGATTGTTGTCGACTGATTAGATGATTAATATTTTATTTGTTTATTTGGATATATTCCCGTCCCTGGAGCAGATGAGAACTTATTACATTCCCGTGTAAGAGCGGATGAACCTTTGTATACAATCCCTCCTTGAAGCAGTTTATTTATATTTTACGATTATATTATATGTGATGCATAGGGACAGGTTAGAGGCATCCAACTGGATTCCTCACACTGTTGATTTGACTTTTTATATATTTTGATATACGATGTGTTGAATGTCATATTTGATTACATGGATGATTTTTCCCTATTTAGTCTATAGTAGCACTGGGCCATATTTTTAGTATTTTGAAATACTATAAAGTGAAGATTTAGTTTTAAAAACGATTTTATGTGATTTCGAAAATTTACATGTTTTAATAATTATTCTTGAATTATTAAAAAAGGAAATTATTTTAAAATAAAAGATATGATTTTTGGATATTATAAATTAACAGTTTTATGAAATATTTTAAATAGATATTTTTGAACTATAAAATAAAGATTTTTAAAATCTTAAAAATAAGTCTGTCTTTTATATTGAAGGGATACAGTTTTAGAAAAAAAAAGATAGAGCTATTTCTGTATAAATATTTATTAATCGTTTTGTAAAAGTGATATACACACACCACATATATTAAGGTTTATTTATATATGTGGAAATTTATAAATATGATAATTTATAAAAGTGACATTTTAAAAATAAGTGAGAATTTCCAAAATCGTATTTTTCTAATTAAAGGATAGATTTATAACGGTGTTTGTAAATAAACGGAAACTTCTGTCATTGGATAAAATGGAGAGATAAATCACAATTGTGGATTTGTAATAAGATGTGGAATGTTGTTTTAGAAAAATGGTAATTCTATTTTTTGGAAATTGAAAGTGAGGTTAGATTTGGAGAGACTAAATGATTTTGTATAAATAGAAAGGGATTTATGTAAGAAATTTATACATATGGAGGCAACATTAAAGACGGATTGTAATTGATGTTTTAAATTGGATTTTATGTATAAGCAAGATTTATAAAGGGATAGCGTTATAAAATAGGTTTCAAAATAAACGTATTTTATAAAGAGGAAGTTTTACAAAATAGGAAGAGTTTATAAGTATAGTTTTTGAATATGGAAATGACAATGCTTAAATTTAAGTATGGATTTTATCAAGGAAATATATTTATGTTTTAAAAAGTTAAAACAATCTTTTAAAGGAATGTTTTGAAAGTGATATCTTCAAATGGAGCTTAATGTTTAGAAAGTGATTTAAAATGTGTTAAGCGGTAGAAAGACATGGGTTTCAACATTTTTGTTGGAATAAATGTTTTCTAGAAGTGATGAAGACATAGACTATAACACTTTAGTTATAGTAGATGATTCCCGAAAGAAGATGTTTTTATAGTATATAGAATTTATATCTATATCCTATATTTTATGTTATGTTTTTGAGGTTTGTAGCTTATATCAATTTTTAAGTTAAGAATGTAGATCATTCAAGGTGTGAGAGGTAATAGTACCTCAACTTGATCAGCTTCATTGTTAACTAATAAATAATTTTAGTTTGACATCGAAAATCAATATTAAATATAATTGATTGAATCTCTATACTAGTGTGTTGGGTTGTTGTAGCGATGTTTTACACAACATTCATTTTGACCCAATAAATTGTGTTTTGAAAAATAAGAAGTTTTCCTCAAAAGTTTTATATATACTTATTAGGATTTAAGTATATATGGCCATCGTCTAAACATTTAAAATGAAATGGTTTGTGAATATACATATACCATTGGGATAAGTATATGGAAATGTTTCCCACATATAAAATGATTAAATGTGGTTTTGAGAATATATCTTCATGAAGATATTTTGAGATAAATATTTGGAAAGTGTTTTAATTAAAGAGGCTTAGTGTTGCTTAGTGATTAACTAGTGTTGCTGCCTTTGAAAATTAGATATCTAGTTGGATTGATTGTTTATTTAATAGTTAAATAACCGACCAACAAATGTTGGCCAGTATATAAACTAACATTATCGATTTGTAGAGATCGGGATCGAATATGTGATTCGAAAACCACTTTGTACCGGCATATGCGTTATGAACTAGAATATCTTGAAGATAATGGAAATGAAGCCTTTTGAAGTGCAAGGGCAACTTACTACTAATACTAAGCATGGTTCCAAAATGGATATTGTAGAAGTAGTGCCTTCGGTTTCATTTAGTCCTAGAACGAACTTGTATGGATGAATGTTGGCATTGCATTATTGCATGGAGAGTAGCGTTAGCATTCCAAGTGAGAAGAGCTATATAAAGATAAAACGTAGTCTCAAGCCCCATCAACCGAGAAGTGAGAAAAATCAGGCATGCAGCATGGCTATGTGTGTTGCTTCTATCAGGGTATGGTCATCCCAAAATCTTGATTGATTACTATCGACTCATGTATGCTCTGGGGCCCATTAACAGAAGGGGTGATCATACTCGGTACTATTAGTCATGTGGTGGGCCATTCCTGTGTGGTAGGAGTACAAGATGTTCCTGTCTGACCCCGGTGCATTTATATAGAGATGTACCATCGAAAGGTAGTTCTTACCTTGTCATAGGATGGAATCCATACTCCAATATGAGCTTTACGTACATAGTTGTGCGTAACTATGCTAAAATGTGAGATTCAAGCATTTCGGCTATTTTATATGTTTACTTTGAATTCCCGGACATTATTATAATATCACTGGATCTTCTATAGAAAATATTTTGGCTATCGTAAGGTAAAAACCCATCTGTGTTTATGTGTGGTGTGGTCTTATAAGATACCTTTATTTTGAAAAGAGTTTGATAACTTTAAAAAATCTAATTGGTGTGTTTTCTCACGCTGGTTTACTAGACTGACTTGGGTGTTATTTTATTATAATGCTCGGATCAGACCAAGCATATTTACATATTGCTTTGGATGCATTGGAGCACAAGAGACAAGCTAGGGGTCTTCATGGCGTTCACGTATATGTTTATTTTCCATTGCATTGTTGTTGAAATTATCAGCATTTGTGAGGACAGGTTATTATAACTGTCTATGCTGATCATTGTGATTTATTTTTGCAATATGATTTGATGTATGCATATAACAGTTTCTCTTTTGTAAAGATCATTGATGTTATATTTTATATTGTTCCATTGCGATTATGGGATTCTGTGTTATTTTTTAGTTTCATTTTCTCTTCTTTCTTCCTTCTTTCCCATAACTATCCGTCTTTCCATTGAATATGGCATTGCACATGTGTAGCTTATTGTTAGCTTGAATAGTGTGGCTTTTTTGGTTGTTATAGTTGTATTCTCTTTTGGTGTTCGGTAGGACCGCAGATCCTTAAGGGAATATAGTTTATGTTTTCTAGTAATATCCGCAATTAGTGAGATTTACTAGCTTCTAGTAAATATTTGAATTTTACCAGGCAGTATGGGACATTTGAGTTAAGTTCTCATGATTACTAAAAGTGATAGTATTTGGCACTTTAGCGTTTACTCTCTTTTGGTGTTTGGATGGGAGCCGACAGATCCTTAAGAAGTATACTCCTAGATTTTTATATGATTTTTGTGATAGTAATTGGTGATATCTTCTTTGGTTTGGTTCTCATGGATTTTGATATTTTGTTTTCATGATATGGATATTCTGATTGTATGAGTGATACAATCTTTTGTTTTACTTTGGTATGAGTTCAATCATTGAGATCATTTGTATTTGATTTTTTTGGATTTTGAAATATTCTTTTTGGTATGGAATTTCTAGGTCTTCGATTTCTTATATATTTTTGGATTTAAACATTTCTATGTTTTATGATGGATTTAATGATTGTGACTTATTTTGTGTTTTGTGAATGTGGCATTCTTGTGTCTTAAAATGTAGCTAGAGTTGGATTATTCCCTTAATTTGTTATATACATATGACACTTGTATTTATCTACATGTTGTATATCCTTATGTTATGTTTTGCTTCTACCATTTTGGATATTTAGAGATAGTCTGACCCATTTATTTTTAATACTCGGGTCAAGCCGAGACTTTTCAGGTTACAGGACAAGCTGATCTTCAATGGTTATGCTGACAAGGAGATAAACATTTTTGACTTTTGCTTTATCTCATTTATAATTTTTGTTTATTCACATGGGATGTAGATTTGAGTTTATAGATTTATACCGGATGTATATTATGTGAGTCAAATGTTAAATTTGATAGACTCTCAATTTTGTATATGTATATGATGTTTTTTGTTCCATTGTGATATGTGACTATTGTTTATATAATATATTGTTCTGATTCTAAGAAACCGTTTTAATTATTACTTTGGACTAAGACTATACACGTCAAATTTTATTCCAAAGATTAAGAAAAACTGTAAGTATGACGTGTCAGTGTTAATTTAAAGTTATATTCACATTCGGTCACCCTTAACAAGCCGCATTCTCCATGTTCTTGGATGACATTATCTATAATGTTTTTTAGTATTATGGATATAATGGTTAGGTCATTACAATTTTAAAGTTTTAAAAAAGTATTTTAAGTAATGAAATATTAATTCAAGAGGTTGAGTAGCTACTGATGTGCTTAATCGAATTTAGTTTCCTATCAAATTAAATCTATGATTTGTCATTTGTTTTATTTGATAATTAAATAATCGACTATCAAATCTTGACCTGAATAATCCTTATTAATTTTGGTAGAATGGATATTCTCCATACTTAACACCGAAGGAGATAACTCGAGAAAAATCTAGGAGAAGCACATGATGTACAGTGCGTGTAAATCTTGTTCTGTTCTCCTAAAACAAATGATAGCATGATCCGTCCATATAAATACTTAGGCCATGATCCTTGCTCCTGTGTATTGTTTGAATATTTCAAAAAGAACCGGAGTTGAATTTACTAGAAAATCATCGATTGGTTTTTCGGGTACCCGATAAGGGTGGAGTATACTTATATGAGATGACTCGAAACCGTAACTACTCCAAAACCATATATATTTTGTATGGAGAAATTTTGAGATCTATTGAGATTGAAAATCCATGGGTGATTCCGAGACCTGTTAAGGTGTGGGAATCCATGTGTGATCCGAGATCTATTGAGATGTGGGAATCCGTGCATGATTCCGATACCTATTAAGGTATGGGAATCCATATGGGGTACCGAGATCTGCTCAAGTGGTGGTGCACGAGCTGGGATGTCGGATGTTGCCTCATCAGTGGTAATGACTAAAAACAGAGATAAGATGCATAGCCAGGAGGTTTAACTAACCCATAAGAGTGTAGTCGTCCCTCTATATTGCGATACCAACAGTTTATGCATGCTGGGAGCGATGCACTCGGTCTAAGTAGTCAGCTATGCATGTGCTATGTACCGTGGCTAGATAAGTACGACCCTTCAGAAGGGTACCTCTGATCCTTATGCAGGAGGACCATTATTAAAGGTTACGAAGGTCCCTCCTTGGAATCCTACACAATTAGCGAACGTGCCTTATTGATTTTTTGATAGTATACCTATTATTGTTGTGATGTACACTCACAAACATCATAGCTACTTGATTATTATATTTTCAACCTTAGACATTATTATAATATCACTAGATTTTTAAAAAGAAAATATGTTAGTTACCATAAGGAAAAACTTGTCCGTGTATATATGCAGTGTGGTCTTACAAGGTACCTTGGATTTAAATTGTTTTATAAGCAAAAATAAAATTCTATGTGATTTGAGTTCTCGCGTTGGTTTTACCAGACTGATCCGAGTGTTATTTTTCTTAAACGCTTAGGTCAGACTCGAGTAGTTTTCCAGAGATAGCATTGGATGATTTCGAGCTTCAGCGGTCGAGTTGGAGGGTTAAGAAATATTCATGTATTTGTATTTCCATTGTGTTTTTCTTGTGTGTGTTTATCAGCAATTGTAAGGACATGTTGTTATAACTATCCAAGTTGATGATAAGTTAGACTCTGATGCTGGTGTGTATTAAATGATTTCTTTTTGTAAAGATGAACTTGTAATATTATGTATTATTTAGCACGTTGTGAGATTTAGTTCTGTTATTTTATTTTATTTTCCCTGAACAATCTGGTTTTCTGCACTTGGATATTCGACACGTGAATACCATGGATGTATTAGTTTCGATTTTTTAGGATCAAAAAGGCAGGTCGTTACGTTGGTTCTTGGATCTTTGTTTGGTTGTGTTAAAGATGAGTTAAAATCTCACTTGGAATGAAAATGTAACACATGTATGATTGTGTTTATGTTAATTGAATTGGTTTTAACTTATGTTAAAACATTGGTTGAATTCTTACTTTAAAAGTAAGTAACATATGTGATCCATGTACATAGACTTGAACAAACTTGGAATGGACTTGTATGACATGCGACAAGACCTTGAACAAAGCACATAAGTTATATGTGGACTTTGGTTTAGATCAGACTCGGATTTGAAAGTGCACTTATTAGTAATAGTCGCTATAGATGCAGTTGCGAATTGCCTTGTTTTTGGCAATTGCTATGGAATTTTGTAGAGAGATCCTTGGGGACACTACAACAAAAGTTTGTTTTCTTAGCATTAGCAAAAAATGTCTATGAATAGTCGTCGTTAGAACCAATTATTTTGGTGCTAATTTCCCTAATTTCCTACTCCTAATGCCGTGAGATTCACTTACATTTCACTTTCACTCTCTCCATTTCCAAGTACTCAATTAAAAATCCCCAATATTTTAGAATACCGATCCAAACAAAATTATAAACTTCCAATCTTTCTCCGAGCTAAATTGTCTTTCCTTGTAGATCATTAGTGGAAGCAAATCGACGCCTTCATCCTCATCCTTATTGCAGTCGATTGGCTCCCTTCATAGTCGTTCCCGTTGTAACCGACTGACAACCATCATCACAAGGAGCAATTAGCCATCATCATCGAAGTTTCAAAGTAAGATTAGTTTCAAGTTGATTAAATATACAGTTATCCTATTTAGTTCTTAATTTTTAGTTCCATTTTTTTAGTGGATACTATTCTGGGAAAAGTTAAATTTGACTATTGCAAAACTATGATGTAGCTTAACCTGCAATTCAGTTGACTTTTGGAAAACTAGAACATGAAAAAAGAAAATCTGAAAGTCGTCAAAACCACATAATTGCATTTTATTTAGCCAATAATTGGAAAAATAAGAAGGAATATTGTTTTCAATCGTTATAAATATCGATTTATCAAAAAAATCTAGAAACTAGAACTCTAGTTAAACCAGCTTAATAAAATGAAACAGTAAGTGTTAGAAATTAATGATATACTTCTATCATACATTTATTTTTTAGTATTGTATTCTTATTATGATTATAGAAAGAAAAATATATTGATTCACGATGATTTTATTTGTTCACAATTGAAGATTTTAAAAGTAATACTGTTTATCTAGTACAAATCCAGCACATGAAATCATAGTTGGCAAGTGTGTGAAACCAACTTCAAAAATTAATGGAAATCATATTTAATATCGATGTTAAACAACTACATAAATTTAGTCATAATATTAGCCCCGCATTATCCGTTCTCATGGAAGTTGCATAAACACTTATCAAAAAGTTTACGAGCTTCAATGCAAGTGTTATTCAGTTTCTATAAGAAACTATATTTTAACAACTTGTACATCTAATAGCATCATTTTCATATTTTTTTTAACATCCACTCGTATCTTAATATTTATACCCATAGATAATCAGAATAATGGTTTGTAGAGTTCTTCATCTTGCACTAATTAAGTATGTTACTTAAATTGAATTGCATATTTCTTTATCAGTATAGATTTAGAAAATAAGTTTTTATATTAACGTGTGTTATGACTCTGGTATTATACGAATTTCTATTGCATAGCTTATGGAGTTCATGATTTTAACATTTCAGTTTTGCAATATCGCTAGTTATATTAATGATTGCAGGTCACTGAGGGGATGCATTTTCTGTATTTTTCATCAATTCTTTGTCTCTACTTTAGTTTCTATTTATTATGATTACTATTTTTGTTTTTGTATTAAAATAACACCAAAATCATATAATTCATTCATTTAATCCAGTTCCCATAAAGAGGATTTATAAATGAACTTTCAATACTCCTATTATATAATCGTGGTTCTCATGAAACAATTAACTAGTAGATTATTTTTTAAAGCATGTCAGCTTGAAATATACTAATTTCAGATTCTTTAGAATAACTTTATGTATATTGTATATATGCATGTATTTGTATCTGTCTTATTTAACTCATACATATAATATCCAATTTTTTCTAAAATGACTGCATTTGCTGGTCAGGTTTATATTAGCGTATCTTAATAGTAAATTACATGCTAGCCTATTTTGTTAGTAAGAGTTTCAGAGTGGTTTATATTGAAAATATATCCTATGAAATAAATAACTACATAAAAACAAATACATTGATTAAAGTAGCTTTAGAATGCTTTTTGCTCATGTGAGATTTTTTGGCAATGCTAGTGTAAAGGTATATTTTGACAAATACTGTCTATTTTTTCTAATTAATACGTAAAGAAAATCTATAAAAAGGTTGGTATTATACATTCAATGAAAAAATTAATGTTAAGATACAATTACTATTTTCTACTTTTTTTAATCCATGCCAAAGGCATGGACTGGTTACTTATTAGTTATAAGAGACAAAGTACCAGTTGATATATACCTACAAGCCACTAGTGTTTTCACAAACTTCGAAGAACTATTATGTTCAACATGATACTGCAATAGTCTAGATCTATTCAGATTCAGCGGAAATGCTGTCACTCTATTGAGTTAAAATGAGAAGCAGGTCTAATATTAAAATTAGTGAAGATATGATAAATATGCTTATAATAAGCCATATTGGTAAATGGTTTTGGCATGATTTTTTGCTTGTGTAATTATGAATAGCATTCGTATCAATCTAGGTATCCTACCGTGATGTAGTAGAAGATGCTTTATGCTGCGTTTAGCCATGTTTTAATGTACTTTTCTTGTGAAAGCTTATCTAAGCCATTCCTACAGTTGATTATCGACTATAGAACCATTTTCTTTATTATATTAACTATTAGCCCTCTCAATTAATAAGGAAAATTTAGTCTGTGTTTCGTGAAGTTGAAAACAACTATACTCCAGTACATGTAATTTTGAGCGTCATATTTCCTGCATTTTACCACCATTTTTTTAATTTTAAGATTAAAGATCTTATTGTGTGGGTAGTAGAATACCTTGTATATCAACCCACTACATCTCATCTAAGATCCAATGTTTAGGATAAGCCAAAGTGTGCTCCACCAAACGTATATAGGTATATGCATGTATTAATCCATTTTTTAATACATTTGTGGTTGAATCCTTCCTTTCAATTATTTTTACAATTGAGAAGTCAACCTCAAGCTAATGCCACCAAGTGTTGTACGGCTAAGTTTACACAAAATGCATATTACTCTATTAAAATTATACATATTTAAGCAAACACTGAGTACGTTACTCTGAAATAAAAGTTGGGCCAAACTTCTGATCAGATATTTATGGCAGAAACATTATATTTGAGTTTTGTGGATTCAAATTGACATACGTTTATAATTTCATGAAGGGAAATTCTTTGGCAACCTTTCATTTGATATGAATGAGGGATCAATGAGGAGAATAAGGAGAAGCAGTTTTTGCGGAATGCGGAGTAAGAAGGTACCACCTCTTGTGAGTATTATATTGATGTTTTTTATGCTAGATTTTTTTTCTTAATAAATTTATTTTTAGAACTGTATCATTAATGTTAAGAGGCAATATTTCACATCCATGCACACACATTTTGCGTAAGTATATTTTTGTAGTTGTAAATTATAGTGAGAGGGCATCAATTACATGTTCCATAAAGTGGAAATGACTAACTAGCATGCAATTCTCACAGACCTCAATCTATATGGCGTTCAACAATTTTTGCAATAATATTTCTTCAGAGGCTGCTTAAAGATGTTTATTAAAATATCAACTAATTAGAAGTTCGATATAGAGGCATGACAATGCACCCAAACTTAAGGCAAAGAAGTTAGATGGGGTTTGCTAAATAGGCAAAGAAGCCAGCCCAGTATCGTTCTATTATGATTATGATTGGCTTTTTACATTCTTATTCTAATAACTGATCTTTTTTCCTTTTTCTTTCTTTTTTGAATTTGTTTGATTTTTTATGTTGATAGTGTAATGACCCGAAATTTTAATAGTTTTAATAATATATTTAATTGAAAGTTTGTGAAATTTTAAATACTTGAATTTGGAAATAAAATTTTAATATTTGAAATACGTCTATTTACGCATAGCAAATGGTAAATTTTCAATTAATAATATTGAAGTTTATTTTATTATGAAATTTTATTTCAATTCAAATCAGTTAATAGTTGATGATAATGAAATATTTTCTAAACCTGAATATTTTTATACAATAAATTTGTAAATCATCTTCTGAGAAAGACACCATATTTCGTTTCTCCAAATTTGGACATCTATTGCTCCATTTATCTTAATTCTGGCACATTAGCAACATTTTCGGTACCCTTTTTTGACTTTTGATAGGATGATCGTGCCACTGATATTTGCATAACATTTTGATCGTCTCGTCGTGTTGATCTTCATAGTATATTTATTTATGTATTTTGAGGTCTGATGCACGACGAGATGATTAAACAATTTGTTGTAACGGTACACATTTGAAACTTTGTCTATTTAAATTTCTTCCAACGATTGGAAATCAAGCTGTCACTGCTTTATTATTCCTTGAATTCTCGTGCTTGACATTATCATTCCAATTTCTTTCTATTTACCGTGGCAAGCTCATTGCTATCTCTCTCTTCCTTGTATTCAGAAACGTATATTATTAACATATATATAAGTGTGTTCTCCTTCCCCTTATTTTTTTCCAAAGCTCTTCATACTTCTCTTTTCTTCTCTCCTATATGCTTTCTCCCTACCTTCCCCTCTTCCCTTCCTCTCTCATTCATGCATCGCTCCACCTTGCTAACCCGAGCACCGGGATCCCCTAGCCCACCTTCGCATGAACGCCACCCAGCACCGTGCCTTCCCACTTCTACACCTGCAACTGTGATCTCTTTCCACTCCTGATGCCATACCTTTCCTCCACCATCGAGCTAACCACCGCATCCCCTCATTCACTGCTGCATTGCCGCACTATCTCCCGACCCACACCCTACCGCTGACCATTCGCCACCTCATCCTCATTTTCATGCGTAAGTAATGTCACAAGTGTTGTTCTGCTGTATTATATGTTAGTATAGAATTGTGAATATATATTTCGGTTTTACAACTTCTCTTCCTTTTTACTATACATTTGTACCGGATTTTTCAGGTGTATATATATGTTTACTGTATAGGTTTACTTATATAGACTTATATTAATATTTTAGACAGACTTTGTAATAAATTATTAAAATATTTATAAATACTTTGTGTCCAACAATTCTTTTCTGCTTGCTTTTTTTGTGATTTTTGGCCTATCCTGATTATGTGTATTTGAAGTATAAGTATATATGTTATATAAGTTGGGTTTTGTTTGTGTATGTGTATAGATATAAATTTATATAAGTTGTATACACGTATTTTTTTGGTTGCATAAAGTGATATCAACTGTCTGTTTATATGAGTATATTGGTTTTATTAGTATTATTTATTAATATAAATTTGTCGACATATTATAGTAATATAACTTAGTATTGTATTAATATAAGTTTTATACTGATTGGGCAAGCTGCTACTTATATTGATAAGCAATTGGAAGATTGTTTGTATATATATATTTTATTTTAGTTTTGTATAGGATCTAGTTGCTTTTATGTATATCAAGGTGACTGTTGGTATATAAGCGAGTTTATTTAAGTTACACTATATATATAGGTGTATATAAGTTTATATTAGTACTACATTGTTGTATATATATTACTAGTTTATTCTGGTTTTGGAAAGTATGTCAGAGGAGAATTTATATATGTGTTTCTTTATAAGTTTCATATGGTTATATACTAGTTTATATAAATCATATACATATAGTATGTTAAAATGTTCACTTAAACTATGCTGGGTTGTAATAGTTTTGATAGTAATAATATATAATGATTTTCTTTTTCAACTGTTACATAGATACTATGTAAGCATATACAAAAACTTGTTTTCGTTGTACACACATATGAACATTTTATTAAAATGAATATTAGATGCATATTGATTTGAATGTATGTATATGTTCTAAGTTGTATAAGTTTTTCTGTTTTTATATATATATGTAAAGTTGTCAAATTATTTATATAAAGTTTTCAAGTATGCAGTTTATGTACAAGTTATATATATATATATATATCAGTTTTTATATAAAATAAATATTTATTATGCATGCCTATTTTTTTGATATGCGTATATAAGTTTGGTAAAAATATAAAAGCTTTGCCTGCCTGCTCGGTATATAGCAATTGTATTGGGATTTTTGTGATTTAGTGTCAAAGTTTATGTTGTATATATATATATATATATATATATATATATTTAAATTTAAAATGTGTTTGAAATATAGAATATGATGTATATATAGTTATATATAAGTTCACTTATATCAATTTTCCTCATCGATCCAATCCTGATTTGAATTCGTCTCTTCCTATTTATCAGCTTTGTTCGTCGAATCGTGTCCATCTAGTGTTGCTTTGGAAAACTCATATCCTTGTCAAATCTATCTAGCTTCGGAAGTTGAGCAATCACTCACGGTTAACGTTCTTATATTTATTTAATTTGATTTCAATTGAAAGGACAAATTGAAATATGCCGGTGTAGTTATTTAAATGGTTATATACGCTATTATATGTAACTGTCCACCTGTGGGATATGACACCATATCTCGTTGTTTATATTATATTGTTATTAATGATATATGCCTGTTGTTATTATTATCATATATGTTATCACTCTGCGAGTTCCCTGTTAATATAGAATTCCCTATGGGTTGAAATGATAATACCCGAACGATCTGTAGAACAGGAGAAAATGATTATGGGTTGAAATGATAAACCTAAGCGATTTTCATTTGAACTGAAATTGGGATTGCGGGTTCAAATGATATATACCCATATATAATTAAATTACAGATTGAAATGATAAATATCTGTATCACTTGTCCATAGGATAGAAAATTATATACAAACACCGTTGGTCTATATAAATATTTTGATAATAATTTCTATGGTTTTGGAAAGAAATATATGGTTTTAATAAATATTGATTCTTAAAATTTTATATATAAATGTTATTTTATATATAGATTTAATAATAATATTTAATTTAATTAAGATTTATTTAAGTAAAATACAATATGTTTAAGTATTATTTAAAGTTATATTGAATTTGAAATTTTAAAGATATGATTTTTACAGTTCGATTTAGATTTAAAGAGATTAAATTGATATTTCAAGTTTAAATAAATTGAAGGAAATATTTAGTGATTGTAATTTAAAGCTTTATTTAAATGATATTAGATTGACTAAGTGAATTTTCTAATTTTAAATAATGGTAAAGTTGAATTTGAAATATAAATGAATTTAAGCTTTGAAATCTATTGAAATTGAAATGGTTCAAATTGTAGTTTATATATGTATTTGTAATCGATATAAAATTTAAATGGTTTTGAATTGAACTGAAATTGATAAATTGAGATTGAATTAAATTTGAATTTGGAATTCGAGTTGATTTTAATCGGTTTGTGAACTTTGAGGAAACTGTTTTAATATAAAACTATTTTTATTATAAACTATTTTTATTATAAACTATTTTAATATACTAATTATTTTAATATAAACTATTTTATTTTATAAACGATTTTATTTTATATACCATTATTAACATCTAAACTGTTTAAGTGGTGGAAGTTATGATTTCGAAGTCATGGTTTTCCAAAGAATTTTGATTTCAAAGTGTTTGGTTTCGAAAGTGTTGTAACCTTGGAAGTGCTATATTGTGGAAATATATTTATATTTGAAATGGAAGATATTTTGGTTTCGAAGTATAAATTTATTTTGAAATGACCATGGTGTTATAATGACGTTTGGTTGTTAATAGGGTATCTTTCTACATAGTATATAGTTCCACGGATCCTTAGAGGATGGGTATCCCAAACATCCTTTAAGTTAATTGTATTTCAGTTGATATTTCGCTTGAGTTGGATTTATTAATATAAGAATGTAAATCCTGACTCGAGTGTTTTGTGTTTTTCTTTACGCTTGGGTTAGACTGAGTAATTCAGCATTTGAGGCTCACCTTTGCAGTTTGGAGCTTCGCTTGGAGATCCAACCATTGTTTCAGCCTTCGGCCTTTTTCAATTGATATGTTCAGAGAAGTCATCTGTTTGTATTCGAGACTTCAGCGTATTTGAGATATTCTTTTGTATTTTATTTCAAACTTTGGTGTTTATATAGTAGCTTCATGAACTACTATTTATCCATCCACTGCATTTTTATTATATTACTCTACGTCTGTGATTATGTGATTGATTTATTTGCTGTATATGCTGAGTTTAGCCAAATATAAATTAACAATCTTTTATTTTAAGCAATTCAAGTCCGACGTGTGTGGATGCGAATGGTTGAAAATACCGGGTCGTTACATTTGGTATCAGAGCTCCGGTTTTAGGCAAAACTTAGCATATGTAGTAGATTTAATTACAGAATTACTTTCGTTCGTGCTTGAATCTCTTCCTCTTTGATTCAATTTCCTTTGAATTTTGAAATGCTCCCACTTGTTCTAAAATCCATTCTTGTCATCCCTATTTGTATTCTTTTGATCCTGTAGCATCCCATAACTTCACTTCGATTGATCTCTATAAAAATTGGCGATCCCGCAAATCTTTGAATGATTTGTAAAAGGGTGAAACTCCTTTACAATTGGCATTGATTCACCAGAGATTTCTATACCCTCGATTTAGATGCTGCTATCTCTTGTTATGCCGAATTCTATCGCTGGCGATCGAATGTCGATTTGCCTTAGAATTCCACATCAATCATATTCCTGAAGTCACGGTTGACCCGGTTAAGGTCTCCTACGATTTATATAAGTATATCCATCTTCTATTTTCTAATCAATTATCTCACATTCGTTCGAGCCTATCTTCGAATCAGAATTTTATTTGATTAGAGTTCCTCTAATTTGAATCTCTATCTCTATTTTGAAATCCATTCTTAAATCGTCCTTTGAAAAATCATGTTTGGTTGTATTTTAGAAATATTTTTATAAATCGAAATTATTATTTTGATAAGTATGATTATATCCTATATATAAAAGTGAAAATATTTTCGATAAGGATTATATACCTTTTAAAATGAGAATTTAAAGTTTCGAAAGGATTTGAAATTTTGAAAATAATATATGAAATTGATTTATATAAAATGATTTATAACCGCAGGGTTTTAAACTTGAAATTCGAGAAATTGAACTCTGGAATTTTGAAATTGGTTTTAAGATTTTGAAAATATATAATAATACGATTTGAATTTTTTTTCCGAATAAGAAATGTTTCAAATGAGTTCCAATGATTTCAAAGAAGTTTTCAAGAAAATAGAAGTCTAGAACTCACTTATGTCGTTGGAGAATAATTTCGGTGATGTGTATACACATCATTGACATTGATTTTCGAGTTTCAGAGTGGGGAGAGGCCACTTTAGTAGCTTTGCTATGCGATTGATTTTGTGAAACCAATTTTGATTTCAACGAACGAAGTATGATTTGATATTCTTTAGACATATGTATATATTTTTGAAACGATTTGAAGTAAGCCCGGTGTTCAGTCCTCGAGTTTGAGATTTGATTTGGTATAAACCTATCTATTGAAAATTGATTTACTGATTGATTGTGGATTTCCAACTCTTGGATTGGAAATTTGATTTCTCCGACTGTTTTGAATGTTCAAAACTTCCAAATTGAGGTTTGATTTTTCAAAGCTAAGTAATTTCGAAAAGTATAAATTATTTGATAAAGTATATAAGTATAGTTTTATATGTTTAAGTACGAAGTAATATGATTTAAATAAGTTTGAAATTGTTTTATTAAGTAAATGAATAAGACTATTTTGAATTATACTAATATGAAATTTAGTTTTGAAGTGCTTTGAATAAAATTTAGTTTTAAATGTTTTTTTACTTAATAACATCTTTTATAAAACTATACATATACATATACATATACATATACATATACATATACATATACATATACATATACATATACATATAAATATACATATACATATACATATACATATACATATACATATACATACACGTACATACATACATATATATATATATTATAATAATTTTCAAAAGGTAAATTGGATCTTTCAAATAGAAATAAACAGTTTAAAGGTTTTAAAGGGATGACTATAAACTTGGTAATCATTTTGGGTATAATTGATTTTGAGAAAAATATTTGGTTTCAAAAATAGATTGGAATTTAAAACCCAGTATTTATATGATGATTTTGGAAACGAATTTGTTTGACTTAAATTATGTTGATTTAGAAACTAGGATTATTTTCTAAACCCATTGTTTTAGAAACCTTGAAATTGAAAATGTTTAATTTGGAAGAAATAATTTGGTGAAATCGTATACGATTTTGAAATTAAACTAATATTGAAACAAATTGAAGTTGAGAACATTATTTCACTAAATACTTGATTTGGGAGTTATCGAACTTATATAAAATTGATTTGTATAAGTATGAAGTTGATTCGAAAACAATTGATTTAGAAAGGTACTAAATTTTAAAAGCGAAATCTTATATAATCGAAGTCTATATAAGTGTGATTTGATATACTATTGATTTGGAAAGTATTCGATTTGAAAATGAAATCTTATATATAATGGACTTTATATAAGTATGATATTTGAAATTTATTTGAAAGGGTACTATATGATACATATTTTCGAAGTAAAGATATGGTAAGTGCCTTTTGCTTGATATCCTATTTGTGATCACATTTTGAATTCATTCTATCGATATTATTCCCTCTGATTTTGGTTTTTCGGATATGATACTCGAGTGTCCTTCGAATTCCATAGCGTTACCCATGGTCTTACGAACTCGACGGCATAGCATAATTCGCAAGGCAGTGATTGCTTAAAAGGTACGGATGTTTCCTGGGGGACCCAGGCTTATGGTCGTTTTTGTAGCGTAATCCGCAAGGCAGAGATTATTTAAAGGGTACAGATGTTTCCTGGGGGATCCAAGCGTAACCATTGTGTATTCGAGGTCTATAAGTTTTTTGTCATCATAGCGTAATCCGCAAGGCAGAGATTTCTTAAAGGGTACAGATGTTTCCTAGGGGATCCAGGCGTAACCATTGTGTATCCATGGTCAAAAGTTTTTTTGTTATCATGGCGAAATTTGCAAGGAAATGATTGCTTAAAAGATACAGATGTTTCTTGGGGGACCCAGGCTTAACCATTGTATATCTGCGATCCATGATTTGATTCGATCCGGTTGATTTGTTAGGATTGTACTTTCCATTTCGGTTTTAAAGGTTTTTCGAGTATTTTTCAATGGGTGTTGAAATAGGTCTACTAAGTACTTAGAGAATTCTAGCTTTGCGCCTGATCAATGCATGGCCGGAGTCTGCAAGAACAAGGATAAACCTATCACGATATCGAGTTATAAAAGTATTTTAATAAAGTATTATATAAAGGATATTTTTGATCATTTTTCTTTCGAAATAATTTTAAATGTTTAAATTATTATTTAGTTATAATACTACATGGTTTAATATTAAATTATTAGTTTTATAAGTTTTTAGAGGTTATTAATTAAATAAAACATATTTAAAGTAAATGATTATTGATTTATTAATAATTTTTAAAAAATATCTTGAGATAAAATTTATAAATTTATGAATTATGGTTTAATGTTTTCAATAGCTTCTTTGTAAATATAAGTAATGATGCAAATAATTGTTTTCAAATAGTTTTCATTTATTTATAAATGTGTTATTTAAAAATATAAATGGTATTTATAAAGGAAGCAAGAAATTTTACAATTGGGTTTTGAAAAGTATTGAAGTATTAAAGATAATTGATTTGCAAATGAAGTTTTCAAATGAATATTTAAGTAAAATATATATAGTTTTAAATTAATTGTATATTCTTGTCTTTCAATCTATTTTTCTTTCTGGTTGTTTCTATTCACCTACCTTCTTCCTTTTCGGGGACGAAAATTTTTGAGTGGGGGAGAGTGTACCGTAAATTTTAATAGTTTTAGTAATGTATTTAACTGGAATTTTGTGAAATTTTAAATACTTGAATTTGGAAATAAAATTTTAATATTTGGAATATGTCTATTTACACATAGAAAATGATAAGTTTTCAATTAATAATATTGAAGTTTATTTTATTGTGAAATTTTATTTCAATTCAAATCATTTAATAATTAATGATAATAAAATATTTTCCAAACCCGAATATATTTGTACAATAAATTTTTAAATCATCTTCTGAAAGAGACATCATATTTCGTTTCTCCAAATTTGGACCTTTATTGCTCCGTTTATCTTAATTCTGGCAAATTAGCAGCATTTTCAGTACCGATTTTTGACTTTTGATAGGATGATCGTATCACTGATATTTGTGTACCATTTTGATCGTCTCGTCGTGCCGATCTCCGTAGTATATTTATTTATGTATTTTGAGGTCCGATGCGCGACGAGATGATTTCGTTGTAACGGTACGCATTTGAAACTTTGTCTATTTAAATTTCTTCCAATGGTTAGAAATCAAGTTGTCACTACTTTATTTTTCCTTGAATTCTTGTGCTTGACGTTATCATTCCAATTTCTTTCTATTTATTGTGGCACGTTCATTGCTATCTCTCTCTTCCTTATATTTATACAGAAACGTATATCCAAATCTCTTCATACGTTTTCTTTTCTTATCTCCTGTATGCCTTCCCCATACCTTCCCCTCTTCCCTCCCTCTCTCATTCGTGCCTCGCTCCATCTTGCTAACCCGAGCACCATGATCCTCTAGCCCACCTATGCATGAACGCCACCTAGAACCGTGTCTTCCCACTTCTCCACCTCCAACCGTGATCTCCTCCCCCTCCTGATGTCGAACCTTTCACCTCCACCACCGAGCTAACAAGCGCATCCCCTCCTTCACCGCTGCTTCGCCGCCCCATCTGCCGATCCGCACCCTCCTGCTGACCATTCGCCACCTCATCCTCATTTTCATGCCTAAGTAATGTCACAAGTGCTGTTCTACTGTATTATATGTTAGTATAGAATTGTGAATATATATTTCGGTTTTACAACTTCTCTTCCTTTATACTATACATTTGTACCGGATTTTTCATGTGTATATATATGTTTACTGTGTATAGGTTTACTTATATAGACTTATATTAATATTTTGAACGGACTTTGTAATAAATTATTAACATATCTATAGATACTTTGTGTCCAGCAATTCTTTTCTACCTTGCTTTATTTTAATTTTTAGCCTATCCTAATTGTGTGTATTTGAAGTATAAGTATATATGTTATATAAGTTGGGTTTTGTTTATGTACATGTATAGATATAAATTTATATAAGTTGTATACTAGTATTGTAACGATCCGTAGATTTTTAATAATTAAAATTGTAATTTAATAAGATCTTTATAATTTAATCCAGTAAGAAATAAAAAATTTATAATTTAATATTGAAATGAACGCTAAAATGAAATATAGTAATTTAATTTAAAACTAATTATTAATAATTTGAATAAAATTCTAATAAATGAAGTAGTGGAAGTGTTATACCTGGATATAAATTGAATATGAGGAAATAAAAGTAAGTATTAAATTAATTAATGAAATAACACATTGTTAACAGTAATTGAATGTAAATGAACGAAATATGTTAATGCAAGTTAATAATTTATGAACTTGAATGAACATTCCAATTCAATAGAATAATTTAAATGTTATGACTTAGTTATAAATGGAATATAATAAAAAAATGCAATTATTGTATTAATGTGTGAAATAATGTGATAGATGGTAATTGTTTGTGGAGTATAACCTTACAAGTATTATAAAGAGTATATTGGTGACAAATGATTGTTGTTACCAGTTAATTTACCAATTACAAATAAAGGTAATTAAATATTACTTTAATGATAATTAATATAATAACGGAAAGTGTGAACGTAAATTTAATAGAAACGTAAATTTATTTATAAGGTAGTAATCGGGGTAATAGAAAGCATGACACCAAATAAATAAATTTATTGAGAATACTAATTGTAATCAATATATATATTTGGAAAAAATATAATAATTGGAAATAGGGTAGTCAATACAAAGGAGTTAGGGATTTGAATATATTAAGGTAATATTTATACAAATGTAAGATGTAAATAGGCATATATTAGTGTAATTAGGTAAATTAAGTAATAGCGGACCTAGTATAAAGGAGGCAATTTAACCAAATCGATATTGAAATCAATTTTTAATTTATTGGGATTCAATCAATAATAAATGAATTTATTGGTAAGTAAATGACATTAATTTCTATATTAATTGAAAACTAGGATGAAATTGGGAAAATTTGTGTAATAGATATAAACCTATGTTGACAACACCTTTAAGATGGTAGTTTAATAATTGATTCATAATAAAATTAAAAATCAAATAAATGGATTTATTGGAATTGGAATTGATAATTAATGAATTTATTAAAATTGAAGGAAACATTGTAGTTGTGAATTGATTAACTTTAAATTGATGTGAAATTGTTATAAAGGATTATAAAGTACTAAAGTAATCCATGATAATAAAATTTTGAATTATAGAATTTGAATTTAAATTTAAATAGTGATTTAATTAATTTAATACTAATTTATTTAATTAACCGGAAAATAGCCATTTTGGCCACTGACTCGGATTTCGACAAAACCAATTTCATCAGATCCGTAACGGTGAATTATTGTAGGATTTCAAGTTTCATAACGATCGGGCTTGTCTTTTGATCGTACGGGCTTGAAATGCCTTGGAATAAGTTAAATTAAAATCAATTGAAATCAATTTGAAATAACTTGATTGGAGCATAACTTCTTCATACTATGGAATTTGGACTTGAAACCTATTCCATCGTGTTTAAAGTATTTAAAAACATCTATTTTGACATATGGGTTGACCCAATTTCGTTCTGGAGTCCGAACGGGCTTTTTGGGCCATTTATCATTCAACGATCCAAACCATTTGTATTCGTTCTTTTATTTTCAACCCTACCTATATATATATGCTGCTATAAATCCTAGCCTATTTCTCATTGTCATTTGTCTGTACGTACAATTCATTACGTTCCTCCACTTCCTCAGTGGAAGATAATAAAATTCTAGATCCAGTTGAAATTCAAAATCAAATCAAAATTCAGAATCTTAAAAAAAATCCGAAAAAATTATAATATATCATATATATCGATAATACGAATCTGCGTCAAGTGTTCGTTTTCGGAATCGATGCTAAAATCAACGACAAAACTCGGTCAAAGCCTGGAATTTTCGAAACCCTAATGTCGATTTGGGGTTTCCTGATTTCATTATCTATGTGTGAAATTGATTTTTGGGTATTGGAGAGGTCGGAGTTTGGAGCTGTTTGATGGTGGTCGTGTGGTCTAACTCGGCCGGAGGTGTTCGATTTTCATGATTTAGGGTTTCGAACCCTGGTACCTCCGGTGGCGACGACGTGCACTAGACGATGGCGCGCCTGTGTAGGGAGTGCGGCTCGTCGAGGAGGTGGCAGGGGCAGTGACAGGCGATCGTGCGACGACGCAATGGGGTGTTGGTGGCCGGTCAACATTGGTTGTGTTGCGTTCAGTTGTTTGGGTAGTGTGCATGTGAATGGGAGAGAAAGATAGGCGACATGTCCTATTTTTTTTATTTGTTTATTTCTTATTATTTGTTTAATTTTGTTTTGTAACGTTCTAATATCAATAACTTTTATGTACGAAGTCCGTTCCATTCGGGGTTTTCTCTGCTAGGTTCGTATTGGAATTCCGGACATTTTGACGCTGGTTTGGACGAATTCTGAGACCGTTCAAATTTTGGGTTTAAATTAAATTTAAATTCAATTTAAATTCAAAAGGTGAGTGTTTTAACCCACTCACAACTTCTAAAATTTCTTATGTGTGTTAAATTAATTTCTGATGTGATTGAAAATTTATTTATTGTTGTTTGGTATATTTTAGCATCAATTCCAGTTAAATTGGATTTGTTGAATTAAATTGTTATTCAATTTATTATTGCATATAAACTGCCAGTTAAACTAATTTATCGTTGGATATAAACTGCCGGCAAATACCTATTATTTATTATCTCTTCTATATGGATGTTACTGTTTGAATTGGATGATGATTGTGATAAACGGTCGATGGTTGGTATTGGATGAATGGATGTTGTATTTTATATTGCTATAAACAGCAAATTGTTATGCACTTTATTTCATTCGGGATTGCGGTTTGAAATGATATATTACCGTATTTTTATTTTAAATTACGGATTGAAATGATAAATATCCGTATCACTTGACCATAGGATAGAAAATTGTATACAGACACCGTCAGTTTATATATATAAATATTTTGAAAATGATTTCTATGGTTTTGTATAGAATTATACGGTTTAATAAATATTGATCTTTTTTGATATTATATAAAAATATTTTACATATAGTTAAATTCATGTATTTAAGCTATGTATAAATTTGTTTAATAACAATAAGTTTAATTTAATTAAAATAAATTATGGTTAGGTATATAAATCATACTTTAATATAGAGGTTATAATGATTTAAATAAATTAAGACTAGAAGGTAAATTGGAAACTTATTTGAAATTGAGCTTATTAAAGAATTAAACTCCATAAGTTGATGTAAAATTTATTAAACTTGAAATTTTAAAAGGTATGATATGTATAACTGGATTTTTATTCAAGATGAATTAAATGAATATTTCTAGTATAAATAAATTGAAGGAAATATTTAGTTATTGGTAATTTGAGTTTTATTTAAATGATAATGGATTTATTATGCAAACATTTTAAAACCAAATAATAGGACACTGAATTGTTGAATCGTAATTTCGAACCTTAGTTTTGAAATTGTTTAATACACAAAGTTTGAAATATATTGAAATTGAAGTGGTTTATTGAAACTGAAAGTGAGTTGAAAATTTATGAATTGAGATTTAATTTAAAGTGAATAAAATTATAAAGTTGAGGAAATTATTTTACTTTATAAAGTAATTTTAAATTCAAACTATTTTATTTTATATACTGTTCGAATATCCAAAATATATAAGCTTTGGAAGTTATGGTTTAGAAGCTATAAAATTTGAAGTATTATGTTTTGAAAGGATATATTTTAAGCGTTTGGTTTCGAAATATTAATTTTGAAAGTTCTATGATTTTAGAAAAGGGATATATTTGAAATAAAAATGATATTATATTGATTTGGGTGTTTTATAAAATTGATATCATAATGATTTAATTTTCGAAATGGAAAGGATATCGTATTTATATGGTTATGAAATGGATGGTATATTTTGTTTTTGAAATATAACTATTTTGAAATGACCGCGGTGTTATAATAACATTTGGTTGTTGAAGCGACCGGGATCGGATGTTGTCATACTCTCTGCCAACTTCGAAAACCACTTTAACAACCGTGCACCTGGTGGAGATTCCATAATGAAGTAGGATGGTGGCAGCGTTTCCTTTGAGGTAAATAAGTGGACCCAACTCCCGTGAGTTGGCATAAGGTGGCTAAAATAGGAGCGATTGACGAGCTAATGAGGTAGCACCTTTTATCGGCACATCCCTTCGATATTATACTTTGACTTTTGGATTAATCCGATGGCGACTTTTGATTTTTTATTTGGGGGTGTGGATCCAGGTGGGCGGTAGTTGCGGCTATGCGTTACCCCGGCCCGGAAGCGTAATTGGTATATCTACCCTAGCATTGCCTAGTTGTGCCGTGTCACCTACCCTATCGCGCCTTGTACGAGTTTGGTTTTCTCCCGTAGCCCGTGTGGTATCCTTTGGTGGCTCCCGATTAGGAGGGACCAAGATACTGGATGGACTAGTGGGACTATTACGTGTTAAGGTGGAAAATGTAAAGCCTTAATGTTATTTAAAAGTAAGTTTATTTTACTGTAGACAATATTATAATAGCAAAATATTGCTACATAGTAAATAGTTTAACGGATCCTTAGGAGATGTGAATCCCGAGCATCTCTTAAGTTATTGCACTCACGTTAGACACTGGATAGGAGATGTCAAATCCCGTAAACATCTCTGACGCCGTTCCACTCAAATTTTCGATGATTTAACTTCCATAAGATCTTTTAGTTCTGACTCGAGTGTTTTGTCTTTTCAATTCGCTCGGGTCAGCCCGAGCATTTCATGATTTGGAAGATCGTATTCTGAAGGATGAAGACGATGATTTATTATTATTTATTATAGTATTCCACTACATTCACGCTGTTCCGCTGCATTATTTACTATACTCTGGTATGTGTAACTCTGATATGTATTGTATAAGTATAGTCGAATATTTTGTAAAACAGCTTCATGAACTGTTTATTTGATTATTATATTTTACCATTCTTCTGCAAGATTCTGTTTTGTTTTTACTTTCTCTGCCTTTTCTTATTTACCCCATAACAATCCGTCCTTCTGTATAGTTTAGTCTGACGTGTGTGGTTTATCGTCGATTTAAAACGTACAAAAAGGCGAGACGTTTTATATGGTATCAGAGGTTTGGTTTAGCGATAAACCTTAGTTTTGTGGGGTTTGACTCTTTATTAATAGGGTAGTAATACCCTATGATGAGTCGTTGAGTGTATATATATGAGAGAGCGTATTTGTTAGTGGTATAAAAGGTTTTGATATTGTGTTAATTTGTTCCATTTTGTATTTACAAATTTTGGTTGGTTCATAGGATGCTATGACATTAATAGGGATTTCTAAACACTTAATAGGTGTAACGACCTGTAAACCCATACCCCTTAAGTCAACGCTATTTTCCAATATATCAACTCAAGGTGAACGGAAATACGAACCGTTAGGGGTTAAAGAAGAAGTAGGTAGAAGAAAAAAATTGGAACAACATCGTAATCTTACTAACGCAGCGGAATAAAATATAATAGATAATAACTGATATTTACACAAAGGGAAAATATATCTGTTTATACATTACATCATCAGAGTATACATAACACACAGCTGGACAGTAATCATAACCTGTCCTCACAAAACAGAATGCACAGCTAATCAACACAGCGGAATATTTCATACAAGTACGGAAGTACGTATCGCCATCCAGCCATCTCCTGAGCTCCAACGCATCCTTTCCTGTATTCTATAATACTCGGTCTGACCCGAGCATTATGGTGAAATAACACCCGAGTCAGTCTGGAATACCAGCATGAAAAAATCACACTTAGTTTGATTATTAAAGTTTAAAAATCCTTTGAAAACAAAAGCATCTTGTAAGACCACGCCACAAATAAACATGTCGGGTTTTTACCTTACGATAGCCAAAACACTTTTTATCAAATCCGCCTGATATTATAATAGTGACTATAGAAAGTAAAATAGAATCTAGCTAAAATGCTTGCATCTCACGTTTCAGCAATAGTTTGGCACAATCAAAACTGTAAAGGCGCGTAGGGAGAATGGATTTCCAACTAATAACTAGGCACCGGGGTACCACCTGTCACAGTACGTGGCCTAGATCACCGTACCGAGGATCCCTCCCGATCCCCTGCAATACAAGACCAGGGCTACCCCTTATTGGATAATCCCGAGTAAGATCACCCTGCGGTTGGGATCAGCAACCTCCCACACAGCCGAAATAAAAAGGGACATGTAGACAGGGATGACCTTACCCTAATGGATGCTACCCACTTAGCCTTGCTGCATATCCCCTGATTTTCAATCACTCTCGGTTGATGAAGCTCGAGGCTAAGCGTTACCTTTTTAGAACATATCACTTAGAATGCTCATCGTCCTCCGACGATGTTCTGAAAGCATTCATCCATACAAGTCCGTTCCGGGTTCGAACAGAACCGAATGCACTAATCCTACTACATCTATTTTGGAATCACCTCAGTATTAGTAGCGACTAGCCCTTGCACTTCACTGCTCTACCTTCGACTCCCAACTCTGGTTTTCCTCATCAAAATGTTCAAACCGGATCGAAGTGGTGTTCAAGAAATAAATCGCGATCTTGGTCTCTTCAAAACGATCAACGCATTGGCCAATATTGATAGTTGATTATTTAACTATCAAATAACATTCACACACAATCATCAAACATAAATAATTTCACCAAATTATTTATTAATCTCAAAATATCTTTACAAGATATATTTCCATTTTTCAACCCTTTGAAAACAATTTTCAAACCACACTCTTCTCATGGAATGAATTCCCAAATATTTATTTCCACTGGAAACACCAAGTACAATACTTTAGATTTTTAAAATAATTTAAAACACTTTATTATAAATTATACTTTAAAACATTTAAAATAAAAACTACTTTAATACCTTATTCAAACTACATACTTTAAGACTATTTAAAATAAAGCTACTTTATAAATTATAAAACTAAATTTTTCTCTTTTAGAAACATAGTACCCAACCACCTTTAAATAATTACTACTATAATAAATTTAAAAAAAGACTAACTTTAAAATTTAAACATTTAAAAATAATAAATCTTCTAATACATACTTTTTTTTAAAACAACTTTAAACTTTAAACTTTACTTATAATTTTTTTTTGAAAACGTACTTGGCTATCAAGGGAAATACGCTTCTCTTTCATAGCTTTTAAAAATAAACCACTATTTATTTTTAAACAAATTTACCCATTCCTTTAATAAATTCCCACCGTAAATTTATTCTTTCAAATATCCACTGATATATTGCTTTACTTTTTTAAACACAGTTTATAAGTTTCATAGACTCAACTTCCTTTAAAATTCCAATTCCAAACGCTTAGATCAGTTTCCAAATTGATTCCCAACTTGCTCCATTTGAAATAAATTTCTTTACTTACTCAATTTATTTCAAAATTCATTAACTTTAGATTTTATTCCTTAATTATGATTTAAAATCTTTTAAACTGAAAACACCAATTTCAGATTTCTCAAATTCCTTCTTTATCCTTTTAAGTAAATTCAAACCTTGAATTGTTTAAAATAAATTCTTCATTCCTTTACATAATATCACTTGTTCAAAAAAGATCTCATTTCTCCATATTTGGAATTTTATTTATTAGAATTCAAAAATCAACTTTTATTCTTCCAATTCATTCTTTAATTTATTCAAATTCCTATAATTGTTTACTTAAAAATTCTCTCTTTTATTTTCTTCCAAAACAAAGTCCAAATCTATACAATTTGATAACTCGATATATCCAAATATATTCAATCAAACCATAGCATCCAACATTTGAATTACCAATATAATTTATCACAGATTATCACATAAACCATATCACAGAATATTAAACAATCTAGATAAATTTGACGAATCCACTTGGATCCCTCCAACCTGTTTCCCTACATCCACAGATGTTAGCACAATACCAATTCCACTTCGAGGTGGAATATCGCGGTATATGGTTTTATATAATATCATCCGCTACAATGCGGCGCATAGGGTCTCATCTGCTATATAATGCGGGATATGACTTTGGTATAGCCTATACTCCGGGAAAAGGTAACGCAGTGGCAGATGGCTATATCATAAGTCATTGAAGTATCTTTTCTCCCAAAAGGATTTGAATCTTCGACATCAACGATGGCTAGAGTTTTTAGCATCATATGACTTTGGTATAGCCTATACTCCGGAAAAAGGTAACGCAGTGGCAGATGCGTTAAGTCGAAGACATGCATGATTGGGAGCCATGTTTTCAGAATGGAAGAGTCTCGAGTTTTTCGCTGGATTTGATTTCAGGCCCAGATATGAATTGGAACCTGAAATATTGGCAAACTTATCGATAAGACCTACTCTGGTGGAAAGAATTGGTGAGGGCCAAAAGCGAGACGATAAGCTTGTCAAGATTATCCGTGATTTGGAATCTGGATTGGACCCAGAAAATGATAAAGAATTCGAAATCGATCGAGAGGGTTGGCTTCGGAAACAAGGACGACTAGTTGTTCCCGATATAGATGAATTGAGAAATGAAGTTCTGAAGGAGAGTCATCACTCGAATTTGACAATTCATCCAGGTGGAAATAAGATGTATCGGGATATGAAGAGAACCGATTACTAGGAAGGTATGCAGAAGGATGTTGGAAATTTTATTTCCAAATGCATGAACTGCCAGTTGGTAAAAGCCGAAAAGAAGAGCCAAGTGGATTGCTTCAGCCATTAGAAGTTCCTACATGGAAGTGGGAGCAAATATCGATGGATTTTATCGATCGACTACCTAGAACCAAGACGGGAAATGAAGGGATTTGGGTCATTATAGATCGATTGACTAAGAGTGCAAGATTCATTCCTATTCGATCAACTAGGACTGCATCGAAATTGGCTGAGCTATATGTTAAGTGGATAGTTCGATTCCATGGTATTTCGAAGAGTATAGTGAGCGATCGAGACCCATTGTTCACTAGTGGATTTTGGAAGAGCTTGCAGGAAGTTTTGGGAACCGAGTTGTGTTTGAGTACAGCTTATCACCCTCAAACAGATGGTCAGACCGAGAGAGTCAACCGAGTTTTGGAAGATCTCCTCAGAGCATGTGTTTTGGACTTCGGAGGATCATGGGAATATTATATTCATTTGGTGGAATTTTCATACAATAACAGTTACCAGTCCAGTATTGGTATGGTACCGTATGAAGCATTGTATGGAAGACCGTGTAACTCTCCGACATGTTGGTTGGAAACGGGAGAAAAGTTGATACATGGGCCAGAAATGATTCAACAGACTACGGATTATATAGAGATCATTCGGCGACGAATGAAGGCAGCCCAGGACCGTCAGAAAAGTTATGCCGATAAGCGTCGTAAGGATTTGGAATTCGGTGTAGGTGATATGGTTTTTGTGAAGATTTCTCCCCTGAAGAATGTTATTCGATTCGAGAAGAAAGGGAAATTGACTCTGAGATTTGTTGGACCATTCATGATCATCGAGCGAATTGGAAAGCTCGCGTATAAATTGGAGTTACCAGAAAAGATGTCGGGTGCGCACAATGTTTTTCATGTATCGTATCTACGGAAGTATATGCACGACTCAAATACAGTGGTTTCTGCTGATAGCTATGAAGATTTAGAAGTTGATCCAGTCATTGAGAGACCTCGTAAGCCGCTTCGTGTTGTGGGAACTGACACGAAACAGCTTAGGAGGAAGGTAGTCAAGTTGCTCAAAGTACAATGGAGTGATGATGTTAACGACTGTACATGGGAGGAGGAAGAGAGGATGAACGCAGCTCATCCTGAACTCTTCGACGTATGGCCCTAAGGTGTCGTGACATCTCATGAATTTGTAACTTGTTCTAGTCTTAGAATTCTGCATGCTAAGCTAGTAATTGGATGCATGGTTTGTTGATTGCTATGGATGGTAGGCATGCAGAATAGTTTTGGTTGCTCTTGTTTGTTTGGAATTTTAGGGGCGAAATTCCTAAGGGGGAGAGAATGTAACGACCCATATTTTTATGGATCGAAGGATCGTAGAATTGTTGTTATTAGGTCGTTAGTGTTGTTAAGTCGTTTAAAATTTAAGTTGTTTGGAGCTTAAGTCGTCCAGAGATGAGTCGTCCAGGGTTGGGTCGAGTTGTAGCATGAGTCGGTGGAGCGACTTAGAGGATGGAGCGACTTAAGGAAGGTGACCGACTTAAAGAGTAAGCGACTTAAGAGATTGGCCGGTTTAAAATAGTGAACGACCTATAGGATTTGACCGACTTAAGGGTTAACGGCTTAAGGTAGTTAGCGACTTAAGGGGTTAAGCGACCTAAGAGAACTAGCGGCAACGACCTAGGAGATTGAACGGGTTACGACCTAAGAGGGAGATAGGTTGGTTGGATGGCTTTAGGAAGATGGCTTAGGTCGTGACCGAGTTAAGGTTAGGTCGGTTATGCCGTGTTATAGTTAGGTTGTTCGAGCGACTTAAGACAATAGGCTTAAGTCGTAGGTCGCTAAGCCGTGTGTGTTGTTAGGTCGGTAGGTCGTCCCCTGTGTTGAGTGTTGAGTCGTTGAGTCATCCAAACGACTTAGGGAGAAATGCGGCAGTGTGTTAGGTCGTAAGTCGTATGGGCTTGAGTCGTTAGGTCGTGTCTAAGTTAAGTCACACGCATGTGTTAAGTCGCGCATATGCTTGAGTCGTAAGTCGTGGGCTTTGATGAGTCGTGAACGACTCATAGGGGCGAACGACTTAAGGATTTCAGCCCATAAATAGAAGTGCTTATCTCACTTTTTGGGATCCGGATTTTGAAGCGACGAAGTGCTGCTATTTTGAGGGCTCGACTACAACACTTCTTCACTTCTTTTCTCTACTTTAATCTAGTGCTTCCTTCCATCCAAGATTGAAGATCTAATCGAAGATCCAAGAGCCAAAGTTGAAGGTCTCCGTCCATCGAAGAGAGATTTCATCGTTTGAGGGGAAATCTTGTCGGATCAAGCTAGATCCTTCGCTGTCCAGATCTGAAGTTAGTTGCTTTTGAAATGTTTAGGTGATTCGGTGAGTGGTGGTTATCTCTCACACGGACCCAAAGGAGTATATTGGATCGGTGGCTTGTTTGTGTGTTAAAGATAGTGATTTCATGCATTTTTCTTAAGTCTAAATGTAGATCCATCGTTCATAAAGTTTTGATATCCATCTTACTACATGTTAACCTATGCTTGTTCATTCATCAAGATATTACTTAGAATTCATGCTTGTTAGATTTGGACTCCTTATTTACGAAATTGCCATTATTGTTATAACTGTTTATTTAGATCTTGTTTGAATGATTGATTACTTGGATTAATGATTGATTTGATTGATTGATGGAAGTTAGTTGATTGATGATTTGATTTGGACAAGTATGGTCGGAGATGATTCAAAAGCTAAGTGGAAGGCTCTTGAATAAGGAAAGCTGCTCGTAGCATATTTGGCGGATGTTGAAGCTCATATGGATAGATTTGATGATGATGTTGAGATGGGACTTTGCTGTGATGCGATAAGGCAAAGCATGATGTTAAGATGGGACTTTGCTGTGATGCGATAATGCAAAGCATGATGTTGAGATGGGACTTTGCTATGATGCGATGAAGCAAAGCATGATATGAGATAGCCTTGGTTTAATCCAGACGGGATCATCCCAAGCATGTAGATAACTCGGTGATATGGTTGGTTTTTGTGGATAATGGTTGGCTTGAGAGGCGCTTGAGCTAGTATGGAAATAGTCGTCGAGGAGGATGACTAGAAGGCTGAGATCTCATCGTTATTGAAGGTTCTAGCATGCTCAAAGCAAGAGTACGCTGGGCAGATTCGATAGTCCCAAGACGAATAGTAGATGGTCTAGTACTCTGGGCAGATTCGATAGTCCTAGGCACGGGTCACGATGACGTGCGGAGTTATGTCTAGAACCGGGGTTACCATTAGCCCTTGACGGACGGATGAAAGAATGAGCCGGTCATTCAATTAACGGTGATATCGAGGCAATAATAACAGTGATAGCCAGAGTCATGGATGTTTGGATGCTTTGGTTGTATCGTCACTCGATCTTAAGAGCGATGTTTTGTGGGTGCTTATCTGATCTTGGTTTAGGCCTTGGGGGTTTGTACTTGGAAAACATCGACCTTGATTCGAGTGATAATTGCTTTACTTTAATTGTCTGCTTTGCTATGTTTGTTTCTACTTAGTGTGTCTGGGGGCTATCACTGTAGAAAGAGGTGGAGTGGGATGATTGGGTTCCTATTCCTTTTTACCCTTTATGCTCTTTTGGTATGTTTGATAGTTGATTTACCGCTCACTAGGACTTTTGTCTGACTCAAGGTTTTATGTTCAACTCTTATTACCTTGGACTGTTCATCCGTTTTGGGATGGGCAGACTAGGTAGCAGGTGACAGGTGCTGTTCTTAGTGACCAACGCTGTCGATGATGAAGACGAGCTGGAGGCTTTTGCATATTGTTTTTCTTACTATATGTACTGGATATTCCGTTGTTTGTATGATTCTCTGAGTGATATGTAGTGAGGCTTGCTGTATTGACTTTTCAGATTGTTGTACCAAACTATTATGAGTTTATATGATGAGATTTTGTTCTATGGAGCTTCACTATGTATACTTTTCTATTGTATTTTATCCATGCGCTGTGAGTAATACGATAGACTATTCTGTGTTTACATTACCTTGATGATCGTCCATGGAAGCCTGGCACACTTTTCAGCGCACTATTTCCTTGTTTGGTACAGGAGTTATGGGCGGTCGTCACATTTGGTATCAGAGCTTTGGTTAATCGATTTTAGCCAACCCTCGCTGACGTAACTACGTATGAGAGACGTAATTGTATTTTAATGGATGATTACTACATATAATATAGTAGCTTAGAAGGATTTGAACCCATTATGCAGTTGTTCTTAAGGTGTATTAATCATTTCTTCTAGATATTAGGAATGAGTCGAAGAGGGAGACCAGCTGCTAGGGAAGGCCGTGATTCTGTTGAGGGGACTGCTGATTATGCTTCTATGTTCGAGGCTATGATGACTTCGATCATGAGAAGAATACCAGCTCCAGGGCCATCGGTAGATGTTGGAGTTCAAGTTCAAGCCCCAAAACCAATGGATTTTGCTAAGTTGTGCAAAGACTATACTGCTCTTGGAGGATAGGTTTTCTTGGGAACAGAATCAACCATTGAAGTTCAGAGGTGGATTGATGCTTGTAGAAGGATCTTTGGTGATTTGGGAATTGAGGATGCAACTAAGAGGAAGCTTGCATCAAGACAGCTTCAAGGAAGAGCTTCTGATTGGTGGAACTCTATCACCATTAATACTCCAGAGGAAGCGATCACTTGGGAGCAATTCCAAGCTAGATTTGAGGCTAAGTTCATTTCTACAGCTCAGAAATTGGTTCTGTTCAAGAAATTTGTGGAGCTCAAGCAAGGTGGAAGACCAGTTCTTGAGTATGTTTCGGAGTTTGAAGCTTTGTCCAAATATGCTCGGTCATATATTGAATCCCCATATCAGAAGAACGAGAAGTTTGTGACAGGCTTGGACAGTTATCTTGGGAGACAGTTGGTGGATCATTTGGACGATCCGTTTGAGAAGCTTGTGGAGAAAGCTCTCAGGCATGAGAATTTGTTTCCTAAGGAAGGATCTGTTGTTGCTGTAACCAAGGAAGGGTCTAAACCACAGCAGGGTGGAAACAAGAAGTGGAAGCAGCAGCAACAGAAGGATAAGGATGGCCAGAAGAAGCCGAAGGGTGAAGTGACTTGCTACATTTGTCAGCAGAATGGCCATTTGTCTAGAGATTGTAAGAATCCGAGAGTGCCGGTGAAGTGCCACAACTGTGACAAGCTGGGGCATATTACGAAGAATTGTCCAGAACCAAGGAAGGACAAACAGATTGTGCAAGCTTATGCTTTGGGGGCTGTGCCATCGTCTTCGAAAGCTCCTATGGCGGAAGAGAAAGGAAAGAGTGTGGTGGTTCAAGGTACTCTTTCCATTTGTGGTGTTCCAGTTAGAGTGTTATTTGATACTGGGGCGTCGCATTCTTTTTTTTGTAATGAACTTGTAGGCCGGTTAGGTTTGGAACCGGATATTGTTGATAGACCATTGGTTGTGACTAATCCAGTTGGGGGTTCGTCTTGTTTGTGTATGGTATGCCGTGGTCTGGTTGTATCGAGTCATGATTTCTATTTTTGTTTGTGATTGTTTTGTTCTGAACTTTGCGGGGTTCGGAATTATTTTGGGTATGGACTGGCTTAGGAAGTATGCGGCAAGGGTTGATTGTAAGAGGCTGGAGGTGACAGTCGAGAATATGGAGGGGCGAAAGGTTGTGATATGATGTAAGCATGAAGAAGGCGTCTTCATGAGCTTCATGTATTCGCTAGTTGTTCCACGGGATGGACTGTCATCGCTGCCTATTGTGAATGGATTTGAGGATGTCTTTGACGAGGTCAAAGGGTTACCGCCGCATAGAGAGATCGAGTTTTTTATCGATCTAGTTGAGGGAGCCAGACCTGTTGTGATGCCTCTTAGGCGAATGGCGCCTAGGGAACAACAAGAGTTGAAGGTGCAGGTTGATGACCTTTTTCAAAAAGGATTCATTCGGCATAGTGTGTCCGAATGGGGTGCACCATTTGTGTTTGCAACCAAAGCGGATGGATCGTTGAGGTTGTGTGTGGATTATCGTGAGCTGAATAAAATGACTAAGAAGAACAAGTATCCATTGTCGAGAATAGATGACTTGTTTGATCAGCTTCACGAAGCTAAGGTGTTTTCTCAGATGGATTTGGCAACGGGATTTCACCGGTTGAGAGTGGCAAAGGATAATGTGCCGAAGATTGCTTTTAGGACACCATCCGGTTTCTATGAGTGGCTGATAATGCCATTTGGATTGACCAATGCACCAGCGTATTTTGTGGATCTTATGAATAGAGTGTTCAGAGATCAGTTGAACAAGTTCGTACTTGTGTTCTTGGATGATATTATGATTTATTCCAGTAATGAGGAAGAGCACAAGACGCACTTGCGGATTGTTTTGGAAATCTTGCGAAAACAACAGCTGAGGGCTAAGTTTTCGAAGTGTCACTTCTGGAAGAGTGAAGTGAGGTTCTTAGGCCATATTATCTCTAGAAATGGAATAGCGGTTGATCCTGCCAAGGTGGCAGCAATCCAGGATTGGGTTAGACCTAAGAATGCATCTGATGTGAGAAGTTTTCTTGGATTAGCAGGATATTGTCGTCGGTTTATCAAAGACTTTTCTAAGATAGCTGCACCATTAACAGGATTGACGAAGAAGAACCAAGTGTTCAGGTGGGATGCTAAGTGTGAACAAGCTTTCGGAATCCTGAAAGAGCGACTGACAAGTGCTCCTGTTTTTACTATTCCATGTGGAAATGATGAGATGGTGGTTTACACCGATGCATGTGGTACTGGACTTGGAGCAGTGCTAATGCAGAAGGATAAAGTTGTTGCATTTGCAAGTCGACAACTGAAGCCTCATGAAAGGAATTATCTGACTCATGATTTGGAGTTAGCGGCGATTGTATTTGCTCTGAAGATGTGGAGACATTACCTACTGGGAGTTCGATTCGAGTTGTTTATAGATCATAAGTCATTGAAGTATCTTTTCTTCCAAAAAGATTTGAATCTTCGACAGCAACGATGGCTAGAGTTTTTAGCATCATATGACTTTGGTATAGCCTATACTCCGGGAAAAGGTAACGCGGTGACAGATGCGTTAAGTCGAAGACATGCAGGATTGGGAGCCATGTTTTCAGAATGGAAGAGTCTCGAGTTTTTGGCTAGATTTGATTTGCAGGCCCAGATATGAATTGGAACCTGAAACGTTGGCAAACTTATCGATAAGACCTACTCTGGTGGAAAGAATTGGCGAGGGCCAAAAGCGAGACGATAAGCTTGTCAAGATTATCCGTGATTTGGAATTTGGATTGGACCTAGAAAAGGATAAAGAATTCGAAATCGATCGAGAAGGTTGGCTTCGGAAACAAGGACGACTGGTTGTTCCCGATATAGATGAATTGAGAAATGAAGTTCTAAAGGAGAGTCATCACTCGAAGTTGACAATTCATCCAGGTGGAAATAAGATGTATCGGGATATGAAGAGTACCTATTACTGGGAAGGTATGAAGAAGGATGTTGGAAATTTTATTTCCAAATGCATGAACTGCCAGTTGGTAAAAGCCGAACAGAAGAAGCCAAGTGGATTGCTTCAGCCATTAGAAGTTCCTACATGGAAGTGGGAGTAAATATCGATGGATTTTATCTATGGACTACCTAGAACCAGGACGGGAAATGAAGGGATTTGGGTCATTATAGATCGATTGACTAAGAGTGCAAGATTCATTCCTATTTGATCAACTAGGACTGCATCGAAATTGGCTGAGCTATATGTTAAGTGGATAGTTCGATTCTATGGTATTTCGAAGAGTATAGTGAGCGATCAAGACCCATTGTTCACTAGTGGATTTTGGAAGAGCTTCCAGGAAGTTTTGGGAACCGAGTTGTGTTTGAGTACAGCTTATCACCCTCAAACAGATGGTCAGACCGAGAGAGTCAACCGAGTTTTGGAAGATCTCCTCAGAGCATGTGTTTTGGACTTCGGAGGATCATGGGAATATTATCTTCATTTGGTGGAATTTTCATACAATAACAGTTACCAGTCCAGTATTGGTATGGCACCGTATGAAGCATTGTATGGAAGACCGTGTAACTCTCCGACATGTTGGTTGGAAACGGGAGAAAAGTTGATACTTGGGCCAGAAATGATTCAACAGACTACGGATTGTATAGAGATCATTCGGCGACGAATGAAGGCAGCCCTGGACCGTCAAAAAAGTTATGCCGATAAGCGTCGTAAGGATTTGGAATTCGACGTAGGTGATATGGTTTTTGTGAAGATTTCTCCACTGAAGAATGTTATTCGATTCGGGAAGAAAGGGAAATTGACTCCGAGATTTGTTGGACCATTCCTGATCATCGAGCGAATTGGAAAGCTCACGTATAAATTGGAGTTACCGGAAAAGATGTCGGGTGTGCACAATGTTTTTCATGTATCGTATCTACGGAAGTATGTGCACGACTCGAATACAGTAGTTTCTGCTGATAGCTATGAAGATTTAGAAGTTGATCCAGTCATTGAGAGACCTCGTAAGCCGCTTCGTGTTGTGGGAACAGTCACGAAACAGCTTAGGAGGAAGGTAGTCAAGTTGCTCAAAGTACAATGGAGTGATGATGTTAACGACTGTACATGGGAGGAGGAAGAGAGGATGAAGGCAGCTCATCCTGAACTCTTCGAGGTATGGCCCTAAGGTGTCGTGACATCTCATGAATTTGTAACTTGTTCTAGTCTTAGAATTCTGCACGCTAGGCTAGTAATTGGATGCATGGTTTGTTGATGCTATGGATGGTAGGCATGCAGAATAGTTTTGGTTACTCTTGTTTGTTTGGAATTTTGGGGGCGAAATTCCTAAGGGGGAGAGAATGTAACGACCCGTATTTTTACGGATCGAAGGATCGTAGAATTGTTGTTATTAGGTCGTTAGTGTTGTTAAGTCGTTTAAAATTTAAGTTGTTTGGAGCTTAAGTCGTCCAGAGATTAGTCGTCCAGGGTTGGGTCGAGTTGTAGCATGAGTCGGTGGAGCGACTTAGAGGATGGAGCGAATTAAGGAAGGTGACCGACTTAAAGAGTAAGCGACTTAAGAGATTGGTCGGTTTAAAATAGTGAACGACCTATAGGATTTGACCGACTTAAGGGTTAACAGCTTAAGGTAGTTAGCAACTTAAGGGGTTAAGCGACCTAAGAGAACTAGCGGCAACGACCTAGGAGATTGAACGGGTTACGACCTAAGAGGGAGATAGGTTGGTTGGACGGCTTTAGGAAGATGGCTTAGGTCGTGAATGAGTTAAGGTTAGGTCGGTTATGCCGTGTTATAGTAAGGTTGTTCGAGCGACTTAAGACAATAGGATTAAGTCGTAGGTCGCTAAGCCGTGTGTGTTGTTAGGTCGGTAGGTCGTCCCCTGTATTGAGTGTTGAGTCGTTGAGTCGTCCAAACTAATTAGGGAGAAATGCGGCAGTGTGTTAGGTCGTAAGTCGTACGGGCTTGAGTCGTTAGGTCGTGTCTAAGTTAAGTCGCGCGCATGTGTTAAGTCGCGCATATGCTTGAGTCGTAAGTCGTGGGCTTTGATGAGTCGTGAACGACTCATAGGGGCGAACGACTTAAGGATTTCAACCTATAAATAGAAGTGCTCATCTCACTTTTTGGGATCCGGATTTTGAAGCGACGAAATGCTGCTATTTTGAGGGCTCGACTACAACACTTCTTCACTTCTTTTCTCTACTTTAATATTGTGCTTCCTTCCATCCAAGATTGAAGATCTAAGCGAAGATCCAAGAGCCAAAGTTGAAGATCTCCGTCCATCGAAGAGAGATTTCATCGTTTGAGGGGAAATCTTGTCAGATCAAGCTAGATCCTTCGCTGTCCAGATCTGAAGTTAGTTGCTTTTGAAGTGTTTAGGTGATTCGGTGAGTGGTGGTTATCTCTCACACGGACCCAAAGGAGTATATTGGATCGGTGGCTTGTTTGTGTGTTAAAGATAGTGATTTCATGCATTTTTCTTAAGTCTGCATGTAGATCCATCGTTCATAAAGTTTTGATATCCATCTTACTACATGTTAACCTATGCTAGTTCATTCATCAAGATATTACTTAAAATTCATGCTTGTTAGATTTGGAATCCTTATTTACGAAATTGCCATTATTGTTATAACTGTTTATTTAGATCTTGTTTGAATGATTGATTACTTGGATTAATGATTAATTTGATTGATTGATGGAAGTTAGTTGATTGATGATTTGATTTGGACAAGTATGGTCGAAGATGATTCAAAATCTAAGTGGAAGGCTCTTGAATAAGGAAAGCTGCTCGTAGCATATGTGGCGGATGTTGAAGCTCATATGGATAGATTTGATGATGATGTTGAGATGGGACTTTGCTGTGATGCGATAAGGCAAAGCATGATGTTAAGATGGGACTTTGCTGTGATGTGATAAGGCAAAGCATGATGTTGAGATGGGACTTTGCTATGATGCGATGAAGCAAAGCATGATATGAGATAGCCTTGGTTTAATCCAGACGGGATCATCCCAAGCATGTAGATAACTCGGTGATATGGTTCGATTTTGTGGATAATGGTTGGCTTGAGAGGCGCTTGAGCTAGTATGGAAATAGTCGTCGAGGAGGATGACTAGAAGGCTGAGATCTCATCGTTATTGAAGGTTCTAGCATGCTCAAAGCAAGAGTACGCTGGGCAGATTCGATAGTCCCAAGACGAATAGTTGATGGTCTAGTACTCTGGGCAAATTCGATAGTCCTAGGCACGGGTCACGATGACGTGCGGAGTTATGTCTAGAACCGGGGTTACCATTAGCCCTTGACGGACGGATGAAAGAATGAGCCGGTCATTCAATTAACGGTGATATCGAGGCAATGATAACAGTGATAGCCATAGTCATGGATGTTTGGATGCTTTGGTTGTATCGTCACTCGGTCTTAAGAGCGATGTTTTGTGGGTGCTTATCTGATCTTGGTTTAGGCCTTGGGGGTTTGTGCTTGGAAAACATCGACCTTGATTTGAGTGATAATTGCTTTACTTTAATTGTCTGCTTTGCTATGTTTGTTTCTACTTAGTGTGTCTGGGGGCTATCACTGTAGAAAGAGGTGGAGTGGGATGGTTGGGTTCCTATTCCTTTTTACCCTTTATGCTCTTTTGGTATGTTTGATAGTTGATTTACCGCTCACTAGGACTTTTGTCTGACTCAAGGTTTTATGTTCAACTCTTATTACCTTGGGCTGTTCATCCGTTTTGGGATGGGCAGACTAGGTAGCAGGTGACAGGTGTTGTTCTTAGTGACCAACGCTGTCGATGACGAAGACGAGCTGGAGGCTTTTGCATATTGTTTTTCTTACTATATGTACTGGATATTCCGCTGTTTGTATGATTCTCTGAGTGATATGTAGTGAGGCTTGCTGTATTGACTTTTCAGATTGTTGTACCAAACTATTATGAGTCTATATGATGAGATTCTGTTCTATGGAGCTTCACTATGTATACTTTTCTATTGTATTTTATCCATGCGCTGTGAGTAATACGATAGACTATTCTGTGTTTACATTACCTTGATGATCGTCCATGGCGGCCTGACACACTTTTCAGCGCACTATTTCCTTGTTTGGTAATGGAGTTATGGGCGGTCGTCACAGACTGTCAGAGATTCGAACGTCAAATTTCAGTTCGGATGGAGCTTATAACAACATCAGATGAAAATAAATAGCGGAACAGAATGAATATCATGCATACATCACGGATACAACATCATAATATCCATTACTACATCTGAGTATTTAATATATACACCACAACTCCAAATAAACATCATAATAATACAACAGTGATCATATATCCAAAAAGTCTTCAAAGGAATGAAGCAATAGCGTACTCTCAAAAACTAAACACCTGAGATCCCAAAAGCTCCTAAAATACTGCTAACTCCAGAACACGGAAACCTGCTACTAGGGTGCCCGTATGGAAATTATAGGCACCCAGAGTTTAGAAAAGAAACAATAAACTCCAGATCAGTCATGGAACTGGTATGAGTAAACAAAACAGTTGCTTTTAAATAAACTAGATATATAAAAGAAAATCCGATATGCTTTTGGAAAATGAAACTACCATAAGACCTCCCGCCATAAACACAATGCAATCGCAGAATTGAAGGAGATTTCTTCTTATGATAGTCAAATATGCTTGATATGAGAAAAATTCTATGATATTATTACTAGTGCATAGTGTAGAAAGCATTTCGAAAATATAATATTGATCTTAACCAGCATAGGTACCATTATACTATGCCTACTATAGCTGCCATGTTAAATGGAAGGTTCTACAACTAAAACCGTACTAGGTTCGTATTGTTTCTTTGGATTTCCAACAAATGGTCAGGCTAAGGAACTTCCTGAGCCACATGGGTACGCCTCTGGAGGGACGTCCCGAGAACCTAACCGGATCTCTGCCAACACAAAACAGGGTTACCTCTGTAACAAGGTAACTACTGACACGAGTATGCCATCCCCCGGTTGTAACCAACCTTTATCCGGGGCCCCAACAACAATCATAAAGTTATATATATATATACACACACATATTTGCGATATCCACATAAGTTAAGTATCTGGGCTCCATACCATGATACCACTTCTATATGGAAGGAAATGCACATACCCTAAGGGGCGCTACCCCCAACAACCATGCTGCATCTTTTCTGTTTCGACCATTACTGGGTTGTGAGGTTCGACGAAGTCTTGTCCACAAAGCTATGCTTTCACAAAAGCCATGCTTTGATCAACAAATGATCAGCAGCACTCAGCATGCCACATTACCAAGTTGGGAATATCTTACTGATAACCTTCAATTACATAACCTCTGAGCTCGTACGTCTTAGAGAAGGGTGCTAAGAGAATAAATTCTCCGCCACCAACAGAAATGTATTTGAAAGAAATCTGCTTTATATCTCAAAATGTAATGTCAGACATACAATCCATACAAGTCTGTTCTGGGTTCAAACAGAACCGAAGGCACTTTCGAAGAAGTCTTTGCAATCCGGGCGTCTACAATCCCGATCGGACTCCCATCACATATGGAGAACTCAATACCGAAGCAACTCAGTGTAGAGTCATTCGACAGGTTATCCTATCGTTGTCGAAGACGTCCGTTCTTCACCACCGTCATTAAATGCTCATCCATTTTGTCGTATCACTTATTCGGAATGGGTTATATGACACAAAGGTCCTCTCCCGGCTAAACCTAATAATGAGCGTCAATTTTAAAAAAAAAACATGTGGATATTTCGTTCACAAAAATTCACAGGTTCGATATGGGTTTCGGATAACTAACTCCAATCCGACTTCCTGTCGCATCAAAGTTTAAATGCCGTTTTACGGGCAAAGTGGTTTTCACATCAATACAGAACAAATCATAAATCACAGTGCAGTACAGAGCAATCTACATCACATAGTATCGCAACCAGAACAAAAATATCAATCTAGTGCACGGTAGTAGTTAATTATTTTCAATCAATGTGAGTGTGCTTTAATTGATTAATCACATAATTATTTTATTGATTATTTTAAATCAATGACTAATTTGGATAAATTAAGTAAATCTTAATTGACTTGATTAATTGCTTCTTAATTAGTTATTTTATTTAACTACCAATTATAATTAATCAACTTAATTTATCTAATCAACAAATTCTTAATCTACAAATAATTTAGACACTTAATTGTTTATTAATAAATTTTAGTTACAAATTATAATTCATTCTTCACTTAGTTAATTACAATTATTAATTTAATCAGTCTAAAACAATTTGTTAATAATAATTATTCATCTAAATTAACATTAAAATCAATTTATTTCTATTACAAAAACTTTAATGTTAATTGACTTTAACGTTTATCTTACATTGATTATTTAGTTAAAGCATTAATTAGATTATTAAGTATCCACTTAGTTAATTAATATTTATAATAAGCCTTTAACTCAACACAGACAATATTAATCGCTTCATAAAACTAAAATTTGCCTAACCTTAAAACTTGATTTTTTTTATTATTTAGGCTAAGCCCATTTTTTTAAGTAAAACCCGAGCCTCCTCAGGCTTGTACTCGAGTCAAACTCGAGTACCTCTCGTTCTTTTCCCGAGTCTCTCTCCTTTCTCCCCCGTATTCTTTTCTTCTTCCTTTTTTTTAATTTTAAGTTTAACATCAGTTACCACCATACTATACAAGTAAACTCGAGTCAAAACCACAAAGTCACGAGCTTCACTTCGAGTTGCCACGAAATGACACCCATTGACACAAAATCATCACCGTGCACATGCACGGTGCGTCGTTGATGCTCAGGCGAACATCGCGACCACCAGCAAGTCGCGAATCGTCCATATACTTGAGATCATACCTCGATTCGATGCCAAAGTTCAAAAATCAAAAAAATATCACGACGAAACTGCGACCCAACAGCTCCACGCAAAAAACACTTCGCCAGCGCTCCACAGTCCACCAGAAGAGCTCCCCCTCTGTCCACACCACGACAACGCCCTGCTCTACCATACCCTGGAGCACCACGCGACTCGATGCACCAGAGGTGACGAGATTACCTCATTTCCAGACGTATTCAAAACGCGACACAAACCCATAATTCGACCTCGTCCCTCCAATTCGAGCGATGGAAAATTTTCTCGACAATTTTCGTGGAATCATCAATCAATAAGCTAGCTCCAAACCAAAATTTAACATCTATAATTGGATCGAACACCCGAAATTTGTAAAATGCGATTTTTGTTCAAACTCAAACTGCTCTGTAAATATTAAACTAAAAATCTTTGTTTTTGTTTTAAAAATCATAACTTGATATGCTTATTCAAATTATGTGATCAAATCCTGTTTTAAAATAGTTGAATTCATCAAGGAATTTTGTTTTTACTGTAATTTACCAGTTGCACAGACAACCCTCCTTGTTCAAGCTTGAAGTAATTTTTTTTACTGTGATTCAAGTGGAAACAAACTTGTTTTGTAAAAAAAACTAAGCTAAAAAAAATTGTGTGAGTTTATTTGAATTTCTTCTTAAATTTTGCTTTGTTCTGAAACAAAATGTTAAGAACAAACTGTATAATGTTTCCAGTAATACAGAAACATGCCCAACAACATTTTCTTTTCAATATAAACCACAAACACAAGATTCCTGAAATAGATACTTGGGTTCTAATTTAAAGAAACAAGTTTACTCACAGAGGTAATATTTGAAACAGAGTGCTTTTAGGCTTGAGAAGGAATAGTTTGATCCTTCTTCTTTCTTTTTTTTCTTTCAGTAGATTGCTTTTAAATTTGAATATAAAGTGATGTTTATAAATTTTCTTTTTTTCTTTCTGACTTTGTAGTGTTTTTGCCTTTGAACGAACTGGAACAAATATTCATGTATATAAAGGATGTGTGCAGTTTTTAGTAGAGTATTATAGCAAGACTTTTTTTATTTGTACTTTGTAACTATTTGTATACTTGTAATCAGAGATTTTTTCTTCTTATTATTATTTCGAATGACTTGTTTATGGGCTGAGTTTGAAAGCATTTGATGCTTATGTTTCCTTTCTTGTTTACACACTTATGCTATTTGAATTTTTGTAAGTACATTTTTTTCTTTTTGTTTGTTTGTAGAGATATTTTCTTGCATATGTTTTTTTCCTATTATCTTCTTGTTTGCACATATTCACAGCACATACTAAAGCTATTTGCTCATTGTATGTATTCATATGTCATCTTATGACCATAAAATTTATTACAAACATAACTTCTAAATTTATTTTTATTTAAATTTTAACCATTAGCACTTAATTTATCACATATATTTTTTTTTATTTAACTCAAAATTAAAATTCAATATATATATAAAAGATGTTAAATCCAAGTGATTTAAATTCAAAAGAATTTCGAGTTTTATTCTTTTAAATCAACGCATATTTTATTTATTTAACCTTTCAAATTGAACTTCGAAAATCAAAATATGTCACTAAATTCAAATTAATAAATTCGGGAATGTTACAATATCCGCTCCTTAAGAAAATATCGTCCTCGAAATTTGAAAGAGAGAGAAAAGAAAGCAAAGAATATACGAATTTAGAAAAATAAGGAAATGGCTTACCATTTTAAGCCAAGATATCCACCCTACAGCTGGGATATGATTTCTGCATGCTATCTTCAATTTCCCAAGTGCAGTCCTTTGGATCGCCACTCCATTTCACTTTGACTAGTTTTACAACTTTGTTCCTCAAGTGCTTTTCGTCATGATCTACAATCTTTATTGGTTCTCTTCTGACTGTTAGATTTGGAGTGATTTCAAGATCCTGCTGAGAAGCTTCTTCAAAAATACTATCTGGATCGTGCACATACTTTCGAAGATTAGAAACGTGGAACACATCATGCACGCCAGACAACCAGCTGGGTAGCTGCACTCGATATGCTAGAGGACCAATCCTCTCCAGAATAGGAAAATTGTGACGACCCGATATTTTCAACCATTCACATCCATTATAAGTGTATATGTAGACACTTATGCCAGAATTGAATTGCTCAAAATACCGCATTGTAAATAAAAATTTGGCAAATCTCAGAATATACAGTAATAAAAATCACGGATCACAGACACAGAGTAATAATAATGCAGCGGAAGTAAAAGAGATAGTAGTTCATGAAGCTACTATATAAAAATATCAGAGTCACATAAAATACAACGGAAGAAATAAAGTATAAAGGAAGCCTCACTACATAGAAGTCTACTAATACAAGAGCTGAAAGGAACAACAGACTGCAAAAGATAAAACTTGACAAGTAGATAATCTCCAACGATTTCAATCTCCAGAAAGTGGAAATCCAAATCTGTGAATAACTCAGGCTGACCCGAGCGTAAATAAAAATACAAACACTCGAGTCAGGACATACATACTTATATAATGTAAACCAACTCAAGTGAACTGTAGCAAAGGTACATGTAACTTAGAAGATGCTTGGGGCCGCCCATCCTCTAAGGATCCGTTAAACTATTTATTATATAGTAATATACGCTATATACAATAGTGTCTAATCAGTAAAGTATAATCATATAGAAAATAGCGTTAAGGGGATGGTGAACCTTAACGCGGTCGGATCTTTAAAACCAAAATCGTAGTCGGCTCGATATAAGGATATGACACGGCACGCGAGGCAATGCCAAGGTGGATACACCGTTTGCACTCCCGGACCGGTGGTGATGGCAAGCCAGCAGCTTCCGCGCACCTCGAACAATACCCCTGAATCAAAGTAGCGCCACCGTATCGAATAACAAAAGTAATAGAATGGTTTCCGAAGAAGCATGCTCGATGAAAGGGTGCGACCCTTTGTGTAGCCCGGTATGTCTCCTTTTTTAGTCATATATGCCAACTCACGGGAGTTGGGTCCACATAATATACCTCGAGAATGTCGCCACCATCCTACTTCATTCTGAAATCTCCACCGCGTACACAGTTGTTAAAGTGGTTTTCGGTATTGGCCGGCTATAAGACAATATCCGATCCCGGTCTCTTTAACAACTAATCGTTATTATAACTGGTGGTTATAACATTTAAAACAATATTTTATACTTCAAAATAAAATATTCTTTCAATCAAAATCTTTATCAAAATAAAGATTAAATCATTTCCAAAACCATTTCAATATATCAACATACCATATCTTTCAAATTCAAATATTTATCAAAATAAATATCAAGTCATTTCTAACCATTTCAATATATTAAATTACTATATCCTTTCAAAACTTCCTTTCAAATCATTTTATTGTCACAATATCATATCTTTCAAAACTTCATTTTTAAATCATCATATCTTTCTAAAGCTTCATTTCAAAACATTTAATATATATCAAAATATCATATCTTTCCAAAGCTTCATTTCAAAACATTTAATATATATCAAAATATCATATCTTTCCAAAACTTCATTTCAAAACATCATATAAGTTCAAATCCAAATATTCAACTTTAAATACCTTTTAATTTCAAAGATATCATTCAATTATTATCATTCCAAATCACCTTCTATATAGCTTATATTTTAATCAAAATAATTCATTTAAACCATTTAAAATTTAAGTTTGTATACTTTCAAATAAATTATTCAAATTTCCAAAGTTTTAAACCATTATGAGTTTATTTACTAAGTTAAAACATAAACATTGAACATTTCAACCTTTTACAGCATTTAGAAAAAGATGCTGAAAGTTATACATGAAACCATTTCAATTTAAACCATTTAAACATTTAAAAAAAAATCATTTTTAACATTCAAAGATGTTCATTAAATACTCTTTTAATTAATGATTTTTATAAAGCAACATTTTATAATTAAATCAAATTTCACAAATCCACTTAGTAAATTCAAGTGTAACTTCCCATTTTTTACATTTAACACTTTATTAACATTTACATTTTCAAATTATCATTTCACAAATTAAACTAAATTCCCGATTTATTTAATTAACTTAAAACTTTAAACAAAACCAAATTCCACATTTCCAAATCAAGTTGTATTTTCAAATTTCACTTTTTAAGCATTCATTTATTTAACCACTTAAATTCATAGAAAATCAATAATACTTTAATAAATCACTTAAATTCAAATTTAATCAAATTATCATATTTACCAATTTCCAATAAAATTAAATTTCCATTTTATTCATATAACTTAAATATCGTTTTTAACCAAAATTCCAAATTTCCAAACTTAAATTATATTCAATAATCCAATTTAACCATTCATTAATTACATTTTTAACTCATAGAAAAAATCATAATATCTATATTTAAAAACATTTAAAAAAATCTATTTAAATCAAATTTCATAAATTTATATTTTAAAATACTTAAAATATCCAAAATACATTATAAAATAACCACGGGTCTGTATATAGTTTTCTAACCTAGGTCAAGTGATACGGATATGTATCATTTCAATCCGCAGTTTAAAAAGAAAATTCCACGTTCAATCATTTCAAACCCGCAATCCTAAGTTAAATAAAATAAGTTGAAAATCGTTCAGGCCTATAATTTCAGCCCATAACGATTTTTCCCTATTCTAAAGTTCGTTCGGGTATGTATCATTTCAACCCATAGTGATTCTAATCTAAAGGGAACTTGCAGTGTGATAAACTGATAAAAATAGCAAAACAACGTAATATAACAGTAACAGGTGTTACAACAGGTGTTTAAGCATGGGTGAACATCATAAAATCATAATATAGCAGGTGTAACATGATAATGCATTTTACAGATTCAAAAGGGGTCAATTTACTAGTTATATATGTACATATTGTCTGGTGAGAATAACTCACATGTTCAAAGCTGGAGATATCTACCAAAGCACACAATGCAAAACAATGAAGGCATGATGACATGGATATGACTTGAGAGTGGAGAGCCAAAGCACTTTGACTTGTTTAAACATTTACACAAAACAATACAAATATATGTAAGTTTCAACACGATTTGAACATCAAATAACATTAGAATTCAAAGCCCAAAACAACATCGAATGAATTGCACTTGTTCCTAACCTCATGTACTTCAGTTAGGCAGTGATTAGGCTCAGCTAACTCAGGGAATTGGGTCAGGTTTGGGTGTGTAAGGGTCGGCCTACACATGGGTTTGAAGGTGGGTTTAGTCTAGGTGCATAAAACTAGGTGTACAGGGCTAAAACTATGCAACATACATCATTTGTTGCTCTTGTTTGGTTTGGCCAGAGGCTAGGTGGGCCCAACCAGTGGTGCAGGTGGTGGTGGGTGATGTGGAAGAGGGTGGAGGTCAGGTCAGAGATGGTGGTGGTGGAGGTGGCGGCGGCTAATGGTGGTAGAAGGAGGAGATGATAAACTAGTCTAGGCTAGTGCAATAGGTGATGGTTTTTGGTGGATTTTGTGGTGGTCCTTGCCATGGATGGTCTCGACCTGAAATAGAGAGGTAGTAGGATGGGTGATGGTCAGAGGAAAATGGTGGTAGAGGTCAGGTTAGATCTGGTTGAGGAGGAACCAATCAAATCTAGATGAGAACAAGTGCAAAAATCAATGTAAACAAGGAAGAAGAATAAGAAAAGTTGAAAAATCATTACCCAAACTCTTCTCAATAGCCATGGCCGAAATTTTTTTGTTTCAGAAATGAAAATGAATGTACGTGAATAGGAAATAGAGTATGTAGCTGAAAGATGTGGCTAATAAGTAAAAAAACTGTCAAAGAGTAAATGAAGAAACGGTAAAAGAAACGACTTAGGAGGTGAAACGACTTTACGTTTTACAATCTTTTAAAACCTTTCAAATTTCCTTAATTTATTCATATAAGTTTACATTACTGAAAGTAATAATAATTCCAGTCAAAATTTCAAAAATATAACCAAATATATATAAATATTTATTAATTATATAAGGTTAAAATAAGAAAATAGCACAAATATGCAAACCAGTCTAGAAAAATGGAAAATAAACAGAATGAACTTTGGAAAATTTATATGGACTTGTAAAAATATTTATAACAAAGATAATAACATAAAATAAAATGCATTCATAAATAAATATATAAATTTTAAATTTAAATAAAGAAAATAGCAGAAAAATGGAAACTAAGCTTTAAAATTTGGAAATAGATTCAATAAGCTTTGAAAAAATTCAAACATCACTTTAAAAACATTTAAAAGACAAAATATACCTAAAATAACATATTAACACATATAAAAAAAATTAAATTTAAAGGAAACAGAAAAGGATTTAAAGAAATTGCTTAAAAATCCAAAACAATGTCCAGAAATTACAAATAAATCACCATTGACTTTGAAAATTTGTTTACTTCATTTTAAAATTATTATAATACAAAAATATACATAAAATAACATATTAAAATAAATATGACAAAGAATTTTTTTTATATAATTTATAATAGACAAAATTGTTAAATAAATCAAATTACACTCAAAATAGAAATGTACATAACTTTTACAGTTTAACTCCGTTTTCAACGAAACGAAAAGCAGTGTTCAAGTTATTACATCTATTTTCATAATAAAAGATAAAATTTAAGATTTAAAATAATTTAAATTTGAAGTTTAAAAAGTCACAGTTTGAACAACTTGACCAGAAATCCACTTACAGTAAAATATTCAAATTATACTGGTTTGAACTATAAATCATTTAATAATCATCATTTATATTTAAAAATGAAATGTTTGAAATAATTTTTTTTTAAATAATTTAAAAATAAAAGGAAGTCCAATTTAAATAATATACAAAAATCTAGAGTTGTTACACTCTCCCCCAATCAAAACTTTTCGTCCTCGAAAATGGTTGAGGTACGGAAAAGCACAGAAAAAGATAGAGTGAAATAGGATTAAGATAAGATGACAGGAAGATTGAAAATTATACCTGATAATTGTTGTTATAGGTAAGTTTCGCAAGGTGCAAATTATCAAAGATTATTAAACAGAAAGATTATAGAAAGATGCATATACCAGTTTATAGTAAGATAAGGATGATAAGGACAACCAAAAGATAGTTTGAAAACAAAATAAGGAAATAAATTTGAAAGCATGGAAATTTCAACTTAAAAAGAGAATAAATCTTTACAAAAGTTAAATAAATCTTAACTATCTCAAATTTCATTATCTTATTATCCAATCATCTTAAATTAACAATTTTTAAAACCATGAGTTTGAGAAATAATCATTTTTTACACTCACAATGTACTTAATACATTTTATTCTTCTTTATTCCTAATTAAAATTAAATTTATTCCTCTCAATATATTCATCACATATGTTAAATATACTTACACTTATTATAACTGCTTTCTTTTATTCTTAGTTCTTTTAACATTATTTTATATTGTAAATTATTCAATTACCCATTTATTCTACTTACCTCTGTTAATCATTTTATAATTAAAAATTAAGTGTATAACATTTATTATAACCACTCAAATTTTATTTATAAAATCTTTTTATATTGTATATTATCAAATTACATTGTTAACATTTGAAAAATTAAGGTAAGTTGTATTGAATGCAATTGTATTATATAATTAAATCATTTCATGCTTGAATATTCATCCAAAAAAATTATTTTCTTTTTATAATTGAAATTATTCTTAAAAATAAAATTTAAGAATTAAATTTCCGATTTCTTCAACCCATTTAGAGATAAATAAATGTATGTACATAATTTATCGAATCAAATTTAAATCATGTGTCTATATATATTATAGATCAAGTAATATTTTAGAAATTCAAATCAAATTGATTTCCAAAACAAAGCTGTAGCAAGACTACAGAGTGGTCTCTTCACTTCGAAACTCGAAAATGAATGTCGATGATGCTGTAGTCATCACCGAAGTTATTTTCCAGCGACAAAGAGAAGGGCACTAATTTTTAAACTTTCAAGTTTTTTGAAAATAAATTTCTATTCAAAAATACTTTAAATAATATAACCCTTTAAAACATTAAACACAAGGTTTGAAACCATCGGAAATTAAATTCTCAAATTTCTTGTTTTAAATTCATTTCACTTCCCAAATAAATTTATAAACAACTATCTATAAATTCATTTATAGAACAATAAATGATAAATTAAGTATTATCATTTCAAATAATCAATTTTAAATCAATTTATGAAGTTCCATAAATTTACTTATATATCAAAATTTTATTTCATTAACCAAATTTTAAAATAATATTGTGTCAGTTTGTTCTATCAATGTGTTTTAGAAATCCTATCGATAGCGGTGATCAGACGAATCGATCGGAAACCCAAATCAACATCAACATCCCAAACAACACAATATATAAAACAAAAGATAGATATACAAGTACAATTCAAAATGTTTGGAAGAATAGATTGGAAACAAAAGACAAGATGATTAAATAACAGAGTAGGGAGGTGGGTAAGCTTAAATAAATCGCCGGCAACCTTAACCGGGTCAACCGTGACTTAAAGAATAAGATCAATGTGGATTTTTCCAGAGTAAATCTACATTCGATCTCATGAGTTAGAGTTTGGGATAACAAAAGATATTAGCATCTAAACCAAGGAAAGATATAAATCTCTGGTGAATCGATGCTAATTGTAAAGGAGTTTCACCCTTTTACACTTCAATTTTTTTTTTTTGAGATTGGCGGGACTACCAACTCATTATAAAGATCATTTTGATGTGGAGTTATGGGATACTCCAGAACCAAAAGAAGATGAATAGTGAGGGACATGAATGGATTTTGGAACCGCAGGGAACGTTCCAAAATTCAAAGGAATCGAGTCAAAAAGGAAGAGATTCAAACTCGAATGAAAGTGATTCTGTAAATACATTCACTCTATATGTTGAGTTTTGCCTAGAGCTACCAAAGCTCTGATACCAACTATGACGACCCGATATTTTCAACCATTCACACCCATTATAAGTGTATAGGTAGACACTCATGCTGGAATTGAATTGCTCAAAATACCGCGTTGTAAATAAAAATTTGGCAAATCTCAGAATATACAGTAAATAAAAATCACAGATCACAGACGTGGAGTAATAATAACGCAGCGCAAGTAAAAGAGATAGTAGTTCATGAAGCTACTATATAAAAATATCAGAGTTACATAAAATACAACGGAAGAAATAAAGTACAAAGGAAGTCTCACTACATAGAAGTCTACTAATAGAAGAGCTGAAAGGAACAACATACTGCAAAAGATAAAACTTGACAAGTAGATAATCTCCAGCGATTTCAATCTCCAGAAAGTGGAAATCCAAATCTGTGAATAACTCAGGCTGACCCGAGCGTACATAAAAATACAAACACTCGAGTCAGGACATACATACTTATACAATGTAAACCAACTCAAGTGAAATGTAGCAAAGGTACATGTAACTTAGAAGATGCTTGGGACCACCCATCCTCTAAGGATCCGTTAAACTATTTATTATATAGTAATATACGCTATATATAGTAGTGTCTAATCAGTAAAGTATAATCATATAAAAAATAGCGTTAAGGGGATGGTGAACCTTAACGCGGTCGGATCTTTAAAACCAAAATCGTAGTGGGCTCGATATAAGGATATGACACGGCACGCGAGGCAATGCCAGGGTGGATAAACCGTTTGCACTCCCGGACCGGTGGTGACGGCAAGCCAGCAGCTTACGCGCACCTCGAACAATACCCCTGAATCAAAGTAGCGCCAACGTATCGAATAACAAAAGTAATAGAATGGTATTTGAAGAAGCATGCTCGATGAAAGGGTGCGACCATTTGTGTAGCCCGGTATAGCTCCTATTTAGTCATATATGCCGACTCACGGGAGTTGGGTCCACGTAATATACCTCGAGAACGTCGCCACCATCCTACTTCATTCTGGAATCTCCACCGCGTACACAGTTGTTAAAGTGGTTTTCGGTATTGGCCGGCTATAAGACAATATCCGATCCCGGTCTCTTTAACAACCAATCGTTATTATAACCTGTAGTTATAACATTTAAAACAATATTTTATACTTCAAAATAAAATATCCCTTTCAATCCAAATCTTTATCAAAATAAAGATTAAATCATTTCCAAAACCATTTCAATATATCAACGTACCATATCTTTCAAATTCAAATATTTATCAAAATAAATATCAAGTCATTTCTAACCATTTCAATATATAAAATTATCATATCCTTTCAAAACTTCCTTTCAAATCATTTTATTATCACAATATCATATCTTTCAAAACTTCATTTTTAAATCATCATATCTTTCTAAAGTTTTATTTCAAAACATTTAATATATATCAAATTATCATATCTTTCTAAAGCTTCATTTCAAAACATTTAATATATATCAAAATATCATATCTTTCCAAAACTTCATTTGAAAACATCATATAAGTTCAAATCAAATATTCAACTTTAAATACCTTTCTTTCTTTTTTTTGGCAAAGCCAGTGGGGTTAACTGGGCCCCTACCAGTTTTATTGCAAGACAATAAAAAAGAGTACAACGTAAAGAAAAGGAATAGAAACAAAAAAAACTACAAGAACAACAGACTCATCCCTAAGCATTAACCAGAGAAGGTGGAAAACCAGTAGCACAAAAATTCAGCTGAGAATGAGTTCGTGACTTGACTTCTTTCCATATTAAGGCATCAGTTCTTCTAACATTGTCAAAAACCATGGAATTCCTCTCTGCCCAGATCACTGACATACTTATTTTCAATGCAACAGCTAGTATTCTTCCTTGTTCCATTCTCCACCTAGTTGCTTTATAGATTATATGCCAGAGAATACTTGTTGTAGAACCAGTTAAATGATAACCAGTAATGCAACTGATCCTGTCTAAAATGAAGTGCAAGGCAGGACAACCAAAAAAAAGATGCTCAGTTGTTTCATCATGCAGTTGACAGAACAAACACAGATTGGAACAAGCCATACCAAAACTACTGATAACTCTTCTTGTAAGTAATGTCTGATTTATGACTTTCCACATCATTAAATTTTCTTTTGGAGTAAAATCAGAATTCCATATCACATTGTACCACTCAGCAACAGGGAGTGGAACACTAGTAGTAACATAATTGTATACAATTTTAACAGTGTGAGTTTTCTTATTCCATGAAACACAAGCATCTTGTTGCACACTGAAATTATGCTGTTGTATATCACCCCACATCTGCTTAATCACTTGGTTGCTGGTGGATGGTAACAGAATTTTACCATTATGAAAAAAATCATTTGCTAAAGCATTTTGGTGAATACCAGACTGTATTATCTGTGCATGATCACAAACATTGTATAGAATATGACCAGTTCTAACCCATGGATCATGCCAAAAGCTAACAACTATTGTAGAATTTATAGGATATTGTATCATAGGGAGGAAAACATGCCTGAGTTTCAACATACCTTTTAATTTCAAAGATATCATTCAATTATTATCATTCCAAATCACCTTCTATATAGCTTATATTTTAATCAAAATAATTCATTTAAACCATTTAAAATTTAAGTTTATATACTTTCAAATCAAGTATTAAAATTTCCAAAGTTTTAAACCATTATGAGTTCATTTACTAAGTTAAAACCATAAACATTGAAAATTTCAACCTTTTACAGCATTCAGAAAAAGGTGCTGAAAGTTATACTTGAAACCATTTCAATTTAAACCATTTAAACATTTAAAAAAAAAAATCATATTTTATCATTCAAAGATGTTCATTAAATACTCTTTTAATTAATGATTTTTATAAAGCAACATTTTATAATTAAATCAAATTTCACAAATCCACTTAATAAATTCAAGTGTAACTTCCCATTTTTTACATTTAACACTTTATTAGCATTTACATTTTCAAATTATAATTTCACAAATTAAACTAAATTCCCAATTTATTTAATTAACTTAAAACTTTAAACAAACCAAATTCCACATTTCCAAATCAAGTTGTATTTTCAAATTTCACTTTTTAAGCATTCATTTATTTAACCACTTAAATTTATTGAAAATCAATAATACTTTAATAAATCACTTAAATTCAAATTTAATCAAATTATCATATTTACCAATTTCCAATAAAATTAAATTTCCATTTTATTCATATAACTTAAATATCGTTCTTAACCAAAATTCCAAATTTCCAAACTTAAGTTATATTCAATAATCCAATTTAACCATTCATTAATTACATTTTTAACTCATAGAAAAAATCATAATTTCTTTATTTAAAAACCTTTAAAAAAAATTTATTTAAATCAAATTTCATAAATTTATATTTTAAAATAGTTAAAATATCCAAAATACTTTATAAAATAACCACGGGTCTGTATATAGTTTTCTAACCTAGGTCAAGTGATACGGATATGTATCATTTCAATCCGCAGTTTAAAAAGAAAAATCCAGGTTCAATCATTTCAAACCCGCAATCCCAAGTTAAATAAAATAAGTTGAAAATCGTTCAGGCCTATAATTTCAGCCCATAACGATTTTTCCCTATTCTAAAGTTCGTTCGGGTATGTATCATTTCAACCCATAGTGATTCTAATCTAAAGGGAACTTGCAGTGTGATAAACTGATAAAAATAGCAAAACAACATAATATAACAGTAACAGGTGTTATAACAGGTTTTTAAGCATGGGTGAACATCATAAAATCATAATATAGCAGGTGTAACATGATAATACATTTTACAGATTCAAAAGGGGTCAATTTACTAGTTATATATGTACATATTGTCTGGTGAGAATAACTCACATGTTCAAAGCTGGAGATATCTACCAAAGCACACAATGCAACACAATGAAGGCACGATGACATGGATATGACTTGAGAGTGGAGAGACAAAGCAATTTGACTTGTTCAAACATTTACACAAAACAATACAAATATATGTAAGTTTCAACACGATTTAAACATCAAATAACATTAGAATTCAAAGCCCAAAACAACATCGAATGAATTGCTCTTGTTCTCAACCTCATGTACTTCAGTTAGGCAGTGATTAGGCTCAGCTAATTCAGGGAATTGGGTCAGGTTTGGGCGTGTAAGGGTCGGCCTACACATGGGTTTGAAGGTGGGTTTAGTCTAGGTGCATAAAACTAGGTGTACAGGGCTAAAACTATGCAACATACATCATTTGTTGCTCTTGTTTGGTTCGGCCAAAGGCTAGGTGGGCCCAACCAATGGTGCAGGTGGTGGTGGGTGATGTGGAAGAGGGTGGAGGTCAGGTCAGAGGTGGTGGTGGTGGAGGTAGTGGCGGCTAATGGTGGTAGAAGGAGGAGATAATAAACTAGGCTAGGCTAGTGCAATAGGTGATGGTTTATGGTGGATTTTGTGGCGGTCCTCGCCATGGATGGTCTCATCCTGAAATGGAGAGGTAGTAGGATGGGTGATGGTCAGAGGAAAGGGGTGGTAGAGGTCAGGTCAGATCTGGTTGAGGAGGAGCCAATCAAATCTAGATGAGAACAAGTGCAAAAATCAATGTAAACAAGGAAGAAGAATAAGAAAAGTTAAAAAATCATTACCCAAACTCTTCTCAATAGCCATGGCCAAAATTTTTTTGTTTCAGAAATGAAAATGAATGTATGTGAATAGGAAATATAGTATGTAGCTGAAAGATGTGGCTAATAAATAAAAAAAACTGCCAAAGAGTAAATGAAGAAACAGTAAGAGAAACGACTTAGGAGGTGAAACGACTTTACGTTTCAAAAGCTTTTAAAACCTTTCAAATTTCCTTAATTTATTCATATAAGTTTACATTACTGAAAGTAATAATAATTCCAGTAAAAATTTCGAAAATATAACCAAATATAAAATATATATAAATATTTATTAATTATATAAGGTTAAAATAAGAAAATAGCACAAATTTGCAAGCTACTCTAGAAAAATTGAAAATAAACAGAATGAGCTTTGGAAAATTTATATGGACTTGTAAAAATATTTATAAAAAAGATAATAACATAAAATAAAATGCATTCACAAATAAATATACAAATTTTAAATTTAAATATAATAATTTAAATAAAGAAAATAGCAGAAAAATGGAAACTAGGCTTTAAAATTTGGAAATAGATTCAATAAGCTTTGGAAAAATTCAAACATCACTTTAAAAACATTTAAAAGACAAAATATACCTAAAATAACATATTAACACATATAAAAAATATTAAATTTAAAGAAAATAGAAAAAGGTTAAAGAAATTGCTTAAAAATCCAAAACAGTGTCCAGAAATTACAAATAAATCACCATTGACTTTGAAAATTTGTTTACCTCATTTTAAAATTATTATAATACAAAATTATACATACAATAACATATTAAAATAAATATGACAAAGAATTTTTTTTATATAATTTATAATAGACAAAATTGTTAAATAAATCAAATTACACTCAAAATTGAAATGTACATAACTTTTACAGTTTAACTCCGTTTTCAACGAAACGAAAAGATGTGTTCAATTTATTACATCTATTTTCATAATAAAAGATAAAATTTAAGATTTAAAATAATTTAAATTTGAAGTTTAAAACGTCACAGTTTGAACAGCTTGACCAGAAATCCACTTTACAGTAAAATATTCAAATTATACTGGTTTGAACTATAAATCATTTAATAATCATCATTTATATTTAAAAATGAAATGTTTGAAATGAAACAAATTTAAAATAATTTAAAAATAAAAGAAAATCCAATTTAAATAATATACAAAAATCTAGGGTTGTTTCAAAAATGACCAATATAACGCGGTGCTAGCTTTCCAGTTTTCCCGAATCTTAATACACTCCGCATCGGAGACACTTTCAGAAATACAGAATCTCCAGCTTGAAATTCCAAATCTCTTCTTCGACGGTCAAAATAGTTCTTCTGACGACCTTGAGAAGTTATTAATTTCTTTCGAATAAAATCAACCTTCTCATGGCTTCTTTAATCATATCTGGTCCAAGGACGAGTCTATCACCTGAGTCGATCTAGCATGCAGGTGATCGACACAGACGACCATATAAAGCTTCCAAAGGAGCCATCTCTATACTGGCCTGATAGTTGTTATTATATGAGAATTCGACCAGATGTAAATGGTCCTCCCAAGAACCACCAAAATCGAGAATGCAAGCACGCAATAGGTCTTCTAAAATTCGATGTATCCTTTCTGTCTGCCCATCAGATTGTGGATGATAAGCAGTACTGAAGTTCAGCTTTGTTCCCAATGCGGCTTGGAATGCCTCCCAAAATCTACTAGGGAAGATCGGATCACAATCACTCACTATGTTGCTCGGAATACCATGGAGACGAACAATCTTTTTATATATAGCTCTGCTAAGCTTGCTGCAGTCCGAGTGGATGTCACTGGAATGAAGTGAGCAGTTTTAGTTAGACGGTCCACTATAACCCATATTGCTTAATTTCCCTTCCTGGTTCGTGGCAATCCGTCGATGAAATCCATCAATACCTAATCCCATTTCCACTTCGGTACTTCCAAAGGCTGAAGTAAACCGGCTACTTTCTTTTGATCGCTTTTAATTTGTTGACAAGTAGCACATCGACTCACATATATAGATATGTCCCTTTTCAGTGTCTTCCACTAAAACGTTCTTTTAATATCACGATACATTTTATTGACTCCTGCATGGATGCAAAGTTTAGATTTGTGGCATTCATCTAAAACTTCACGTTTTATATCCGGAATGTCAGGGACACAAATTCTGCCTTTCATCCTTATAACCCTATTATCATCAATTGCAAAACTAGAATCTTCACCTCGACGAATCCTCCCATATATTCCCTGAAGAAACTGGTCCTCTTTTTGCTTGTTGGCGATCTTTTCAAGAAGAGTAGGAGCAATAAAAAGATGAGCAAGAATAGCATGCTTTCTACTCAAGGCGTCTACAACTACATTGGCCTTTCCCGGCATACACAGAATATCTAGGTCATAAGATGCCGGAAATTCCAACCAACGTTGTTGTCGCATTTTCAGATCTTTCTAGGTAAAGAGATATTTCAAGGATTTATGTTCGGTGAATAATTAAAAATTTTCACCTAAAACAAAGAGAGTTTATTAAGTATATTTATTTAGTTAAGTTAAATTTCTTATGTTGTTAAGAAAGCTGAAAAATGTTCTTACCCAGAAGATAGTGTCGCCAGATTTTTAAAGCGAAAACAACAGCCAAAAGTTCCAAATCATGGGTTGGATAATTTCTTTCATGAGGACGTAATTGTCTACTCGCGTAGGCAATTACCTTCCCATCCTTCATTAATACTGCACCTACCCCATCACCACAAGCGTCAGTATAGACAGATAAGTCTTGTTTCCCGTTAATGATAGCGAGAACAGGAGCTATAGTTAATCTCCTTTTCAATTCCTGGAAAGCTTCGTCACATTTTGGAGTCCAATTGAACTTGGCATGCTTCATAGTTAGCTTGGTTAATGGGCTAGCAATCTTAGAAAAGTTCTGAACAAACTTTCGGTAATAGCCTGCTAAACCAAGAAAATTTCGAACTTCAATCGGTGTCGTGGTTCGCTTCCAGTCAAGAATAGTAGAAATTTTTCTCGAATCAACAGAAATTCCTTTTTCATTAACAATATGACCAAGAAATCTGACTTCTTTGACCCAAAAGTGACACTTAGAAAATTTAGCAAACAGGATATTCCTCCTCAATATCTCCAAAACAATTCTGAGATGTTCAACATGCTCTTCTTCAGTTTTGGGGTAAATCAAGATATCATCAATAAATACAAGGACAAATCTGTTCAATAATTCTCGAAACATTCGGGTCATTAAATCTACAAAGTACGCAGGAGCGTTGGTTAGTCCGAAGGGCATGACTAACCGTTCGTAGAACATATTAGGACCTCTGAAAGCAATTAAATGTACACAATCTTCGGCTATTCGCAGCTGATGGAATCCCTGCGCTAAATCCATCTTAGAAAAGAATCAAGCGCCATGAAGTTAATCGGATAGATCGTCAATTCTAGGTAAAGGGAATTTGTTCTTGAGAGTTTGTTTATTGAGATTGCGGTAATCTACACACAATCTCAAAGATCCGTCCGATTTAGCCACAAATACAACAGTTGAACCCCATTCGAAAACACTAGGGCGAATCAATCCTTTCTCTAGCAAATCTCGAGTTTGATTGACTAATTCAATTCTTTCCCTAGGTGCCATCCTGCGACTTGCATGAACGACAGGACGAGCATTGGGTACTAAGTCAATTCGGAATTCCATTTCTCTATGTGGCTGCTGCTGGATAGGTATTGCTGCTGCTGCTGTTGGGGGATCTTGGTTAGGTGTTGTGGCATTCCCTTGACCCCTAACTCTTCCTCTTCGTCTGCTCATTCTTACTATCTTTAATTAGTAAGAAAATTGATTTAGATGTACATATGAAATATCTTAAGGAATATCAGCACTAAAAAGAAATAAACTAAGAAAATTTGGAGTTTCGATCTTGATTATACTCATTCTAGGGTATACTTCACCCTGTCTCTAATGAGCCATCTAATGTGTTATACTTCGTAGCTAAAGTCATTACTCAACCTTCAGCTCTGATACCACTTTGTCACGACCCGAAATTCAGCGTTCAAAAGTCGACATCAAATACCTCACTTGTATTCGACTGCCAGAGATTCGAACGTCAAATTTCAGTTCGGATGGAGCTTATAACAACTTCAGATGAAAATAAACAGCGGAACAGAATGAATATCATGCATACATCACAGATACAACATCATAATATCCATTACTACATAAGAGTATTTAATATATACACCACAACTCCAAATAAACATCATAATAATACAACAGTGATCATATATCCAAAAAGTCTTCAAAGGAATGAAGCGATAGCGAACTCCCAAAAACTAAACACCTGAGATCCCAAAAGCTCCTAAAATACTGCTAACTTTAGAACACGGACACCTGCTACTAGGCTTCCCGTGTGGAAATTATGGGCACCTAGAGTTTAGAAAAGAAATAATAAACTCCAGGTCAGTCATTGGACTGGTATGAGTAAAAAAAACAGTTGCTTTTAAATAAACTGGATTTATAAAAGAAAATCCGATCACAGTGCAGTACAGAACAAATCATAAATCAATACGGGCAAAGTTTAAATGTCGTTTTACGGGCAAAGGGGTTTTCACATCAATTCAAAACAAGTCATAAATCATAGTGCAGTACAGAGCAATCTACATCACATAGTATCGCAACCAGAACAAAAATATCAATTTAGTGCACGGCAGTAGTTAATTATTTTCAATCAATGTGAATGTGATTTAATAGATTAATCACATAATTATTTTATTGATTATTTTAAATCAATGATTAATTTGGATAAATTAAGTAAATCTTAATTGACTTGATTAATTGTTTCTTAATTAGTTATTTTATTTAACTGCCAATTATAATTAATCAATTTAATTTATCTAATTAACAAATTCTTAATTTACAAATAATTTAGACACTTAATTGTTTATTAATCAATTTTAATTACAAATTATAATTCATTCTTCACTTAGTTAATTACAACTATTAAGTTAATCAGTCTAAAACAATTTATTAATAATAATTATTCATCTAAATTAACATTAAAATCAATTTATTTCTATTACAAAAACTTTAATGTAAATTGACTTTAACGTTTATCTTACATTGATTGTTTAGTTAAAGCATTAATTAGATTATTAAGTATGCACTTAGTTAATTAATATTTATAATAAGCCTTTAACTCAACACAGTAAATATTAATCGCTTCATAAAACTAAAATTTGCCTAACCTTAAAACATGAATTTTTTATTATTATTTGGGCTAAGCCCATTTTTTTAAGTAAAACCCGAGTCTCCCCAGGCTTTTACTCGAGTCAAACTCGAGTACCTCTCGTTCTTTTCCCAAGTCTCTCTCCTTTCTCCCCCGTACTCTCTTCTTCTTCCTTTTTTTAAATTTTAAGTTCAACATCAGTTACCTCCAGACTATACAAGTAAACTCGAGCCAAAACCACAAAGTCACGAGCTTCACTTGGAGTTGCCACGAAACGACACCCATTGACACAAAATCATCGCCGTGCACGTGCATGGTTCGTCGTCGATGCTCAGGCGAACATCGCGACCACCAGAAAGTCGCAAATCGTCCATATACTCGAGATCATACCTCGATTCGATGCCAAAGTTCAAAAATCAAAAAAATGAATATCACGATGAAACTGCGACCCAACACCTCCATGCAAAAACACTTCGCCAGCGCTCCTCTGTCCACCAGAAGAGCTCCCGCTCTGTCCACACCACGACAATGCCCCGCTCTACCATACCCTGGAGCACCACGCGACTCGATGCACCAGAGGTGATGAGATCACCTCATTTCCAGACGTATTCAAAACGTGACACAAACCCCTAATTCGACCTCGTCCCTCCAATTCGAGCGAAGGAAAATTTTCTTGACAATTTTCGTGGAATCATCAATCAATAAGATAGCTCCAAACCAAAATTTAACATCTATAATTGGATTCAACACCCTAAATGTGTAAAAATGCGATTTTTGTTCAAACTCAAACTTCTCTGTAAATATTAAACTAAAAATCTTCGTTTTTGTTTTAAAAATCATAACTTGATATGCTTATTCAAATTATGTGATCAAATCCTGTTTTAAAATAGTTGAATTCATCAAGGAATTTTGTTTTTACTGTAATTTACCAGTTGCACAGACAACCCTCCTTGTTCAAGCTTGAAACAAATTTTTTTACTGTGATTCAAGTGGAAACAAACTTGTTTTGTAAAAAAACTCAGCTAAAAAAAATTGTGTGAGTTTATTTAAATTTCTTCTTAAATTTTGCTTTGTTCTCAAACAAAATGTTAAGAACAAACTGTATAATGTTTCCAGTAATACAGAAACATGCCCAACAACATTTTCTTTTCAATATAAACCACAAACACAAGATTCCTGAAATAGATACTTGGGTTCTAATTTAAAGAAACAAGTTTACTCACAGAGGTAATATTTGAAACAGAGAGCTTTCAGGCTTGAGAAGAAACAGTTTGATCCTTCTTCTTTCTTTTTTTTCTTTCAGCAAATTGCTTTTAAAATTGAATATAAAGTGATGTTTATAAATTTTCTTTTTTTCTTTCTGACTTTGTAGTGTTTTTGCCTTTGAACGAACTAGAACAAATATTCATGTATATAAAGGAGGTGTGCAAGTTTTAGTAGAGTACTGAAGCAAGACTTTTTTTTATTTTTACTTTGTAACTATTTGTATACTTTTAATCAGTGATTTTTTACTTTTTATTATTTCGAATGACTTGTTTATGGGCTGAGTTTGAAAGCATTTAATACCCATGTTTCCTTTCTTGTATACACACTTATGCTATTTGAATTTTTGTAAGTACATTTTTTTCTTTTTGTTTGTTTGTAGAGATATTTTCTTGCATATGTTTTTTTCCTTTTATCTTCTTGTTTGCATATATTCACATCACATACTTAAGCTATTTGATCGTTGTATGTATTTCATATGTCATCTTATGACCATAAAATTTATTACAAACATAACTTCTAAATTTATTTTTATTTAAAGTTTAACCATTAACACTTAATTTATCACATATATTTGTTTTTATTTTAACTCAAAATTCAAATTCAATATATGTATATATATATATAAGATGTTAAATCCAAGTGATTTAAATTCAAAAGAATTTAGAGTTTTATTCTTTTAGATCAACACATATTTTATTTATTTAACTTTTCAAATTAAACTTCAAAAATCCAAATAAGTCACTAAGTTCAAATTAACAAATTCGAGAATGTTACTGCCGAGCACTAAGGGTACCACCACACCCTTAATCGAATCGTGAGTCTCACACGCCGTCGTTGAAGCCTTAAATCGCCACCGCGGTCGCCCCCAAGCCCTTGAACGAGCTTGCCAAACCTCCTTCGATATAAAAGAATCGAATTGGCCGTGAGATAGGGTTCAACGAAGTCGTTCGTCTTCATTTTTTAGTAGTTGATTCGATTTGAAAGAGGAACCTGACTTACTTTTGAACAGAACAAAAGGAGGGGAAGAACGGAGTTCAAACGAATCCACTTATTCTTATTCCTTTGATTTCGTTTGGCCATTACTATATATATTTTTCCGACTTGCTTTGAACAGAGGGAGCGGCCATTTTTTTTCGAATTCTTCTTTCAGCTGATGGGTTGCGTGGATATTAAAAAGAACTGAGGGAGACAGGTAGTGATGGTCGCGTGTAGCAGATGAGCTACAGTGATTTTGAGGTGAAGTGATAAAGTTTTGATTTGATAGAAAGTAGGCTACCATTGAAATAGTTTGACCAGTCCAACAATATATTTATAAATTTCAAATTTAAATTTAAATTGACTTGAATCCACAACTTAAAATTTTAACTTCCTATCGAGGCATGCCGCTAGGCTTTTATAATGTTATACCTCTATTCTGAACACAACGGAAAAGGTTTCGAGTCCTAATTCGATCGTATGGAGAAGATAGATTTCTCGAACCCAGTTATTATATTTAATTTTCGATGTAAATTTTAGCGGGTTTACTTACCGTACAATCGCACGACAACCCCAAATGCTACGAAATTTGAAATCCGATAATAATACACTATTACGGATCCAATGAAACTAGTTTCATCGAAATCCGAGACTGTGCCTCGGAAGATTATTTTTTAATATCATTTTAAACGATATATTTTTAAAACTGAACAAATCACTTTCAATTTAAATTTAAAAGCTTTTATTATCTTCAGAACTATTAATATAAATTTTGCAAGCCCTTAAATTATTTTTAACAAGCCCGAAACTCAAGATTAAATATTTTACTCAATCTTTAATTATTGAATAATTATATTATTCAATAAATTGTTGTATCTACATTCTGAATAGATAAATCCAAGTTTTCCATATTCAAAATGAATTTATAATTCAGTTTCTATATTTAAAACCATTTAAATATTCCAAATCCAGTGTCGGAAAATCTGGATCGTCGCATTCCTTTCCCCTTAAAAGAGTTTTGTCCCCGAAATTACTAAGGCAGAAGAATGTCCCAAACCTACTAACTCGCTAAAACACACTTAGTTAAAATCCCATATTCACTTTCCTAATCCTTTAGTTCCAACTAAACAATTTGTTTCAATTTCTATTTCCAAAATCCCTTATTTCAATTCCAATTTGAAATCTTTTGTCGCTAGCAAAAATTTTTCCAAAAATTTTCAAAAATTTCTAACTCCTAAAGTTTCGAAATTTTTTGGCAGAGTCTCCTTTGTACGGAGGAGCTTCTGCAATTTGACAAGAGATATAAATATATATACATCGACCCAGACAGTCGGAAAAATAAAAAAACAAACAATTGCTCATACTTCGTAACTTTAATTGCATAGGCGTACCTCCATTTAGCATTTTTAAGCAAGCGGCTTAGTATTGTAGCAATTAGCGCAACCAAATCTAGTCACACGGCTTCCTTGTACATGTACTTACTCAATTTAAATATGTAAGTGCCATATATATGAAATTCATTATCGTTTCACTCTTTGAAACAACTACAACACAAGGATAGTAAAAGCAGTGCACACTAAACCATTTTCATAAGCAATTTCAATGTCCCAACATTAATTTTAATTGCTTACGACCAATCACACATCGCTTTACTTAAATGGTTAACAACTCACATGCTTATATTCAATTCGTTTTTAAGCAAAAAAACTCATATTCAATTCAATTAATCTCAAAATCAGTTTATTTAACCTCTATCAACTCATAGAATTTTAATTACCTTCCACTACGCCATAGATTGCATACTGCAACACCAAGAAATGATGCAGGAAGTGCCAAAAAATGTTGCTGCAGGCTAAAACAGGGAAAAGGCAATACTTTCTCGGTGATGCACTTTACCGCGTTGCCCTAGAGTCAAAGGCAACATCTTTGCGGACCTAGGGCAACATCGGTTATGTTGTTGCCACAGGTACCAAATTTACTAAAAAGTGGGCCCTACAATCTAGGCCCCAACATGTGGGCCCACATTGTGGGGCCCACTAATTCTGTGGTCCACCTTTACAGAACTCTGTTGTGGGGCCCATATTCATTAATCTATGGTAACACTTTTACCATCCAACGGAAACACTTTGCAGGTTTATTACCACATTTAACATCACATACTACAACATTATATCATATCTATGACAACATTATACTGCAACATTATATCATATCTAATGGCAACATTAAACTGCAACAAAGAACTTTTCATTTCAGAATAACCAGCAACACAAGTTTTACTTAGTCAAGTACAAAGTAACAAACATGCTTAAAAACATAGCCAGTGTATTCATAGTTACAGCCAGTAAATACTAAATTCTACTTATTAATAGTACATTCATATTTGCGAGCCTCCAGTGCCATCAGTGCCATCAGTGCCTCCAGTGCCATCACTGCAGACGGTCGCACAAAGATCCCCAACATCAATTTGCATGTCAGGGTTTGCTTCGCCTAATTTATTAAGCACCCATGTCAAGTTCTCCCAAACTTTTTGGTTCACCTTTGCATCAAATTCTTTTTGGACCTTCTTGTTTACCTTTGCTTCGACTTCGTCAGCTATATTTTCCCTTATCTTTGCTGCCAGCTCCTGTATGTATGTGCTTATTGTTGGGGCATATTTGATGGGTAAATTTGTAATTTGAAGCTACGAAAGTGCCTCCGACTATACAATCAAAACTGATAAGTGTTTGTTCAACTTATGTAAAGGTTAAATGGCTACAAACCTGCAGAATTCTTGAAACCATGACTTTTGTAATCTGAATATATAACTAAGGTCAGGGTCTTTCAACGTAGTATTTGCATCAATTTCTGACTCGGGTTTATTTGTAGTGCGACCATGTGACGACCCTTTTAGATCAAATCTTCGATGAATGATGTATTGAGAAAAGAAAAGACTTCCCATGATAACAAATCGAACCTGACTAATTGAAACAGTATAATTCGTAAATTACTAACAATACAAAAGATCAATATTATCAACAACAAAAAGAGCAAGAAAACAAATTTATACCTTCATCTGAGTTGTGCCAGTCAATTTCACACAATGCAGACCAAAAAACTTTGTAAGGAGCGTATTTTCATACGAACGAACATGCTTATAATACGCTAGGAGCATTCGTAGAAGAACCTGAATGATGAACATGGATTAATCAAAATATATCAAGAATGTCGATTTATTTCATTAATTATGGGAACAGATTGAACACAAATGACTAAAAGAAAAACATTCATGGCACAAACACCCCTCTCAGATATATATTGGTATGAACAACCTTGGAGAAGTTCAAACTATTACGGTTTATTGAAGTTTGGAGAATCAAATCAAGTAATACATTTACTATCATAATCCAATTAAGACAACCTTGAAACCCAAGGAAATAGGAATATAGAAGCAAGCAGGGATGCACATGACATGTGCTGGTGAACCTATAACTATGAGCATCAGGCTAAATCAACAGTAAAAAAAGAAACTCACTTTTACTTCAGCCTTCTTTAATGTTTTGAGCATGTACTTATCATCATTTGTCAACTAAAAAAAGCTTCCACTCTTTCCAGGTGATGAGAGCTCTCTTAGCGCATTATCTCCACATATGGAGAGCATATAATCAGCCGCATCAACCTTAAATAGTCTTCGAAGTGTTCTAAATAAACCAATAGAATGGTTAAAGGCATTGGAAGAAAATAATAATAATAATAATAATAATAATAAACATGTCAATGTCTATTGAATATCAAAATTCAAAATTCTCCTCAATAAGTACATACAACTGTTAAGTTTGATAATTGAACTATTTTCAAGATAAAATTATATATATATATATAGCAATGTCTATTGAATTTCAAAATTCAAAATTCTCCCCAATAACGGTAATAGAAAAGATTAGGAAAAAATTATCAAGGCTTGATCAACAAAGTTCGGTTTAACCAATGAATTTACAGATGTAAGAAAACTCAACAAAACAAGTACCACGAGGTACAATATTGAACGAAATACCTGAATACTATAGGAGCGTAATCTTTCCATCTAAATTCACATGATTGAAGTGGAGGTGTACATTTAGACCCTTCAGGATGAAATCTCGTCCAAACCTTTTCTTTTGGATCAAATGCGGATGATTTCAGATCAAGGGTTGTTGCTTGTGCAGCTAGTCTACCTACAACATGCCTGTCTACGTATGGTGAGAATAAATAAATCATGGATTAAAAGAAAATATTGAAATTTACTGAATGTGTATGGTTCAGCTCATGTGGTTCTTAGTTTGATTTCAAGACTAGAAAATATATATAGACAAAACTGAAAGATCGCGAACCCAAAGTACAAATTGATAGCATAGGGGACAAAATTAATGACATCCTAATCCTTTGGCACCCATGATAATCAATAAATTACATACAAATGAGCAAATTTGGCGTACCTATGTTCCAAATTATCTTTAATTTTGCAAATATCAGATACTTCGGCCAAACGTGACCAATCCTGTTTATAGATATACAATCATTGCTCATCAAACCAAAATATGAACACACCGCTGAAACTAGTCATTCACTTTTCAAGTACAGCAAGATTTCCAACACTTACATCAACTAAAAAAGCAAAATAAAGTCATAGCTAATCCCAAGTGGAAGATTGAGCATGAGTTCGTATTCTCACCAAGTTCAACTACACCTCTCTGACCAAAACAGCTTCTTCAATCGACAACAGCAGTGCACACACATCTCACCAAACTCCACTTTCAATCTCCATAACCTCCCTCTGTTGCTGTTTACATCCTTTATTTCAAGCAACTCTACTACACACAGCAACTCTACTGCTCTGTCCACCATATAAACCATCAAAATTGCATCTTGCAGCAATAACTCATGCACACCACGCCATACAACCATCTCAACCACTGCCCTATACCCTGCACAGCACCTCTACTACAAACTGCATCACCAATACTTCACTACCCCACACCATTACGTTCATTCACTTCTGTCAAACATACAACTGCCTGCCTCCATTTTCAACCATATCACCGTCTATTTTCAAACATACAACTGCTGTCAAACTTCTGTGCTACATGTTTTTGCAAGTCTGACCAAAGCTGCTCACATCAATATCAATTGGCATTGCTCCCCTCAACAAACTCTGCTACCAAAAAAAATCACTCCGGTTACATAATTCCAGTTCCAACCACTAGCTCCTCACTGCTATGCACATCAACAAAAACAGCGTACAAAACATACTTAACGATCACCAACTTCATATCCTCTCTTTGCCTCTCTTCACCCTGCCATTACTCCTCATCACAACAGCCATCCATCAACTGTCTCTACCTGAAACCATCTACAACACAACAGTAAACCATTTCAAAAGTCCTCCACCACTTTACCCACCTGCTGCAGTCACTAGATCATCATCGATCGCTCGTTACAACCATCCGTTCAATTCCTTCTACAATTCGAACATTGCCCCTTCCCCACTTCAATATCATCAACCTCATAAACTCGCCAACCTAAAAGCAATACAAACTTCTTTAACCATCAAACCAAAATCCCAAACCCCTTACTGACCTACACTTCTGTCACAACACCACCGAAAACAACCACTAACCCTTACACGAACCACGACCACCTCCAATAACCACATATTGTCCAGAATCGCCAACGGTCACGAGCACCGCAATCACGAAATCACCACGACTGCATCCTACCACCAAGTCGACTTCCATCCCTGTCGAAACCCAACCTCCGCTTCATCCCACGCCTCACCCAATCGAACAACTTCAATCGAAACTCGACCACCCTCATCAACGAGAACTGCTACTCCATCGCCGCACTTCAAAGCAAACCACCAAGTCTTCAACTTGAAAAACATCGAACATCGAACACGAGCAATAATCGGCGTTTTGGAGCTTGCGAACTTGAAAATTGAATTCGAACTCGAAAAATTGATTTGGGAATTGGTTTTTACAAATTTTGGTTTTGGCGAGATAAAATTGGTTTTTACAAATTTTTGAGTGAAGCCCTTGATATTTTGTCAGCTTTTGCCGCTTTGTTTTTACTTCCCGCTTTAAAGATTATTTTAGCCCGCTTTTTTCAGCCGCACTCATTTTTTATAATATTTTTATAAGTCTATAGCTACTGCAACATAGTGTTGATATCTATGCTAACATTCTGAAGCTAATGTTGTAATAGACAAAAATCAGCATAGTTATTGTTACATTGTAGCTAGCAAAATCTTGTATTTTCGTTGCAATAGGCCATTTATGGCGTAGTATTCGTTTAAGTCAAACGACAATTCATTCTATGCAATTTGATGATATCCATGTGAATAAATAATTACTTATGTTTTATAACCAATTTAAATTGATTCTGACTCAATTTATATTTAATTCCATTCCATTTTTAAATTTATTCACAATCATTCACTTGCATTTCATATTCGCATAGGTTTCATTTGAAACCATTTATGGGACTTGAAAACATACCATGTTATTCAATTAAATAACCATTTACGCTTAGTTAAGTTATTTCAACCCATAATAATTCCATTTCATTATTCAAACATGTTCCATTCCAAACCATTTCATAAAGCTCATTAACAACCATTTAACAATTCACTTAAGTTAACAACTTAAGTTCATCTCCATTTCCAATTAAATTCCATTCTATCAAATTCAATTAGTGCACTCGTTCAATCCATTTTAAACTTTTTTTCACATTTTCAATTCACTTCCAGCTTTTTTTACTAATAACAAGACCATTTTAATTTTATTTCTACTCACTTCGATTTATTTGCAATTCAAACCATCACTATTATAATCCAATTCCATTATTCATTTACACTTTCAACATTTTCATTACCAAATTTAAATCCCATTAACATATTCAATTAACTAACATATTCCAAATTAGTACACTCCCATCTTACAATTCAATATTTGATTTTTATCTTCAAAATCATTATAGCTAATTTTCTCGAGTTTAATCTATTTTATAATTCATGTTTGGATTTTTATTTATTCCAATCCAATTCAACTTACTTCCATTTATTTAAGTAAGAATTTTATTATTTCATTCTATATTACCAATAACTCTCTGAATTCATTTTAATTCAATTCCATTTTATTCAGATACAACCAAATTTTATCTTCAGTTTAGTTCAAATCTAACTCAATATTAAACATAGCTTAAGTTCATTCATTTCAACTTAATTTTATTCCTCCATCCAATTTAATTCCAATTTATATCCAAAAAATTTAATCCATTTACTTTGCTAAATTTTTTCCATTCAAGCCATAATCAATTAAATTTTCCAACAATTTAATTTCATCACCATTAGCCAAGTTAAATTTATTTCAACTCTTTTTTTTTCACTTTAAATTTTGATTACAACATTCACATCTCCTATTTTCCTTCCTTATTTAAAAAAAAATCATCTCAATTTATAAGCTTATAATCTATCTCATTAGGATTTTCAATTCAAATAAGGATTCAGGATTTTTAAACACTCGGCTTTTGTTCCAAATCATTTTGAAATCACCATTATCTCAAAATCACACCTCTCAAATTTTTAAACCAATCCTGGTTTTTATCCCCAATAAATTTCCTTTGAAATTTCAAAAACAAAACTAGTTCTTCTGAATAAACCAATTTGGCAGCAATCCGTCACTTAGAAACTCGAAAATGAATACTGATAATGCTGCACAGTCATCACCAGGATTATTTTCCAGCGACTGAAGTGGGCTCAATGCTATATCCCTTCCCAAAATTTATTTGAAATAATTTCCTTACAGAAATACCTTCAAAATAATAATGCTACTATTTATCTTCAAAACACTTTGAAAAACACTTCCAAAATTTCCGGGATTTAAATTTCCAAATTTAATTTGAATCCAATTTTAACTATAATCCATTTATATAATTTATGCTCATACAATTTTTTTCCGTTTGATTATACAAGTCATTCCAATTTTTATAATCTTATTTGTTTAAAATATTATCATCCAAACATCCAAGTTATATAACAATTTAAGAAAATATTTCTTTTATATCAAAATATATTTTTGGGTAAAATTATTTCATTTACCCGCTTTCGAAAACAATATTGTATCGAATTGTCCTATTCAAGCGTTTAGAAACCCCTTCGATACAGTTATCCAGACTGTGCCGACGAAGGTTCATATGCTACTCAATAAATCAATCAACACGATATAAAACCATTTTTATATCTACTAACAAATACGCTCTCATAACTATTAATACGCTCAAACTCATTCTGGAGTACTACTGATTCTATCTCAAATGAGTAATCCCCACCAGAGCTAAGGTTCTCGCTTAACCCTTCAGCTCTGATACCACTGTAACGACCCACAAACCCGTACCCCTTAAGTCAACGCTATTTTCCAACATAGCAACTCAAGGTGAACGGAAATACGAACCGTTAGGGTTAAAGAAGAAGGAGTTAGAAGAAGAAAATTAGAACAACATCGAAATCTTACCAACGCAGTTGAATAAAATATAATAGATAATAACTGATCTTTACACGAAGGGAAAATATATCTGTTTATACATTACATCATCAGAGTATACATAACACACAGCTGGACAATAATCATAACCTGTCCTCACAAGACTGAATGCACAGCTAATCCATACAGCGGAATATTTCATACAAGTACGGAAGTACGTATCGCCATCCAGCCATCTCCTGAGCTCCACCGCATCCTTTCCTGTATTCTATAATACTCGGTCTGACCCAAGCACTATAGTGAAATAACACCCGAGTCAGTCTAGAATACCAGCGTGAGAAAATCACACTCAATTTGATTATTAAAGTTTCAAAATCCTTTAAAAACAAAAGCATCTCGTAAGACCACGCCACAAATAAACATGTTGGGTTTTTACCTTACGATAGCCAAAACACTTTTTATCAAATCCGCTTGATATTATAATAGTGACTATAGAAAGTAAAATAGAATATAGCTGAAATGCTTGCATCTCACGTTTCAGCAATAGTTGGGCACAATCAAAACCGTAAAGACGCGTAGGGAGAATGGATTTCCAACTAATGACTAGGCACTGGGGTACCACCTGTCACAGTACGTGGCCTAAATCACCGTACCGAGGATCCCTCCCGATCCCCTGCAACACGAGACCGGGGCTACCCCTTACTGGATAATCCCGAGTAAGATCACCCCATGGTTGGGATCAGTAACCGCCCACACAGCCGAAATAAAGAGGAACATCTAGACAGGGATGACCTTACCCTAATGGGTGCTACCCACTTAGCCTTGCTGCATATCCCTGATTTTCAGTCATTCCCGGTTGATGAGGCTCGAGGCTAAGCTTTACCTTTTTAGAACATATGACTTGGAATGCTCATCGTCCTCCTGATGATGTTCTGAAAGCATTCATCCATACAAGTCCGTTCCGGGTTCGAACGGAACCGAAGGCACTACTCCTACTACATCCATTTTGGAATCACCTCAGGATTAGTAGCGACTAGCCCTTGCACTTCACTGCTCTACCTTCGAATCTCAAATCTGGTTTTCCGCACGAAAACGTTCAAACCAGATCGAAGTGGTTTTCAGGAAATAAATCCTGATCCCGGTCTCTTCGAAACGATCAACGCATTGGCCAATATTGATAGTCGATTATTTAACTGTCAAATAACATTCACAAACTACCATCAAACATAAATAATTTCACCAAATTATTTATTAATCTCAAAATATCTTCACAAGATATATTTCCACTTTTCAACCCTTTGAAAATAGTTTTCAAACCACACTCTTCTTAGGGAATGAATTCCCAAATATTTATTCCACTGGAAACACCAAGTATAATACTTTGGATTTTTAAAATAATTTAAAACACTTTATTATGAATTCTACTTTTAAAACATTTAAAATAAAAACTACTTTAATACCTTATTCAAAAATATATACTTTAAGAATATTTAAAATAAAGCTACTTTATAAAATATAAAACTAAATTTTTCTCTTTTAGAAACATAGTACCCAGCCACCTTTAAATAATTACTACTATAATAAATTTTAAAAAAGAATTACTTTAAATTTTAAACATTTAAAAATGATAAATCTTCTAAAACATACTTTTTTTTAAAACAACTTTAAACTTTTAAATTTACTTATAAATTTGTTTTGAAAACGTACTTGGCTATCCAGGGAAATATACTTCTCTTTCACAGCTTTTAAAAATAAACCACTATTTATTTTTAAACAAATTTACCCATTCCTTTAACAAATTCCCACCGTGAATTTATTCTTCCAAACTTCCACTGATATATTGCTTTACTTTTATAAACCTAGTTTATAAGTTTCATAGACTCAACTTCCTTTAAAATTCCGATTCCAAACACTTAGATTAATTTCAAAATTGATTCCCTACTTACTCCATTCAAATAAATTTCTTTACTTACTAAATTTATTTCAAAATCCATTAAATTTAGATTTTATTCCTTAATTATGATTTAAAATCTTTTTAAATGAAAACACCAATTTCAATTTCCAAATTCCTTCTTTATCCTTTTAAATAAATTCAAACCTTGAATTGTTTAAAATAAATTCTTCATTCCTTTACATAATATCACTTAAGTTTTTAAGAAAATCACTTATTCACAAAAAAAATCTCATTTCTCCATACTTGGAATTTTATTTATTAGAATTTAAAAATCAACTTTTATTCTTTTCCAATTCATTCTTTAATTTATTCAAATTCCTATAATTGTTTACTTAAAATTCTCTCTTTTATTTTCTTTCAAAAAAAATCCAAATCTATACAATTTGATAACTCGATATTTCCAAATATATTCAATCAAACCATAGCATCCAATATTTGAATTACCAATATAATTTATCACAGATTATCACATAAACCATATCACAGAATATTAAACACTCGAGATAAATTTAAGGAATCTAGTTGGATCCCTCCATCTTGTTTCCCTACATCCACAGATGTTAGCACAATACCAATTCCACTTTGAGGTGGAATATCGTGGTATATGGGTTTATATAATATCATCCGCTATTATGCGGCGCATAGGGTCTCATCCGCTTTATAATGTGGGAAATCAATCACTCCAACATATACTATACACTATTATATATAATATAGCACATCAAATCAATTCAATCATTCAACCAATTATTTAAATTTAACCATTTAAATTTAAATAAAACCCTGATAAGCGAGATTAACTCATCTTTGATTTTGTATGCAATCTATTTCCAATCCAGCTTGATTTCCCTACGATTTCAGACCTTTATTAAACATTATATGCTTCATTAATATTTGAATTAATTTAATAATCAATTTCCATGTAAAAAATTTAATTGACCAATGATTTAATTAAACTATTAATTTTCCTTTTCGAAACGACTAATAAAAATAAATTATAGATTTCAAAAATCTACTTTTATAAATTCCTCAAATATTTATGAATCCCCATATATTTCAAAATGTTATGCATATACATTAGATTCTGATGAATTAAAATTCTTTTCAAATCCATATATTAATTCATAATAGAATTACTTTATATAACTTACTGTAGGATATTTATATATATATTTATTTCCTTTATCTTCAGTAAACAACAAGTATTTACTTCACTGTTATTAAAAATATCTTACAGTAAAATAGATAAACCTATATTACAACAGAATTGCTTTTAATTAAAAAAAATCCCTGCTATTATTTTTTTCTATTCCTTAATAATTTAAATCCTATAACCAATATTACTTTAAATAATTAATCTTAAACAATACACATAACTCACCAGATCGACTTTCCTTCCTCTATGAAAACTCTGCCGAAACCCAAATCACAGGTCGATGCCTAGCATCTGGGCACCGCGTGCGCTTCTTCCTTCTGGCCTTCGCTGTCCTCTGAACTCGAGCTCTATCTCAAGCTCCTCCCAAAAGTCAAGTCGTTGTCGGGCACTACGAGTACCACCACACCCTCAATCGGATCATGAGTCTCACATGCCATCGCCGAAGCCTTAAATCACCACCACGGTCGCCCCCAAGCCCTTGAACGAGCTTGCCAAACCTCCTTTGATATGAGCAAATCGAATTGGCTGTGAGATAGGGTTCAACGATGTCGTTCATCTTCATTTTTTTAATAGTTGATTCGATTTGAAAGAGGAACCTGGCTTGCTTTTGAATGGAACGAAAGGAAGGGAAGAACGGAGTTCAAATGAATCCAATTGTTCTTATTCTTTTGATTTTGTTCGGCCATTATTGTATATATTTTTTTGATTTGCTTTAAACAGAGAGAGCGGCCATTTTTTTCGAATTCTTCTTTCAGCTGATGGGTTGCATGAATATTAAAAAGAACAAAGGGAGACAGGAAGTGATGGTAGCATGTAGCAGATGAGCTACAGTGATTTTGAGGTGAAGTGATAAAGTATTGATATTGATAGAAAGTAGGCTACGGTTGAAATAGTTTGACCAGTCCAACAATATATTTTTAAATTTCAAATTAGCTTAAATCCACAACTTAAAATCTTGACTTCCTATCGAGACATGCCGCTAGGCGTTTATAATGTTAGACCTCTATTTCGAATGCAATGGAAAAGGTTTTGAGTCCTAATTCGATCGTATGGGGAAGATAGGTTTCTTGAATCCAGTTATTATATTTAATTTTCGATGTAAATTTCAGCGCATTTACTTACCATACAATCACACGACAACACCAAATGCTAAGAAATTTGAAATCCGATAATAATACACTATTACGGATCCAATGAAGCTGGTTTCAACGAAATTCAAGACTGTGCCTCAGAAGGCTATTTTTAAATATCAATTTAAACGATACATTTTTAAAACTGAACGAATCACTTTTAATGTCAATTTAAAAGCTTTTATTATCTTAAGAACTATCAATATAAATTTAACAAGCCCTTAAACTATTTTTAACAAGCTCGAAACTCAAGATTAAATATTTTACTCAATCTTCAATTATTGAATAATTATATTATTCAACAAATTGTTGTATCCACATTCTGAATAGATAAATCCAAGTTTTCCATATTCAAAACGAATTTATAATTCAATTTCTATATTTAAAAGCATTTTAATATTCCAAATCCAATGTCGAAAAATCTGGATCGTCACAATAGGACAGACCGACACAATATTTGTTTTGAATATAGTTGAATGAAATAATTTTGCCTATTATATTTTCTATATATATAAAATAAACTTTTATAAATGATATATATATATATATATTTGGTTGTAATATATTGGTTGTTAGGTAGTGAAATTTATAAGCATAGATTAGAAATAAGATTTGAAAATAAAATAAAATAAATGAAATTTGGAAATTTAGAATCTAAGTTCCGGGGTTTTGAAATCTCTTACGAATGATTGTGGAATATAGTAATGATATTATTGGAAGTATTTTCTGATATAAATACCCTAATACAATTTGAAAGAATTATTTTAAAGAAATTTTGGAAGAAATAAGTTATGTACTCCCCTCTCTGTTGTTGGAAAATAATTTCGGTGATGAGTGCATACATCATCGACATTTATTTTCGAGTTTCGAAATGGAAAGGCCACTGTAGTAGTTTTACTATGGATTTATTTTGATAACCAAATATAAATATTTAATTGTTTTAAATATAATTGGATATAAGTTGTAATTATACATTTATTTATTATTTTCAAATGATTTGAAATTTAACCCTGTATTTAGTCCTAAATTTTCAATTAATTAATAGTTTAAATTTCCTTAGTGAAACAGAATTTAACTAACAATGGAAACCTATAAATGAAATAATAGAATCTAATGCTAAGTTATAAGTGAAATTTCCAGAAAGTTGAAATTGTAATCTATAAAGAAATGATATGATTATTGAACATTTAATCAATTAAAAGAAATGAGAAAAACATGTATAACTTTCAATTACATTCTTAAAGCATATATATAACTTACCAAATATTAAAAGTTCTAATGCTTATAGGAAAATGTAATGGATATTGTACAAGTAAAAATTTGAGGTAATAAAGGAATTCAATGAAATTCTTTAATAAATGAGAATTGGATGTTCTAGTGTTATGAAATTAATCATAATCGAAAATGCTTCTAATTTAATGTAATAGAAAGGTAAGTAGTGTAAATAAATGAAATTGAGAAAATGAATGAATGTAATGCAATAAAAAGAAAATTATTTGATATGAATAAATAAAAACGAAAATTTGCAAGAAATAAATGTGAATTAAAAAGATAAATCATTATATGGATGAAAAAGAAATCAAACAACGAATATTATGAAATGAATTTAAAAGAATGAACTTGATCTATTGTTTGAAATTGTTGTGTGTTTGGTTTATGGTTGTTTGGCAAGGATACTTTAAAATTGTTTGGATGAATGAATAATCTATTTAGTTTCATCTAAGACTGTTGAGTAAATGGTGCACTAAGTAGTTATTTTCCATTCTGTGCAATTTAAAGTTGAACCCGAACAACTATTTGTTTTGTTTGATATGAATAAATGATTGATTGGTGTTGATTATATATGATGTGTATGCTGTTAGGTGCTAATGATTGCTGTTTATATTGATTGTTGTTAGTGGTTGAAACAACTTTAAACATTTCATTTTATAAATGTTAACTCTTTTGGATTATATAAGTGAAATACAGGTTATGGAAGCAATTGCTATTGCTTTTGGTTTCATAAAATAAGCGTTGTTTGCCCGACAATAGGTACGTGTTCGGATTACGGTTTATAGCGTTATTATATTGTTTTTCCATGTTGGGATATATATTATTTTGGAAAATATATGCTGTATATTGTTATATTTAATATTATATTTTCTCCCGATCCTCTCCGTACAAAGGAGACTATGCCGAAATTTTCCGTAAACTTTGGACTTAGAAAATTTTTAAAAGTGTTTTCCAAGCTTTATTTATTTGAGTATAAAAAGAATTGATAGTTATAAAATTGGTATATTTTATTTAAAATAATTAATTTTGTAAGTTTGTTTGTTTATAATTTTTGAATAAGATGTATTGTTTATTTAATTCTTTCTTTTCCCTTCCGTTCCTTTTCAAGGACGAAAAGTTTTGAGTGGGGGAGAGTGTAACGACCCATAGATTTTTAATAATTAAAATTGTAATCTAATAAGATCTTTGTAATTAAATTTAGTAAGAAATAAAAACTTTATAATTTAATATTGAAATGAATGCTAAAATGAAATATAGCAATGTTAATTTAAAACTAATTATTAGTAATTTGAATAAATTCTAAAAAATGAAGTAGTGGAAGTGTTATACCTGGATATAAATTGAATATGAGAAAATAAAAGTAAGTATTGAATTAACTAATGAAATAACACATTGTTAACAGTAATTGAATGTAAATTAAGGAAATATGTTAATGCAAGTTAATAATTTATGAACTTGAATGAACATTCCAATTTAATAAAATAATTTAAATGTTATGACTTAGTTATAAATGGAATATAATAAAAACAAATGCAATTATTGTATTGATGTGTGAGATAATGTGATAGATGGTAATTGTTTGTGGAGAATAGCCTGACAAGTATTATAAAGAGTATATTGGTGACAAATGGTTGTTGTTACCAGTTAATTTACCAATTACAAATAAAGGTAATTAAATATTACTTTAATGATAATTAATATAACAACGGAAAGTGTGAACTAAATCTAATAGGAACGTAAATTTATTTATAAGGTAGTAATTGGGGTAATATAAAGCATGAGACCAAGTAAATAAATTTATTGAGGATATTAATTGTAATTAATGTATATATTTCGAAAAAAAATATAATAATTGAAAATAGGGTATTCAATACAAAGGAGTTAGGGATTTGAATATAATAAGGTAATATTTATACAAATGTAAGATGTAAATAGGCATATATTAGTGTAATTAGGTAAATTAAGTAATAATGAACCTAGTATAAAGGAGGCAATTTAACCAAATCGATATTGAAATCAAATTTTAATTTATTGGGATGTAATCAATAATAAATGAATTTATTGGTAAGTAAATGACATTAATTTCTATATTAATTGGAAATTAGGATGAAATCGGGAAATTTTGTGCAATAGATATAAACCCATGTTGACATCACCTTTAAGATGGTAAGTTAATAATTGATTCATAATAAGATTAAAAATTAAATAAATGGATTTATTGGAATTGCAATTGATAATTAATGAATTTATTAAAATTGAAGGAAACATTGTAGTTGTGAATTGATTAACTTTAAATTGATATGAAAATTGGTTATAAAGGATTACAAAGTACTAAAGTAATCCATGATGATAAAATTTATGAATTATAGAATTTGAATTTAAATAGTAATTTAATTAATTTAATATTAATTTATTTAATTAACTGGAAAATAGCCATTTTGTCCACCAACTTGGATTTCGACGAAGCCAGTTTCATCGGATCCGTAACGGTGAATTATTATAGGATTTCAAGTTTCATAACGATCGGGCTTGTCGTTTGATCATACGTGCTTGAAACGCCTTGAAATAAATTAAATTGAAATCAATTGAAATCAATTTGAAATAACTTGAATGGATCATAATTTCTTCATACGATGGGATTTGGACTTGAAACCTGTTCCATCACGTTTAAAATATTTAAAAATATCTACTTTGATATATGGGTTGATCCAATTTCGTTCCGAAGTTAGAACGGGCTTTTTGGGCCATTTATCGTTCAACGATCCAAACCATTCATATCCGTTCTTTTATTTTCAACCCCTATATATATGATGTTATAAACCCTAGCCTATTTCTCATTGTCATTTGTCTATACGTACAATTCATTTCCTCCTCTTCCTCAATGGTAGACAATAAAATTCTAGATCCAATTGAAATTCAAAATCAAATCAAAATTCAAACTCCTCAAAATAATCCGGAAAAATTATATATCGTTTATCTCGACAATACGAATTTGCATCAAGTGTTCATTTTCAGAATCGATGCTCGAATCAATGGCAAAACTCGGTCAAAGCATGGAATTTTCGAAACCTAATGTCGATTTAGGGTTTCCTAATTTCATCATCTATTTGTGAAATTGATTTATGGGTATTGGAGAGGTCGGAGTTTGGAGCTGTTTGATGGTGGTCATGTGGTCTAACTTGGTCGAAGGTGTTCGATTTTGGTGATTTAGGGTTTCAAACCCTAGTACCTCCGGCGGCGGTGTGCACTAGACGATGGCACAGCGGTGCAGGGAATGCGGCTCGTCGAGGAGGTGGCAAGGGCGGTGACAGGTGATCGCGCGACGACGCAATGGGGCGTTGGTGGCCAGTCAACGTTGGTCGTGTTGCGTTCGGTTGTCTGGGTAGTGTGCATGTGAATGGGAGAGAATAATAGGTGACGTGTCCTTTTTTTATTTCTTATTATTTGTTTAATTTTGTTTTGTAACATTATAATATCAATAACTCTTACGTACGAGGTCCGTTCCATGCGCAGTTTTCTTCGCTAGGTTATTATTGGAATTCCGGACATTTTGGTGTTGGTTTGGACGAATTCTGAGACCGTTCAAATTTTGGGTTCAAATTGAATTTAAATTCAAAAGGTGAGTGTTTTAACCCACTCACAACTTCTAAATTTTCTTATGTGTGTTAAATTAATTTCTGATGTGATTAGAAATTTATTTATTGCTGTTTGGTATATTTTATCATCAATTCCAGTTAAATTGAATTTATTGAATTAAATTGTTATTCAATTTATTATTGCATATAAACTGCCAGTTAAATTAATTTATCATTGAATATAAACTGCCAGCAAATACCTGTTATTTATTATCTGTTCTATATGGATGTCACTGTTTGAATTGGATGATGATTGTGATAAATGGTTGATGGTTGATATTGGATGAATGGATGTTGTATTTTATATTGTTATAAACTGCAAATTGTTATGTACTTTATTTCATTCGGGATTGCAGTTTGAAATGATATATAACCGTATTTTTATTTTAAATTACGGATTGAAATGATAAATATCTGTATCACTTGACCATAGGATAGAAAATTGTATACAGATACCGTCGGTCTATATATATAAATATTTTGAAAATGATTTCTATGGTTATGGATAGAATTATAAGTTTAATAAATATTGATTTTTTTGATATTATATAAAAATATTTTATATATAGTTAAATTCATGTATTTAAGCTATGTATAAATTTGTTTAATAACAATAAGTTTAATAATGGAGTTTGATTTTATTAAAATAAAATATAGTTAAGAATTTAAATCATACTTGAATATAGAGGTTATAATGATTTAAATAAATTAAGAGTGGAAGGTAAATTGGAAATTTATTTGAAATTGAGCTTATTTAAGAATTAAACAGCATAAGTTAATGTAAAATTTATTAAACTTGAAATTTTAAAAGGTATGATACTTATAACTGGATTTTTATTCAAGATGAATTAAATGAATATTTCTAGTATAAATATATTGAAGGAAATATTTATTTATTGGTAATTTGAGTTTTATTTAAATGATAATGGATTTATTATGCAAATATTTCAAAACCGAATAATAGGATACTGAATTGTTGAATCGTAACTTCCAACCTTAGTTTTGAAATTGGTTAGTACACAAAGTTTGAAATATATTGAAATTGAAGTGGTTTATTGAAAATGAAAATGAGTTGAAAATTTATGAATTGAGATTTAATTTAAAGTGAATAAAATCATAAAGTCGAGGAAATTATTTTACTTTATAAAGTAAATTTAAATTCAAAACATTTTATTTTTATATACTGTTTGAATATCCAAACTATTTAAGCTTTGGAAGCTATGGTTTTGAAGCTATAAAATTTGAAGTATTATGTTTTGAAAGGTTATATTTCAAGCATTTGGTTTCGAAATATTATAATTTTGAAAGTGCTATGATTTTAGAAAAGAGATATATTTGAAACAAAAATGATATTTTATTGATTTGGGTGTTTTATAAAAATGATATCATAATGATTTGGTTTTTGAAATGGAAAGGATATCATATTTATATGGTTTTGAAATGGATAGTATATTTTCGTTTTGAAGTATAACTATTTTGAAATGACCACGGTATTATAATAACGTTTGGTTGTTGAAGAGAATGAGATTGGAAGTTGTCATACTCTCTGCAAACTCCGAAAACCACTTTAACAATCGTGTACACGGTGGAGATTCTAGAATGAGGTAGGATGGTGGCGGCGGCTTTTAAGATAAATACGTGGACCTAACTCCCGTGATTTGGCAAAAGGTGGCTAAAATAGGAGCGATTGACGGGCTAATGAGGTAGCACCTTTGATCGGACACATCTCTTCGATATTATACTCTGACTTTTGGATTGATTTGGTGGCCACTTTTGATTTTTTATATGGGGGTGTGGCTCGAGGTGGGCAATAGCTGCGTCTATGCGTTACCATGGCCCGAAAGCTTAATTGGTATATCTACCATGGCATTGCCTAGTTGTGCTGTGTCGCCTACCCTATCGCGCCTTGTACGAGTTTGATTTTCTCCCGTAGCCGTGTGGTATCCTCTGGTGGCTTCCCGATCAGGAGGGACCATGATACTGGATGGACTACTGGGACAATTACGTGTTAAGGTGGAAAATGTAAAGCCTTAATGCTTATAAAAAAGTAAGTTTATTTTACTATAGACATTATTATAATAGCGAAATATTACTACATAGTAAATAGTTTAACAGATCCTTAGGAGATGTGAATCTCGAGCATCTCTGGATAGGAGATGTCAAATCCCGTAAACATCTTTGAAGCCGTTCCACTCATATTTTATCGGTGATTTAACTTACATAAGATCTTTTAGTTCCGACTCGAGTGTTTAGTCTTTTCAATTTGCTCGGGTCAGCCCGAGCATTTCAGGATTTGGAAGACCGTATTCTTGAGGACGAAGACGAAGATTTATTATTATTTATTATAGTATTCCACTACATTCACAATGTTCCGCTGCATTTATTTATTATACTCTGGTATGTGTAACTCTGATATGTATTGTATAAGTATAATCGAATATTTTGTAAAACAGCTTCATGAACTGTTTATTTGATTATTATATTTTATCGTTCCGCTGCAAGATTCTATTTTGTTTTTTCTTTATCTGCTTTTTCTTATTTACCCCATAACAATCCGCCCTTTTGTATGATTTAAGTCTGATGTGTGTGGTTTATTGCCGATTTAAAACGTACAAAAGGCGGAACGTTACAAGTATTTTATTGGTTGCATAAAGTGATATCAACTGTCTGTTTATATGAGTATATTGGTTTTATTAGTATTATTTATTAATATAAATTTGTTGACATATTATAGTAATATAAGTTAGTATTATATTAATATAATTTTTATACTGATTGGACAAGCTGCTATTTATATTGATAAGCAATTGGAAGATTGTTTGCATATATATATATATATATATATATATATATATATATATTATTTTAGTTTTGTGTAGGATCTACTTGCTTTTCTGTATATCAAGGTAACTATAGGTATATAAGCGAGTTTATTTAAGTTACATTATATATATGTGTGTGTATATAAGTTTATATTAGTACTACATTGTTGTATATATATTACTAGTTTATTCCGGTTTTGGAAAGTATGTCAGAGGAGAATTTATATATGTGTTGATTTGTAAATTTCATATGGTTATATATTAGTTTATATAAATTACATATATATAGTATGTTAAAATGTTCACTAAACTATCTTGGGTTGTAACAGTTTTGATAGTAATAATATACAATGGTTTTCTTTTTCAGCTGTTACATAGATACTATGTAAGCATATATAAAAACCTGTTTAGTTGTATATACATATGAACATTATATTAAAATGAATATTAGATGCATATTGATTTGAATGTATGTATATGTTCTGAGTTGTATAAGTCTATCTGTTTGTTTATATATATAAAGTTGTCAAATTATATATATATATATATATATAAAGTTTTCGAGTGTGCAGTTTATGTACAATTTATATGCATCAGTTTTTATATAAAATATAGGTAATTTATATATGCCTATATTTTTGAAATGTGATGTCACGACCCGTCTTCCACTAACCAGAAAGACGTATCATGAATTAAGAAAGAAAGGGATAGAAAGAGAAAGAAAGAGAAGAAAGAAGAAACAACAACAGAATCTCAACAACGAAACGAATAAATTATATTAATAATCAAAAGTATTACATAGATATACAACAACTATCAGAGTTACACAGATTATACATCATATACTAGACAGTTATAAACACATGTCTAGTTATTACAACACAGTACAAAACAACTCAAACAAAACGACTCAGAGATACCAACACAGCGGATACTAGATAACTATATCGCAGAAGCCACCTACTCCATTTGCTCCTCCATAATTCGTCAAAGCTAACCCGAATCCCTTGGCTACTCGTAAAAATTTGAGTACACAAGAGTTTATGAAAAACAAAAATAAACTCTGGGTCAGACATGGGTCTGGTGTGAGTAACAGGTTAAAGTTTCTTAACTTTTGAAAAACCTTTAAAAAGAAAGGCATCACGTAAGACTTCCCACACATAAACATGGAAAAGTTTTAACCTTACGCTAACCAAAACATTTGATAGGAAATCCGGTGATATTATAATAGTTTCTAAGGTTTTTAAGTAAATATGAAATAGCCGAAATTGTTACATTATTAAATTCCAGCTATTAGCCACAAAAGTGGGTAATACAATCAAACCGTTGGCACTTATTGGATTTTGGATTCCACACAATGGCAGGGCTACTGGGGTACCGCCCGTCACAGTACATGGCCTAGATCACCGCACCGAGGAGTACGCCTGCTCCCCTGCAACACAAGGCCGGAACCATAGCTTACTGGATAGTCCCGAACAAGACAACCCCGACAATTGTCGCGAACCAACTGCCCACACAGCCGAATAAAAAGGGACTTCTAGACAGGGGTAAATCTCGCTCTCTAATGGGAGCTACCCACGAAGCCTTGCTGCACCTCCCCTGTTTTAGCCATTCCTGGTTGATGAGGCTTGAGGCTGCGATTACCTTTAGAGAACACATCTCTTAGAATGCTCATCGTCCACCTGACAAGTTCTGGAAGCATTCAATCCATACAAGTTCGTTCCGGCTTTGAACGAAACCGAAGGCATTATCTCGTCATACTCATTTTGGAATCACCCTTAGAGTTAACGACGACAACCCTTGCACTCTGAATATCCATCTCGAGCCTGTAAGTTCTATTTCCATCAAACTCATCACAGAATCACCCCCAGAGTTATACTGACGGATAGTCCTTACACCTCGAGTCTTCACTCTTTCTAAGAGATTTCACGACCTATCGTTAATTTGGATCGATGTGGTTTTCGGATATCCAAATATGGAAACCCGATCCCGGTATCATCGAAATCCAAAACGTGTCTTTTAGGTCCAAGTTGTTTTAAGTTTAAAACAATTCAATTTAAATTATCTATATACACACAGATAGATAATCCACATCATCACAGTAGATAATCATCACCACAGATAATCCATATTATCATTTATCAGAATATAATCCAAATCATCATCACAATGCAACCAATGCATCCATATCACATATCATTACTAATCTCATATCTGAGATTTAAATCATTCAAGGAAATATATATCACCCATATATAAACAAGAATTTATAATCACACCATATATAATTAATTTAAAATGAATTAAATTAATTACATCATCTTTAATTAATTTAAAGTAAATTAAATTAATTACCTCAATATATAAATCCTGCTTATACAATCATTGATTACAAACCAATCAACTTAATTAATTAACCACTAATTAATTCTCTTGATTAATCACCCTTGCTTAATCATCCTTTAATTACTTCAAGCAATTAAATTAATTTTCCTTAATCCAATACAATAATTAACCTTTAATTACTTTTATAAGTAATCACATTAATCCTTGATTAATTACATTAATTTCTTTAATCACTTATCATTAACTAACTAATCTCAATTAATTAATCCTTAATTACATCATTAATTGTATTAATTAATGATTCTAAATTATATGTAAATTAATTACTTTATTAAGTAATTAACCCCAAATTATTAATCGCCTTGATTAATTAACTTCAGTAATTAATTATTCTTAATTGCTGCATTGAGTAAATTGATTACTCCTAAATTAATTATATTTAAATAATTATATCATTTATTAGTAATTAATTACCCTTAATTAATTACATTACTTAATTATTTATTTTCCAGATAACTTAATCAATAATTGCTTAAATTAGTTCACCAAGTAATTAATTATTAATTTCTTTCATAAAGAAATTATCCTTCATAATAATTACACAAGTAATTAAACCCAACTCTTCATACTTTAAATAAATTACATTCTGTAATTATTCATCTTAATTACTTCCCTAAGCAATTATTAATCTCTTATCAACCCATCAAATGATTATTCTAAATTAATTAATCTTAATTAATTAATTTAAACTAATTAAATAAATTAATTAATTACAATGAGTAATTAATAACTTTAATTACTTCACAAAGTAATCATACTAAACCAAATTCTATAATGATTATGAAATTTAATTAATCTAATTAATTATCAAAATTAATTACATCATTAATTATATTAATAAATAAACCCCAAGTTAACGATCCTCTTAACTTATCATCAATTTCCTTAATTACCTTACTAAAGTAATTAACTTAAATTAATCTTTTATTAATCACAAATTTATTAATCCTTAATGATTATTTAATTAATCACAAATTATTTACTTAATTAAGTTTTAACTTAATTAATTTTAACCTCTAGATTAATTTCTTCCCAATCATTAATTAAAAACATAACTAAATTAATTAATGATCTTATTCCCAAATTAATTAATTAACTCAGCCTTAATTAATTAATTTCAAAATCCTTAATTTAATTGAATAAAATATTCAATTAACCATCTAATTACCTTATTAATTTAATAAACCAAAATCATTTAAATCTTTGATTTATTATAAGAAAAAATTTCTTATTAATAATATCATTATTATTAGCAAAGTAATATTTAAAACAACTTACTTTAAAATTTGTTTCCCAATTTCATTTTAAAATTTAAATTTAAAATGAAAACCAAACTTAACTTTATCAAAGTTTTTAAAACATTTTAAAACCTTTTTAAAACTTATACTAAATAATTTCTTATTTTATAAAAGGAATTTAAACCCATATTTTATTAAGATACAAATCAGCTGAAACCCTTTTTTTTCTTCTTAACTTTGAAAAAAAAATAAACATTAGAAAAGAATAGAGCTTGAAGAAACATGCATATATAAGTATGAATGATTTGTTAAAAAAAAATTAAAAATAAAAGGACACGTGTACTAAATCCTTACATTTGTCAATTAGAGTAGGTTATTAGTGCACATTTGTCTCATTAGTTGCCTTGGATATTAACACTTGTTTATACTACTTAATATATTAACATGTGTTTTATAAATGAATTTTATTTGTTTTAATTTAATTTTAAAAGTAAATAAAACTCCTTTTTCTTTATTTATTAAATACATATATATAAATTATTTCCATATATAAATGTGTATGCATTTCTTTTTAAAGAAAATGAAATAAAATAATTTATATAAAAATGAAAGCTTACTTACAAGATTTATATATGTTTATTCATTTGAATTCAAAATTAATTCAAATTCAAATGTTATTCATATATTTAAAAATTCCATTCAAAACTAATTCATATTAACATACTTAATTTGACAATAATAATATTGTCTTTTTAAACATATCTATATTTATGCATTTATTACTATGTTATTTGAAAGTAACATATTTATTGATATAAATAATTTATAAAGGAAATTATAAATTACATATCTTATTTGTCTTAATTAAAAGCATTAATGTTCAATATATAAATTGTACTTTAATTTTTTATACGTAATTCCAAATTATAATTATTAAGCTATATTCAAAAAGAAATAAAATAAACTTTTGTTTATCTTATTAAAATTTAAACTGTGCTTTAAAATATATTTATACAATTTAAAACAATTTCTTTAAGTATTTAAAACCAATTAGTTATTTATTAAATAAAATAATAAATTCCAAATTATCAAAATGAATATTAGAATTAAAAACAAGATTTTATTTGTTCATTAATCTAAAATCAAAACTTATCTATCTACAATATACATACATACATACATACATACATACATACATACATATATATATATATATATATATATATTATAAATAGAAAGCAATTATTAGCTTTTAAAAGATAAAATCTACCAATTTAAACATTTATTTAATTGGATTATTAAATCAAGTAAATTTTATTGACAGAATTTATCAAATCAATTTAATTTTAAATACAGATTATTAAATTGATATTGCTAAAATTTCCGGGATATCTCATTCCTCCCCCCTTAAAAGAATTTCGTCCCCGAAATTTAAAAGCAAAGGTAATATAATAATTTCATTTAAGATTTAATTTTTAAACACAAGCATATATCAATCATATGCTAACAACCAAAGCAACCAATTTATCTAATCAAACAAATTTAATTATCCACACAAGATTCTGGATAAAAAATCTTCTCGAGTTTCCTTGGTATGTATATATATATATATATATATATATATATACCGGGATACTCGCTCTACAGAATCCAAACAATCTAAACTACGAAGCTACAGAGCTCATACTCAACTAGATCTATAAAACTAGACAAGATATCAGACTACAGATGAGTCTGACTCAACAACCAAACCTTTCTGAACAGCTGGTTCCATAACCAAAAATAACTCATACACGTACTCCCTCAAAATACGTGAAACTCATTGAATCCAATTATCCAACTGGCAATTCAATTCTTGAAAACCAAACACCAGTCCAACCAAAAAACAGAAGAGATCCAAACAAAACTCCGACTCCAGAATCCAAATTCCTTCGTCTCTTATCCATAAAACTCTTCGGATGATCTTAGGCTGCCTATATCCAAACTGATCAGCTTACCCTTAGCTGAAGCCTCCAGAACAAACAGAACTAAAAACAACCCAACCCAATGATCTCCTCAAGATCAATCCTAAACCAAGTACACAACTCTACTCTTTAAACCTCAGAAGAACAAACTTACTTCTTCTATAGAAAAATAAATCAGAAACATTCCCAAACTGCTTCCGCTGCACAACTCTGATCTGGAAAAGAAGAAAAATGCTGATGATGATCATGAGCACAATCTGGACAACATATCCCAGAATATGGTTCAACAGGTCCATAAAAGCAAACTCAGAAGTTCCACCAATCCTGAGCTGCCTCACCAAATCCTATCTCAAGAAATCATCCTTCTACTAGCTGATCCACCAGCTCTACTCCTGGAATCCAGATGATAAGAAAACTCAATCTCCTGATATAGACAAACCTCTGACTTTTCAGAAGACATCCAGAAAAGTCTCTGGTAACCCAAGAGATCACTCAATCAACCACAAGTCACTTTTGCGATCAATCCAGATCAATTTCCAAAGAAAACTATTTTCTCTTTACCAAACAAAACAGCTTACTCTTGTCTAGACAATCCAATGAAGAAACGGATCTACTCTACTGCTTCTGAACTCCACCTTTAGAAAAACTGCTAACCAGAAGACTTCCTACCAACACAGAGTACTCCGAACTGCTGACTCCAAAGCTAAAGACTTCTTAATCCAAAGCTCTTCGAGAAACTCGGACCTCAAAGCCAAACACAAACAACCAGCTGGACTCTGCCACACCACCGAAGAAGACACACTTCCTAAAACTTGTTCCAAAGAAAACATCTTTGGAAACATCCATATTTACTGCATCTCATCACGCAGCTGCCACTTTCTGAGGTATCAAAATACCATTACACAATTCTGCCATACAACAAATCCAACTCAACTCATCCAACTTCAAAGTTAGATTCCGAACCTTAGCAGGTTGCCTTGGGAGATCGATGAAATCTCTACACCACTGCACAACTTACTCGAGACGGTATTAGGTCTACAGTCTCGACAGATACACTTCCAACCTCAACATCAAACTCCAACCAATGGTAGTAATCGTGTTATACACGCCCCTACCTTATCTACCTTTATAACTTATATTGGAAAACCCAAACAGGTAACCCAACAAATAGGTAGAAATAATAAATATAGATATATATATATATATATATATAAAATTACAAATATGCTCTCTCAAGATAGACACCACTCCAGGGCCTAGGTATTCACTCAACCTAATGCTCTGTTACCAACTGTCACGACCCGTCTTCCACTAATCAGAAAGACGTATCATGAATTAAGAAAGAAAGAGAAGAAAGAAGAAACAACAATAGAATCTCAACAGCGGAACGAATAAATTATATTAATAATCAAAAGTATTAAATAGATATACAACAACTATCAGAGTTACACAGATTATACATCACATACTAGACAGTTATAAACACCTGTCCAGTTATTACAACACAGTACAAAACAACTCAAACAAAATGACTCAGAGATACCAACACAGCGGATACTAGATAACTATATCGCAGGAGCCACCTGCTCCATTTTCTCCTCCATAATTCGTCAAAGCTAATCTGAATCCCTTGGCTACTCATAAAAAATTGAGTACCCAAGAGTTTATGAAAAACAAAAATAAACTCCGGGTCAGACATGGGTCTGGTGTGAGTAACAGGTTAAAGTTGCTTAACTTTTGAAAAACCTTTAAAAAGAAAGGTATCACGTGAGACTTCCCACACATAAACATGGAAAAGTTTTTACCTTACGCTAACCAAAACATTTGATAGGAAATCCGGTGATATTATAATAGTGTCTAGGGTTTTTAAGTAAATATGAAATAGCCGAAATTGTTACATTATTAAATTCCAGCTACTAGCCACAAAAGCGGGTGATACAATCAAAACCGTTGGCACATATTGGATTTTGGATTCCATACAATGGCAGGGCTACTGGGGTACCGTCCGTCACAGTACGTGGCCTAGATCACCGTACCGAGGAGTACGCACGCTCCCCTGCAACACAAGGCTGGAACCATCCCTTACTGGATAGTCCCGAACAAGACAACCCCGGCAGTTGTCGCGAACCAACCGCCCACACAGTAGAATAAAAAGAGACTTCTAGACAGGGGTAAATCTCGCTTTCCAGTGGGAGCTACCCACGAAGCCTTGCTGCACCTCCCCTGTTTTAGCCATTCTCGGTTCATGAGGCTTGAGGCTGCGATTACCTTTAGAGAACACATCTCTTAGAATGCTCATCGTCCACCTGACGATGTTCTGGAAGCATTCAATCCATACAAGTTCGTTCCGGGTTCGAACGAAACGAAGGCATTATCTCGTTACACTCATTTTGGCATCACCCTTAGAGTTAACGACGATAACCCTTGCACTCTGAATCTCCATCTTGAGCCTATAAGTGCTATTTCCGTCAAACTCATCACGGAATCACCACAGAGTTATACCGACGGATAGTCCTTACACCTCGAGTCTTCACTCTTCCCAAGTGATTTCACGACCTATCGTTAATTTGGATCGATGTGGTTTTAGGATATCCAAATATGGAAACCCGATCCCGGTCTCATCGAAATCCAAAACGTCTCTTTTAGGTCCAAGTTGTTTTAAGTTTAAAACAATTCAATTTAAATTATCTATATACACACAGATAGATAATCCACATCATCACAATTGATAATCATCACAATAGATAATCCATATTATCATTTATCAGAATATAATCCAAATCATCATCACAAAGCAACCAATGCATCCATATCACATATCATTACTAATCTCATATCTAAGATTCAAACCATTCAAGGAAATATATATCATCCATATATAAACAAGGATTTATAATCACACCATATACAATTAATTTAAAATGAATTAAATTAATTACATCATCTTTAATTAATTTAAAGTAAATTAAATTAATAACCTCAATCTATAAATCCGGCTTATACAATCATTGATTACAAACCAATCAACTTAATTAATTAACCACTAATTAATTCTCTTGATTAATCACCCTTGATTAATCATCCTTTAATTACATTCAAGCAATTAATTTCACAAATTAATTTTCCTTAATCAAATACAATAATTAACCTTTAATTACTTTTATAATTAATCACATTAATCCTTAACTAATTACATTAATTTCTTTAATCACTTATCATTAACTAATTAATCTCAATTAATTAATCCTTCATTACATCATTAGTTGTATTAATTAATGATTCTTAATTATATTTAAATTAATTACTTTATTAAGTAATCAACCCCAAATTATTCATCACCTTGATTAATTAACTTTAGTAACTAATTATTCTTAATTACTGCATTGAGTAAATTGATTACTCCTAAATTAATTATATTTAAATAATTATATCATTTATTAGTAATTAATTACCCTTAATTAATTACATTACTTAATTATATATTTTCCAAATAACTTAATCAATAATTGCTTAAATTATTTACACCAAGTAATTAATTATTAATTTCTTTCACAAAGAAATTATCCTTCATAATAATTACATAAGTAATTGACCCCAACTCTTCATACTTTAAATAAATTACATTCTATAATTATTCATCTTAATTACTTCCCTGACCAATTATTAATCTCTTATCAACCCATCAAATGATTATTCTGAATTAATTTAATTAATTAATTAATTTAAACTAATCAAATAAATTAATTAATTACTGTAAGTAATTAATAACTTTAATTACTTCACAAAGTAATCATACTTAACCAAATTCTATAATGATTATCAAATTTAAGTAATCTAATTAATTATCAAAATTAATTATATCATTAATTATGTTAATAAATAAACCCCAAGTTAATGATCCTCATTAACTTATCATCAATTTCCTTAATTACCTTACTAAAGTAATTAACTTAAATTAATCATTTATTAAGCACAAATTTATTAATCCTTAATGATCATTTAATTAATCACCAATTATTTAATTAATTAAGTTTTAACTTAATTAATTTTAACCTCTAGATTAATTTCTTTCCAATCATTAATTAAAAACATAACTAAATTAATTAATGATCTTATTCCCAAATTAATTAATCCTAATTAATTAACTCAACCTTAATTAATTAATTTCAAAATCCTTAATTTAATTGAATAAATTATTTAATTAACCATCTAATTACCTTATTGATTTAATAAACCAAAATCATTTTAATCTTTGATTTATTATAAGAAAAACATTTCTTATTAATAATTTCATTATTATTAACAAAGTAATATTTAAAACAACTTACTTTAAAATTTCTTTCCAAATTTCATTTTAAAATTTAAATTTAAAATGAAAACCAAACTTAACTTTATCAAAGTTTTTAAAACATTTTAAAACCTTTTTAAAACTTATACTAAATAATTTCTTATTTTATAAAAGGTATTTAAACCCATATTTTATTAAGATATAAATCATATTTAAATTATGATTCAATATCAAAAGTTGTTTCAACATTTCAAAAATTTTAAAAACTTCTTTTATTTTCAAAACATGATTCAAGTTTGAATCTTGTTTCCAGATTTAAACTTATGTTTAAATCTTCTACATAGATTTTAAAACATAGCTTGAAATTCAATTTATTTAAACTCTTTTATAGTTGTTTAAACATTTTAATTAATAAAATTTAAATTAGAATTCAAAACTTGGATTCAAACACAGCTTGAAAACCATATTTTAAATTTAAGTTTTAAATTCTATTTCAAAACTTGTTCCAGGGTTTAAACCAAATTTGAACAGAGAAAAACAGGTTTCTCTGGAAACCTGTAACCATAAAAAAAATACCCGAGTCCCCCTATTTGACTTCGAGTAAAACCCTGATCAGCTTCGAGTAAAAACTCGAATTACTCGAGTTATGACTCGAGTCAAAATATTCTGCAATTCCCAACCTTCACCTGACATTTTCCCCTACACCGTGCATATGCACGGTGGCTCTGGCCATCTCCAGCCCCCACCAATACATCGAACAAGTCGACGTTCAACCCTGCAAACCCATCACGACCCTCAGATCGTTCTTCCAAACTCGAAAACGAAATCGAGCTTAAATCCCAAACTGGAACTAAACTGGAACCCCTCTTCAAAACCTAAAACCGCCTTGCCCATGCATCTCCGACCACCAGAACGTCAGAGACTTCAGCCACGCCTTCTACCCCACTCCATCTTCCATTGCCAAGAGTATAGTGGCACTCGATCAATCCTAGCCCTCGAGATGATTAACATTCCAGCCATTTCCAAAACTAGGTTTAGGAACTAAAGACAGTCGTCGTCGCCGCCGCCACCACCGTTCCTTAATCACCACCGCAATAATTTTCCTGTCACCACCGTCTCCCCTACTATCACCAGAAGCAATCTCAACCTCCTGTCCCTCGAGAGCATCAGCAAACCCCAAATACCCATTTCCAATAAAACCCAAAACTGCTCTTAAAATCCATCATTAAAATTTGTGATTTTATTTTTAAGAATCATAATTTTGTATAAGCATTCAGATGTTAATCCTGAATTAATGATTTCGATAGTTTGCATTTACCCAAAACTTAAGATTTCTCTGCTTATTTTGTTTTCCTATACAATACCCAATCTATTTTTGACTCAAACAAATTTTAAATTTTGATTTAAGATCAAACGTGCAATTTTTGTTTAGAACACAAATTCTAATTGTACCTAAATCCAGAGTTTAGAATTATAAATCAAAGCTTGATTTTCTTTTTTTTCTTAAAACTGGTAATAGAGAATGTTACAGTAATTCACATACATGCATATCCAATTTGAACAGAAATTTCATCCATAAACATTCACACCAAACATTCTTGTTTCAGAGGAAATCATGCAATAGATTCATACTTTATTTTTTCAAAATAGTGGAGTTACTCACCTGGTATGGCATGAAACAGAGCCTTTATTTTGAAAACTGTTTTTTTTGAAAGCTTGAAACTTAAATGCCAAATCTTTATTTCTTTTACTTCCATGCTTTAAAACTGAGTTGCAGATTTTAAAACTTGAGTTGATTTTAAAATCTTTAATCTGAAATGCCATAACTTCTTTGAATCTGACTAAGAAACTTGAATTGCTTGCTGATTTGAACTTGCAGTTGCATGCTAATGAAATTTTGTTGAAGAAAAACCCAGATTGAAAGATGCATGCAGGCTTATGCTTTGCTTTTGCATTTGAAAAAGATTTTACAGAGGACTTATTTTCCTTAAAACTTGCATTACATATTTCAGTTTTGCATGATCTTAATTTTTTTTTTACAGTGGATCACAAAATCAAGACATGCAAGCTTTAGATTGAGGAAGGGTTTCAGATTTTTGGGTTGAGAAGATTATTTCCATATCTTTGAATTTGAATATGAAATATGGTTTTGAGGGAGTATTAGAGTTGCAGATATGTTTGAATAAATTTCAAATGAAACCCTTTTTTTCTTCTTCTTAACTTTGAAAAAAAATGAACATTAGAAAAGAATAGAGCTTGAAGAAACGTGCTTATATAAGTATGAATGATTTATTAAAAATAAATAAAAGGACACATGTACTAAATCCTTACATTTATCAATTAGAGTAGGTTATTAGTGCACATTTGTCTCATTAGTTGCCTAGGCTATTAACAATTGTTTAGACTACTTAATATATTAACATGTGTTTTATAAATGAATTTTATTTGTTTTAATTTAATTCTAAAAGTAAATAAAACTCCTTTTTCTTTATTTATTAAATACATATTGTTAACCCGCCTTTTTACCAGGCCATGGACAGGCGGGTTTAACTTAATCGGTTGCACGTTCGTCAAGGCTGGTGTACGATGGATTCAGTCGACTGGATGGATGGATGACGCAACGTGCTTAGGAGATGGAAATATGACTGGATAAAGATGGATCAACTATAGTTTGGGTCTCGGAAATATGGTTCGGCATTGGCAATCATTCGGCATGGTAGGACGACCGGCACGATGGATCGTTCGGCATACGAGGTCGCTCGGCACGTTGGATCGTTCGGCATTGGTAGGTCGCCCGACATCAGGGATCGTTTGGCATGGTAGGTCGTTCGGCAGGATGGATCGTTCGGCATCAGGGATCGTTCGGCATTAGATGTATCACTCGGCATTTGTACTCGGCATTGAAGTGCGCTCGGCACACCTCACCCCAGCATCGATCGGCATGCATCACTCAAATGCCTCGACCGGCATTATTCTATCAGGCTTTGTTCGGCATTCTTCCTCCAGACGCTTCGTTCGGCATGGAACGGTCGGCATTGATGGCTCGGCATTACATGGCTCGGCGTATGTGGACCGGCCATAAACTCGATGGGCCTGAATCACGCAAAGGCCCAACAACTCAGGATTTGCCTATAAATACAGCATGTGGGGGTTCAGAAAAGGGATCCTGATTCTCTCTCCTGCTCTCTAACTTTCTATCCACTAAGGCTAAGACTAGCCTATCACTTTGTAACTGTAATCGATTGTCACAGCAATAAAAAAGAAAATTTCTGCAGTGGACGTAGGCCAGAGTTAGCCGAACCACTATAAAATCTATTGTTCTTTACTGCTTTCGTTTTAATTTTAACTGTTCTTCATATTATTACCCTCTACACACACTCTATCTGTTACCAGTAACTGTTAATTGGTGCTTTCATTTACATTTGGGTGTTAGTGACCAATTTTGGCGCTAACATTTTGGTGCTTTCACTGAGAGGGACTAGCACCCGCTGTATCGGGTAGAAATTTGGATTTGGTAGATAATGACTAGGCAAAACAGTAGAAGGCTAAGGGCTGAGAGAAGCCAACAGGAAGGAAGTCAACAAGCATCCTCCGGAGGTGAGGAAGTACCAGCTTCGATCTACATAACCCAGGATGAAATGGAAGCATAACAAATTCACTGCAAGAAAGGTTGTTAAAGAGTCAACAGGAGATGATGCAGACTTTCTTGGAGCAAATGAGAGCTGCAGGGACCCTGAACTTAGGAATGGCTACAGCAGCCGTGGATGCAGGACAAGGAGCTAGGGTTATGGAACCCAATGGAGGACAGGATGCAGAGCCAGAGGGCAATCGACAAGGACTTGGGGGCAGGCCCGTAGGATCCAACACAGGAGGACCTTTGGAAGGAGTTCAACAGGCTAGAACTAACGGTGCTGCTAGCGAGCCACATGAAGAGTATGTACCAGAATTCCCTCGGGGGCAACCCCCGACAGACAACGCTGGATTGGTGGATATAATCAGGAAGACTGTGCGGGGTGGTTTGACCAATAGAGACTTGGAGGATGTAAATAGGAGTCCCTTTACTCCTACTATCAGGCAAGCTAGGAACCCACCCGAATTTAAGCTACCAAATTTGGAAATGTATAATGGGAAGGCGGATCCAACGGTTCATCTGACGAAATACATAAGGCATATGGAGGTAATGGGGGCATCGGATGAGGTCATGGCTCGATGCTTCCCATTGTATTTGACAGATATCGCAGCTATGTGGTTTAGACAGCTGGAGAATGGTTCTATCGGCACATGGACGGAGCTAATTGAGAGGTTTATGAGACAGTTTTGGGTCCACATAGTTAGACCCAAGAACGTGATGACTCTGACATCTATGAAACAATGGAAAGGGGAATCGCTCAGGGACTTCTTAACCAGATTCAACGCAGCGGTAGCCTCAGTGGATCGATCCGATCCGTCAATGGTTTTGATGGCAGCCGTCTCGGGAATCGTGGATAACTCGGATTTCAAAATATCATTGGAACGGGACCCACCGAGGGATCTCGGGGAGTTCTATCATGTGGCGGAAAGGTTCTTGAGACAGGAGGATGCACAGGTTGAGAGAGTAGGGAGAGAGGCTGAAGCTTATGCAGTGAGGGGTGGAGGTCCATCCAGGGAGGATCTAAGTAAAGATGATAAAGGAAAATGGAAAACGAATGGAAATGGTGGCACTTCGAAGAAACCTCGGAGGGAGTCAAAGTTTTCTTCTTACACAGATTTAACTGAGACTCTAGAAAGGATTTACTTGGACACTCAAGGGCGGCTCCAATACCGAAGGCCAGCAAAGAGAGAGCCTTCAGAATACGAGCGGACATCGGGAAAGCATTGCCTATTCCATGAGCTGGATGGGCACAACACAAACGACTGTAGGCATTTGAGGGATATCATTGAGGAGCATGTAAGGAATGGTCACCTATAGCAATATGTCAGGGATCGAACTACGGCAGGGGAGCAAGAGCAGCCACCACCTACCTCTAGCAATGGCGGCATTGGGTCTGGTCAACGCCGGTTTACTATCAACTAAACAGGTTCATGGTTTTGAATAAGTAATAGAACTCAAAGTAATACGGCTAGGTCACTTACACACGTACGGGATTGAGGACGGTCCCTAGGCGTGCTCTGAGATAACTGAAAACCGTACTACTTGAGTCTATGAAATCCTGCTTTCTTTCTATTTTTCTGCAAACTTTGGTTTCCTCTTTCGTGTTTTGGACATTTGCTTTTCTTTGGTATGATTTTTGGAGTTTGGATTGAACTCCCAGTTTGGTTGGTTTTTTGGTTTGCCATTCTGGTTTTGATGTTTGATTTGGATTTTGATTGGGACTTTTGATATGGATTTCTGGTTTTCTGATTGGATTCGGATCAATGTAATAAACAGTCCAGGTTCTATGATTACTGTCCCGACCGGAGAGACGGGGCAATGATCACGAATTACGAGTCCCTTTGCCGGAGAGCGATGGGATGGACTCGGACAGAATATCAAAGTCCTTGACCGGAGAGTCGAGGCCGGAGAATATAAAAAGTCCTTGACCGGAGAGTCCAGGCCGGAGAATATAAAAGGTCCTTGACCGGAGAGTCGAGGCCGGAGAATATAAAAAGTCCTTGACCGGAGAGTCCAGGCCGGAGAATATAAAAGGTCCTTGACCGGAGAGTCTAGGCCGGAGAATATAAAAAGCCCTTGTCCGGAGAGTCCAGGCTGGAGAGTGTAAAAAGTCCTTGACCGGAGAGTCGAGGCTGGTGAATATCAAAGTCCTTGGCCGGGGTGCCGAGGCTGGAGAATATCAAAATCCTTTGCCGGATTGCTGAGGCCGGTGAATATCAAAGTCTTTGACCGGAGAGTCGAGGCCGGAGAACATACAAGCCCGTGATGGAAAAGTCAATGCTGAAACAGGATAACGCGACCCGGCGAGGTCTACAAAATCAAGATTAAGCCCGGAGAGGTCATGGATTTGATGATATGGTTACAAAAAGGATGTGGACTTTGGATATCAGATTTGAGGTAATTCAAAACACACCTTCCAATAGCAAGGCATGTTTTGGGGGGCAAGTGTTAACCCGCCTTTTTACCAGGCCATGGACATGCGGGTTTAACTTAATCGGTTGCACGTTCGTCAAGGCTGGTGTACGATGGATTCAGTCGACTGGATGGATGGATGACGCAACGTGCTTAAGAGATGGAAATATGACTGGATAAAGATGGATCAACTATAGTTTGGGTCTCGGAAATATGGTTTGGCATTGGCAATCATACGGCATGGTAGGACGACCGGCACGATGGATCGTTCGGCATACGAGGTCGCTCGGCACGTTGGATCGTTCGACATTGGTAGGTCGCTCGGCATCAGGGATCGTTCGGCATGGTAGGTCGTTCGGCAGGATGGATCGTTCGGCATCAGGGATCGTTCGGCATTAGATGTATCACTCGGCATTTGTACTCGGCATTGAAGTGCGCTCGGCACACCTCACCCCAGCATCGATCGGCATGCATCACTCAAATGCCTCGACCGACATTATTCCATCAGGCTTTGTTCGGCATTCTTCCTCCAGACGCTTCGTTCGGCATGGAACGGTCGGCATTGATAGCTCGGCATTACATGGCTCGGCATATGTGGACCGGCCATAAACTCGGTGGGCCTGAATCACTCAAAGGCCCAACAACTCAGGATTTGCCTATAAATACAGCATGTGGGGGTTCAGAAAAGGGATCCTGATTCTCTCTCCTGCTCTCTAACTTTCTATCCCCTAAGGCTAAGGCTAGCCTATCACTTTGTAACTGTAATCGATTGTCAGAGCAATAAAAAAGAAAATTTCTGGAGTGGACGTAGGCCAGAGTTAGCCGAACCACTATAAAATCTATTGTTCTTTACTGCTTTCGTTTTAGTTTTAACTGTTCTTCATATTATTACCCTCTACACACACTCTATCTATTACCAGTAACTGTTAATTGGTGCTTTCATTTACATTTGGGTGTTCGTGACCAATTTTGGCGCTAACACATATATATAAATTATTTCCATATGTAAATGTGTATGCATTTCTTTTTAAAGAAAATGAAATAAAACAATTTATATAAAAATAAAAGCGTACTTACAAGATTTATATATGTTTATTCATTTGAATTCAAAATTAATTCAAATTCAAATGCTATTCATACATTTAAAAATTCCATTCAAAACTAATTCATATTAACATCCTTAATTTGACAATAATAATATTGTCTTTTTAAACATATCTATATTTATACATTTATTACTATGTTATTTGAAAGTAACATATTTATTGATATAAATAATTTATAAAAGAAATTATAAATTACATATCTTATTTGTCTTAATTAAAAGCATTAATGTTCAATATATAAATTGTATTTTAATTTTTTATATGTAATTCCAAATTATAATTATTAAGCTATATTCAAAAAGAAATAAAATAAACTTTTGTTTATCTTATTAAAATTTAAACTATGCTTTAAAATATATTTATACAATTTAAAACAATTTCTTTAAGTATTTAAAACCGATTAGTTATTTATTAAATAAAATAATAAATTCCAAATTATCAAAATGAATATTAGAATTAAAAACAAGATTTTATTTGTTCATTAATTTAAAATCAAAACTTATCTATCTACAATATATATATATATATATATATATATATTATAAATAGAAAGCAATTATTAGCTTTTAAAAGATAAAATCTACCAATTTAAACATTTATTTAATTGTATTATTAAATCAAGTAAATTTTATTAACAGACTTTATCAAATCAATTTAATTTTAAATACAGATTATTAAATTGATATTGCTAAAATTTCCGGGATATCACATTCCTACCCCCTTAAAAGAATTTCGTCCCCGAAATTTAAAAGCAAAGGTAATATAATAATTTCATTTAAGATTTAATTTTTAAACACAAGCATATATCAATCATATGCTAACAACCAAAGCAACCAATTTATCTAATCAAACAAATTTAATTATCCACACAAGATTCTGGATAAAAAATCTTCTCGAGTTTCCCTGGTGTACATATATATATATATATATATATATATATATATATATATATATATATATATATCAGGATACTCGCTCTACAGAATCCAAACAATCTAAACTATGAAGCTACTGAGCTCCTACTCATCTAGATCTATAAAACTAGACAAGAATCAGACTACAAACGAGTCTGACTCAACAACCAAACCTTTTTGAACAGTTGGTTCCACAACCAGAAATAACTCATATACATACTCCCTCAAAATACGTGAAACTCATTGAATCCAATTATCCAACTCTTGAAAACCAAACACCAATCAAACAAAAACACAGAAGAGATCCAAACAAAACTCCGATTGCGGAATCCAAATTCCTTCATCTCTTATCCATAAAACTCTTCGGATGATCAGGGGCTGCCTATATCCAAACTGATCAGCTTACCCTTAGCTGATGCCTCCAAAACAAACAGAACTAAAAACAACCCAACCCAATGATCTCCTCAAGATCAATCCTAAACCAAGTACACAACTCTACTCTTCAAACCTCAGAAGAACAAACTTACTTCTTCTATAAAAAACAAATCAGAAACATTCCCAAACTGCTTCCGCTGCACAACTCTGATGGAAAAGAAGAAAAATGCTGATGATGATCACGAGCACAATCTGGACAACATATCCCCGAATATGGTTCAACGGGTCCATAAAAGAAAACTCAGAAGTTCCACCAATCCTGAGCTGCCTCAACAAATCCTATCTCAAGAAATCATCCTTTTACTAGCTGATCCACCAGCTCTACTCCTGGAATCCAGATGATAAGAAAACTCAATCTCCTGATACATACAAACCTCTGACTTTTCAGAAGACATCCAGAAAATTCTCTGGCAACCCAAGAGATCGCTAAATCAACCGCAAGTCACTTTTGCGATCAATCCAGATCAATTTCCAAAGAAAACCGTTTTCTCTTTACCAAACAGAATAGCTTACTCTTGTCTAGACAATACACTGAAGAAACGGATCTACTCTACAGCTTCTGAACTCCACCTTCAGAAAAACTGCTAACCATAAGACTTCCTGCCAACACAGAATACTCCAAACTGCTGACTCCAAAGCCAAAGACTTCTTAATCCAAAGCTCTTCGAGAAACTCGGACCTCAAAGCCAAACACAAACAACCAGCTGGACTCTGCCACACCACAGAAGAAGACACACTTCCTAAAACTTGTTCCAAAGAAAATATCTTCGAAAACATCCATATTTATTGCATCTCATCACGCAGCTACCACTTTCTGAGGTATCAAAATACCATTACGCACTTCTGCCAACCAACAGGTCCAAACTCAACTCATCCAACTTCAAAGTTAGATTCTGAACCTTAACAGGTTGCCTTCATAGATCCATGAAATCTCTACACCACTGCACAACTTACTCGAGACGGTATTAGGTCTACAGTCTCGACAAATACACTTCCAACCTCAACGTCAAACTCCAACCAATGGTAGTAATCGTGTTATACACACCACTACCTTATCTACCTTTATAACTTATATTGAAAAACCCGAATAGGTAACCCAACAAATAGGTAGAAATAATATATATACATATATATATATATATATATATATAATTACAAATACGCTCTCTCAAGATAGACACCACTCCAGAGCCTAGGTATTCACTCAACTTAATGCTTTGATACCAACTGTCATGACCCTTCTTCCACTAACCAGAAAGACGTATCATGAATTAAGAAAGAAAGGGATAGAAAGAGAAAGAAAGAGAAGAGAGAAGAAACAACAATAGAATCTCAACAGCGGAATGAATAAATTATACTAATAATCAAAAGTATTAAATAGATATACAACAACTATAAGAGTTACACAGATTATACATCACATACTAGACAGTTATAAACACCTGTCTAGTTATTACAACATAGTATAAAACAACTCAAACAAAACGACTCAGAGATACCAACACAGCGGATACTAGATAACTATATCGCAGGAGCCACCTGCTCCATTTGCTCCTCCATAATTCGTCAAAGCTAACCTGAATGCCTTTGCTACTCATAAAAATTTGAGTACCCAAGATTTCATGAAAAACAAAAATAAACTCCGGGTCAGACATGGGTCTGGTGTGAGTAACAGGTTAAAGTTGCTTAACTTTTGAAAAACCTTTAAAAAGAAAGGTATCACGTAAGACTTCCCACACATAAACATGGAAAAGTTTTTACCTTACGCTAACCAAAACATTTGATAGGAAATCCGATGATATTATAATAGTGTCTAAGGTTTTTAAGTAAATATGAAATAGCCAAATTGTTACATTATTAAATTCTAGCTACTAGCCACAAAAGTGGGTAATACAATCAAAACCATTGGCACTTATTGGATTTTGTATTCCATACAATGGCAGGGCTACTGGGGTACCGCCCGTCACAATACGTGGCCTAGATCACCGTATCGAGGAGTACGCACGCTCCCCTGCAACACAAGGCCGGAACCATCCCTTACTGGATAGTCCCGAACAAGACAACCCCGGCAGTTGTCGCGAACCAACCGCCCACACAGCCGGATAAAAAGAGACTTCTACACAGGGGTAAATCTCGCTCTCCAATGGGAGCTACCCACGAAGCCTTGCTGCACCTCCCCTGTTTTAGCCATTCCCGGTTGATGAGGCTTGAGGCTGCGATTACCTTTAGAGAACACATCTCTTAGAATGCTCATCGTCCACCTGACGATGTTCTGGAAGCATTCAATCCATACAAGTTCGTTTCGGGTTAGAACGAAACCGAAGGCATTATCTCGTTACACTCATTTTGGATCACCCTTAGAGTTAACGACGATAACCCTTGCACTCTGAATCTCCATCTCCAGCCTATAAGTACTATTTCCGTCAAACTCATCATGGAATCACCCCAGAGTTATTGTAACAACCCTGGGATTTTATAATTAATCATCGTTGTTAAACGAATTATTGTGCCAGCTAATTGCTAATTGAAGTTTTTCAATCGAGTTTAAATTCTTTTAAATATTCGTTAAGGGTGTGGGCTTTAAAATATCTTGACCCATGATTGTTGTTGGTGGGTGATAATGTTCAATACCGTTCCACTCTCTCTCCATGATTTTCATTTTTCCAAATCCTAAAGCCACACGAACGAGAAAATAAATGGCGACTAGTTTCTTTTCCTCGTTCGATCCTCTCCACTCTGAAATTAGGGTTTCGTTCGTCTTAGCATCGCTCGTCTTCGTGATGCCTTCGCTTCAAACAAGGTAAGTAATTTATACTCACATCTTAAATTCAAACTTAGTGTTATGCTCGCGTTCGATTTAGTATATACTTGGGTTTTGAAATCTGACTTAGTTGTACCTCTGTCAATTATTGACTTCGGCCATTCGATTTGTTTTACTTGGGGTTTTTGACTTAGGTCTTCTGCATATTGAACTTTCGTTGGTTAACTATGTCTTTTAATTGTTTTGGAATTTTATCTCGTTCGACTTGATTTTATTGTTGTTGATTTCCTTTGACTTTGCCTGTTTCTTTGATTTCATGAATTTCTGGCATTGACGTGGACTTCGTATTTTCTGTCATTGTTCAAACTGCTACTATTTTTAAGTTTGAACTTGGCACTGGTTCACTTTGTAATTTCGACTTGTCTTGTTGTGTTCGAAGTAGGATACTAGCTTGGTTGTTGTACACTAGGTTACGTTCTTGGTTGAACTGGTCATTCATTTGTCTCTGACCTGATGTGTAGTATGAGCTGCTAGCTTGCATTTACATTGAACATTGGTGGTCTTTGTTGCACTGCCTTATGTCATACTCGTTGATGTCTTTGTAGTTTGTTTTCAGTCAGCACTTTACTTCCTTCATGTCTTTGATGTTGCATGTTCTCTGTAGCACACTTGTGCTTGTTTGTGCAATTTGCCACTGTATCATATATGACATAGTTAGCATTTGAGTTGTTATTGTTGCTTTGAACTTTTGCCACAACGTTCATGTGCATTTTCTAATAAGGGAAATTGATTTCGAGATGTATTATTGGACACTTGAGTTTCACTGAGCATTGTACATTTCATCTTGTAACTGTTTCACTTTACTTTGAGGCAAATCGTTCATCTTGGTAGCCTCGAACTCTACATAGTGCTTATGCACTAGATCATGTTACTGTGAGATGTTGTATTGTCTATTTTGGTAAAACTGCCTGTGCACTTGTGTTGTTCGAATCTGGAATACTTTTGCACATCACTTGTATTATTTGTAGTCCACTGTATCTTGTGCGCATGATGCAGTGCATTTGATTTAATTTTGAGTTGCATTGAATCATGGTAGTAATTGAGCATTGTCTCAATTTTGTTTAAGAACTTTTGAATTGTAAAATCTGTTGTCTGCATTGAACTTGACTACTTCCTGCTGTTGCATGACCTCGGCAGTAATGTCTTGTTTAAAGTTGATACTTGTATTTGACTCCGGTCACTTGACATCACTGATTTTGAGCTTTTAATGATTTGAAATTTTCAGTTGTATTTGACTTGTCCCAAAACTGCTCTTGTGACATATTTGAAATCACTGGTCCTTGTATTTACATTAGACACTTCGTTTAACCTGACCTGTGTATTCCATTCTCGTGTGTTTGTGGCTTCACTCTTGAACTTGCATGCATGTAGCTTGGTTTGTGTTGTCCTCCTGAGTTTGAGCATTTGCTGTCATGTGTATTGGGTATTTGGTTTTACTGCATTGTTTCATGTGCGCTCAATATCACTAGATATTGTTGCTTCACCACTGAGCCTTAACGTAATTGTGGTTGCTTCTGTACATTTGTATTCTGATTCATTTGTTCTTCTTTACACCTGCCCTATGTTAAATCCAGCTAATAGTTTGGGTTTGACCTTGTGCCCGGTTGTGTACATCATCACTGTAGTGGCAAGGCAGTGCACGCAAGCGTGAACTACAGCCACACGGAATTGAGTTTTTGGGTACATTATCACTGTAGTGGCAGGGCAGTGCACGCAAGCGTGAACTGCAGCCACACGGTATGGCTTTTATGATATTCTATTTTTTTTGGTTTATTGATCTTTAGCATATTCCATATGCTGTAGTGGCGAGGCAGTGCACGCGTGCGTGTACTACAGCCCTACTCGAATTAATATTTTAATTGATATTTCAATGGTTTGAACTGTTTTGTTTATTCAATTCAATATTCTGAATTGTATTCTGATTTGGTTTAATTTGCTGATTTGTTGTTTAACACTGTTACGTGTTATATTTACCGTTATCTGATTTCCTTATTTAAGAATCGGATAGGTAAATTTATTGTGACTGTCGTCTAATTTTTATTTAATTATTATTGCTTCTGTGCACTAATAACTGAGTTTGAATTAGACTGACCCGTGTATTATTTTCTTTTGAATTTAATACTCGGGTCAGACCGAGTATTTACAGGTTGTAGATTTTTAGATTTGGGTTGCTACAGAGCTATGAAGACTTTTCATATTTTTTGGAGATGTCATGTCATAGTTTTGGTTGATATGTATTCATGTATATTAGTCGATAATGTACTTGTATATATAACTTCCAGAGTCGACTGTTGTAGTTGTATCATATGTACCGTGTCAAATGTATTGTAACTGACATCAGTTGTTATATATATATGAGACTTTTGTTATCTGTGTTCCGCATTTATTTATATTATCTGTGTTATTATTATATATTATGTCCTAAACTAATATAGCCACTGTGTAGTAGCTTTGAGTTTGCATCGGTATGTCGGATTTCCTTCTGAAATAAAATGCATGTTTTACTATCTGATATATCGGTGCTCGCACAAAGCAATTACACGGATGGTCGCTCCTCAATAGCCTTATTCTCCGTGCTAGTTGACAGCATTACACCGTAGTGTTCCTGGCTCGCGTGGGTATAGAGGTGGGGCGTCACAGCTTGGTATGAGAGCCTGGGGTTTATGGACATAATATAAAACATAACTAGACAGAACATGTGTTACAACTAATTGTCGATGTTTTATCTCTCATCTTTGCCTATGATTATCTTTGCTTGTTAGGTATGAATTTCTAACGCTTATTTATGCGCATTTGATTTTGATTTCGTGGAAGTATTTTGGCTTCGGCCTCCGTTTGCTTTGCGAACTGAAGTGGAGTTTTTGATGATGAGGATTTTGTTCTTGTATTTTCGGCTTAGAATTGATTTAGCCGATGTTGATTTTGTTCGAATCTCAGCGATTTTGAACTTGATATTTTGTGTTTTCCTCGGCTTGATTTCCATTCGACTTCGGTCACTTTGTTTTCGTGAAATTGCTAGTTTCTTGATTTCCAAGACTCTGACTTTGTTTTCCGTTGAATTCTTTGATGAGGATGTTGATTCGTTTTGTACTCAACTGTGGCCAATAATTGTTGACTTCGACATTGACTTGATTTTTATTTTTGTTGAAGTCATTTATGCATTTATGCTCGTTTTGCTTTTTTTCTAATTGTTAATCGATTCTTCTTTTCCGATTAGTTGTTATAACTTCTATTTCTGGAATTTTTGGGTATTTCTACTTTGATGGATTTGGAATCGAATTCTTTGGATTTTATTCACGTCTTCGAATATGAATTTTAGTGAATTGATTTGGTTTCCAAATTTAACCGATTCATGTTAATTCCCCGATTTGTTGCTATCATTTATTAGCGATTTTAGTGACATTTTCTTCGGGATTTTCATGAACATACCTTTTGAAGGATTCGGTATCAATTTCTTTGGATTCTATTCACATCTTCGTATGTGAATTCTTGTGATTGATTGTTTCTACAATCACTTTTATACTTTGTCACTTTAAAAATATAAAGGTTTTCTATACTAGTAGTAAATATCAATACCCTTTTCTCCAAACAATTTCAAAACTATTTTATTACAAAGCTCTTTACTTAAACCATTTTCCAATCTACTATTATATACAAGCCTTTACTTCACTCGGATGAGAAATCGAATTAAACGGCTTAGTAAAACAAGTGGTATGAAACGCTTGTGTTTGCTTCGTCGGTTAACTCTTGGACTTGTTCGATTGAAAACTCTTGTGACAAATTTCTAGTGAAGATCTACAGTTTGTTCGTAAATATTTGAGTTAAGCTAGTGGTTATGGGACACGAAGCTAAACTTTTATATTTACTAACTTAGTGTAATTGACACTTCTTGATGATCATGACGATCATTTTTGTGATTTAGACTAGCAACTGTGCGATGTCTCTTTGTCTGCGAGGGAGACTAGACCCTGCTCTTGTGATGTTTCGCCATCACATTTGTGTGATGTTTCGCCATCACATATGTGAGGTAGCGCCCCATGGTCTTCGGACCATTGGTGTGTCAAAATTTAATGGTTGGCCACCATGAGATAGCGTCTCGTTTTGTGATACCGGTTGGTGAGTTTTCATGCTCCCATTTTGTGATAGGCCTTCCCCTTTTTATGATTTAGACTAGCAATTGTGCGACGTCTTTTTGTTTGCAAGGTTAGGCTAGACACCATTTGTGTGATTTCGCTCACACATACCTTTTTGCTTTTTAGTTAGCCTAGACACCATTTGTGTGATTCCGCTCACACATACCTTTTTTCTTTTTGGTTAGCCTAGACGCCATTTGTGTGATTCCACTCACACATACTTTCTTTTTGTTTGCGAGGTTAGACTAGACACCATTTGTGTGATTCCACTTACACATACCTTTTTGATTTTTGGTTAGTCTAGACCTCATCTGTGTGATTCCACTCACACATACTTTCTTTTTGTTTGCGAGGTTAGACTAGACACCACTTGTGTGATTCCACTCACACATACCTTTTTGATTTTTGGTTAGTCTAGACCTCATCTGGGTGATTCCGACTCACCCATATGGGGTAGCTCCCCATGGTCTTCGGACCATCATGTGATAGGCCTATTTCCCTCTTTATGTTTTCTGGATTTCTTGTGTAGATTTCTAGAATTTGTGTTTTCTGGATTTCTTGTGATGATTTCTAGAACTGGTGCTTCACCAATTTTCATGATTTCTATTGATAAGTTTTATCAATTTTTGTGCATTGGTGAATTAGTGTGTCATTGACTTGTTATGAATACAAGTTTAGGGTATGATATCCCTTTCTATCTTTGAGAAGATTCTTGTGACATTTTTGATGAATGAAAATTCATTGGTATTATATTTTGATGCTAGTTATTTTGATGAGATTTTGACATATTAACTTCAGTAACCGTCGATTTTAAAATGGATTTTCAAGCGGTTATCCCGCAACGCTGATTTTGTTGTCCGTTTTTACGGTATTTTGAGGAGTGCAGTTTCCTTGTCGGAATTGCTACTGATGTTGCTGTTTTAATCACGTGTTTTAAAAGATTTGTTATTTTTAAAATTGTTTCAAAATATAAATTAAATTTTTTTTCAAAATTTTTATAGTTTATGCTTTCAAAAGAATGAGGAAGCGATTTAAACATTTCAGAAAAATCGAGGACTATGACCCCTTTCTTTTACTGATTCGCTTAATTCCGGACTTGTCCGTTTGAGAATGTGAAATGTTATTTTTAAAATACATAATTTTTCACTTTCAAGGAAACGATGAAGTGAATTAAACGATTTAGTAAAACTCGTGGTTATGAGACATGTGCGTTTGCTATTTCGGTTAATTCCGGACTTGTTAATTGAATATTTGTGGTTTCTGATTATCGTTTTTGGTAATCGGATGTTTGCAATTTCTGATTATCGTTTTTGATAATCGGATGTTTGTGGTTTCTGATTATCGTTTTTGATAATCGGATATTCGTGATTTCTGATTATCGCATGTGATAATTAGATATTTGAGATTTAATTATCTTTTGTGATAATTAAATATTCATGGTTTAAGATTTGATTATCGTTTTGATAATTGAATATTTGTTGATTTGAAATTTGATTACCGTTGTGGTAATTCCTCATTATCGTTTTTGATAGTTAGATATTTGTGACTTGTGTTTTCTAATTATCTTTGTTGATAATTAGATTTGCTGATTTTGCTGTTTTCTAATTATCGTATCGATAATTAGATATTGCTGTTTTGTGATTTTTGTATTCTGATTATCTATTTGATAATTAAATTTTGTAGAGAATTTATGAATTTCTTTTATGAAATTAAAAGATTTCTTTGGTGGTTATATTCTACTACGCCGGTGTACCGGCTCAATTTTCTGCTATTCATCACGTTTTCCACGTCTTCCAATTACGGAAATGCCTTAGGGATTTTCGATTTTTACTTTTGAGCAACTATTTATTCACATCATTGCTTTGGGGGTGTAGCTCCTTCGAACTAAAGATGTTTTTCTTGCGGAAGTTCAATGGTTCTCAAATCCTAAGGATTGCACTTAGGAATCCATAGAATTTATCGAGCAAACACGTTCAGGCTTACTCATTCAAGCTCTTTATGGTGAACTTCCTATTTCAAATTTCTTCATCTTGTGATGATTTTCTTTATGGTTGTTACCATTTGTTCATTTATTCCTTATGATTGCGAGGACGCAATTTCTTTAAGGGGGGAGTCTGTAACAACCCTGGGATTTTATAATTAATCATCGTTTTAAACGAATTATTGTGCCAGCTAATAGCTAATTGAAGTTTTTCAATCGAGTTTAAATTCTTTTAAATATTCGTTAAGGGTGTGGGCTTTAAAATATTTTGACCCATGATTGTTGTTGGTGGGTGATAATGTTCAATATCGTTCCACTCTCTCTCCATGATTTTCATTTTTTCAAACCCTAAAGCCACACGAACGAGAAAATAAATGGCGGCTAGTTGCTTTTCCTCGTTCATTCCTCTCCACTCTGAAATTAGGGTTTCGTTCGTCTTAGCTTCGCTCGTCTTCTTGATGCCTTCGCTTCAAACAAGGTGAGTAATTTATACTCACATCTTAAATTCGAACTCAGTGTTATGCTCGCGTTCGATTTAGTATATACTTGGGTTTTGAAATCTGACTTAGTTGTACCTCTGTCAATTATTGACTTCGGCCATTTGATTTGTTTTACTTGGGGTTTTTGACTTAAGTCTTCTGCATATTGAACTTTCGTTGGTTAACTATGGCTTTTAATTGTTTTGGAATTTTATCTCGTTCGACTTGATTTTATTGCTGTTGATTTCCTTTGACTTTGCCTGTTTCTTTGATTTCGTGAATTTCTGGCATTGACATGGACTTCGTATTTTCTGTCATTGTTCAAACTGCTACTATTTTTAAGTTTGAACTTGGCACTGGTTCACTTTGTAATTCCGGCTTGTCTTGTTGTGTTCGAACTAGGATACTAGCCTGGGTTGTTGTACACTAGGTTACCTTCTTGGTTGAACTGGTCATTCATTTGTCTCTGACCTGATGTGTAGTATGAGCTACTAGCTTGCATTTACATTGAACATTGGTGGTCTTTGTTGCACTGCCTTATGTCATACTCGTTGATGTCTTTGTAGTTTGTTTTCAGTCAGCACTTTACTGCCTTCATGTCTTTCATGTTGCATGTTCTCTGTAGCACACTTGTGCTTGTTTGTGCAATTTGCCACTGTATCATATATGACATATTTAGCATTTGAGTTGTTACTGTTGCCTTGAACTGTTGCCACAACGTTCATGTGCATTTTCTAATAAGGGAAATTGATTTCGAGATGTATTATTGGACACTTGAGTTTCACTGAGCATTGTACATTTCATCTTGTAACTGTTTCACTTTACTTTGAGGCAAATCGTTCATCTTGGTAGCCTCGAACTCTGCATAGTGCTTATGCACTAGGTCATGTTGCTGTGAGGTGTTGTATTGTCTATTTTGGTAAAACTGCCTGTGCACTTTTGTTGTTCGAATCTGGAATACTTTTGCACATCACTTGTATTATTTGTAGTCCACTGTATCTTGTGCTTGTGATGCAGTGCATTTGATTTAATTTTGAGTTGCATTGAATCATGGTAGTAATTTAGCATTGTCTCAATTTTGTTTAAGAACTTTTGAATTGTAAAATCTGTTGTCTACATTGAACTTGACTACTTCCTGCTGTTGCATGACCTCGGCAGTAATGTCTTGTTTAAAGTTGATACTTGTATTTGACTCCGGTCACTTGACATCGCTGATTTTGAGCTTTTAATGATTTGAAATTTTCAGTTGTATTTGACTTGTCCCAAGATTGCTCTTGTGACATAGTTGAAATCACTGGTCCTTGTATTTACATTAGACACTTCGTTTAACCTGACCTGTGCATTCCATTCTCGTGTGTTTGTGGCTTCACTCTTGAACTTGCATGCATGTAGCTTGGTTTGTGTTGTCCTCCTGAGTTTGAGCATTTGCTGTCATGTGTATTGGGTATTTGTTTTTACTGCATTGTTCATGTGCGCTCGATATCACTAGATATTGTTGCTTCACCACTGAGCCTTAATATAGTTGTGGTTGCTTCTGTACATTTGTATTCTGATTCATTTGTTCTTCTGTACACCTGCTCTGTGTTGAATCCAGCTAATAGTTCGGTTTGACCTTGTGCCCGGTTGTGTACATCATCACTGTAGTGGCAAGGCAGTGCACGCAAGCATGAACTGCAGCAACACGGAATTGAGTTTTTGGGTACATTATCACTGTAGTGGCAGGGCAGTGCACGCAAGCGTGAACTGCAGCCACACGGTAGGGCTTTTATGATATTCTATTTTGTTTTGATTTATTGATTTTAGCATATTCCATATGCTGTAGTGGCGAGGCAGTGCACGCGTGCGTGTACTGCAACCCTACTCGAATTAATATTTTAATTGATATTTCAATGGTTTGATCTATTTTGTTTATTCAATTCAATATTCTGAATTTTATTCTGATTTGGTTTAATTTGCTGATTTGTTGTTTAACACTGTTACGTGTTATATTTACCGTTATCCGATTTCCTTATTTAAGAATCGGATAGGTAAATTTATTGTGACTGTCATCTAATTTTTATTTAATTATTATTGCTTCTGTGCACTAATAACTGAGTTTGAATTAGACTGACCCGTGTATTATTTTCTTTTGAATTTAATACTCGGGTCAGACCGAGTATTTACAGGTTGTAGATTTTTAGCTTTGGGTTGCTACAGAGCTATGAAGACTTTTCATATTTTTTGGAGATGTTGTGTCATAGTTTTGGTTGATATGTATTCATGTATATTAGTCGATAATGTACTTGTATATATAACTTCCAGAGTCGACTGTTGTAGTTGTATCATATGTACCGTGTCAAATGTATTGTAACTGACATCAGTTGTTATATATATATATATATATATATATGACTTTTGTTATCTGTGTTCCGCATTTATTTATATTATCTGTGTTATTATTATATATTATGTCCTAAACTAATATAGCCACTGTGTAGTAGCTTTGAGTTTGCATCGGTATGTCGGATTTCCTTCTGAAATAAAATGCATGTTTTACTATCTGATATATCGGTGCTCGCACAAAGCAATTACACGGATGGTCGCTCCTCAACAGCCTTATTCTCCGTGCTAGTTGACAGCATTACACCGTTGTGTTCTTGGCTCGCGTGGGTATAGAGGTGGGGTGTCACGGTTATACTGACGGATAGTCCTTACACCTTGAGTCTTCACTCTTCCCAAGAGATTTCACGACCTATCGTTAATTTGGATCGATGTGGTTTTCGGATATCCAAATATGGAAACCCGATTCCGGTCTCATCGAAATCCAAAACGTGTCTTTTAGGTCCAAGTTGTTTTAAGTTTAAAACAATTCAATTTAAATTATCTATATACACACAGATAGATAATCCACATCATCACAATAGATAATCATCACCACGGATAATCCATATTATCATTTATCAGAATATAATCCAAATCATCATCACAATGCAACCAATGCATCCATATCACATATCATTACTAATCTCATATCTAAGATTCAAACCATTCAAGGAAATATATATCATCCATATATAAACAAGGATTTATAATCACACCATATATAATTAATTTAAAATGAATTAAATTAATTACATCATCTTTAATTAATTTAAAGTAAATTAAATTAATTACCTCAATCTATAAATCCTACTTATACAATCACTGATTACAAACCAATCAACTTAATTAATTAACCACTAATTAATTCTCTTGATTAATCACCCATGATTAATCATCCTTTAATTACATTCAAGCAGTTAATTTCACAAATTAATTTTCCTTAATCAAATACAATAATTAACCTTTAATTACTTTTACAATTAATCACATTAATCCTTAATTAATTACATTAATTTCTTTAATCACTTATCATTAACTAATTAATCTCAATTAATTAATCCTTAATTACATTATTAATTGTATTAATTAATGATTCTTAATTATATTTAAATTAATTACTTTATTAAGTAATTAACCCCAAATTATTCATCACCTTGATTAATTAACTTTAGTAACTAATTATTCTTAATTACTGCATTGAGTAAATTGATTACTCCAAAATTAATTATATTTAAATAATTATATCATTTATTAGTAATTAATTACCCTTAATTAATTACATTACTTAATTATTTATTTTCCAAATAACTTAATCAATAATTGCTTAAATTAATTACATCAAGTAATTAATTATTAATTTCTTTCACAAAGAAATTATCCTTCATAATAATTACACAAGTAATTAACCCCAACTCTTCATACTTTAAATAAATTACATTCTGTAATTATTCATCTTAATTACTTCCCTAAGCAATTATTAATCTCTTATCAACCCATCAAATGATTATTCTGAATTAATTAAACTTAATTAATTAATTTAAACTAATCAAATAAATAAATTAATTACAATGAGTAATTAATAACTTTAATTACTTCACAAAGTAATCATACTTAACCAAATTCTATAATGATTATCAAATTTAATTAATCTAATTAATTATCAAAATTAATTACATCATTAATTATATTAATAAATAAACCCTAAGTTAATGATCCTCATTAACTTATCATCAATTTCCTTAATTACCTTACTAAAGTAATTAACTTAAATTAATCATTTATTAATCACAAATTTATTAATCCTTAATGATTATTTAATTAGTCACCAATTATTTAATTAATTAGGTTTTAACTTAATTAATTTTAACCTTTAGATTAATTTCTTTCCAATCATTAATTAAAAACATAACTAAATTAATTAATGATCATATTCCCAAATTAATTAATCCTAATTAATTAACTCAACCTTAATTAATTAATTTCAAAATCCTTAATTTAATTGAATAAATTATTTAATTAACTGAGACGACCCGACTTTTTCTCCACAAAAAGTCGTATCATCCTTAAGAAAGAAAGGGATAGAAAAGAGAAAGAAAGAAGAGAAAGAAGAAACAACACAAAAATCTCAACAGCGGAACGAATAAATTATATTAATAATATAAGTATTACATAGTATAGAACAATTATCAGAGTTACACAGACATTACAACACATACTAGACAGTTATAAACACCTGTCTAGTTATTACAACTCAATACACAATACTGAAACACTCAGAGATACCAACACAGCGGAAAACTATATAACTATACGCAGAAGCCTCCTGCTCCATTGCTCCTCCACAATTCGTCAAAGCTAACCTGAAAACCTAACCTGAATACCCTTGGCTACTCGTAAAAATTTGAGTACCCAAGAGTTAAAGAAAACAGAAATAACTCCAGGTCAGACATGGGTCTGGTGTGAGTAACAGGTTAAAGTTGCTTAACTTTGAAAAACCTTTGAAAAGAAAAGGTATCACGTAAGACTTCCCACACATAAACATGGAAAAGTTTTTAACTTACGCTAACCAAAACATTTGATAGGAAATCCGTTGATATTATAATAGTGTCTAGGGTTTTCAAAACCGGTGGCACTTATTGGATTTTGGATTCCATACAATGGCAGGGCTACTGGGGTACCGCCCGTCACAGTACGTGGCCTAGATTACCGTACCGAGGATGTAACAACCCAGTATTTCGCGTCTGTTTATAATCGACATTTAAATGATTAATATTCTCGCTAATTACCAATTGAAATTTTTAAATTTTAAATTAAAATTCTTTTCATAAATTTGTTTAAGAATTTTAATGGGCTTTAAAAATTGGTTTTAGCCCCTTTCTTTTGTTGCCGTGATGGGTAACAAAGCAAAATACCGATCCCCCCTCTCTTATTTTCATTTTTATCCGAAACCCCAAACGAAAAGAAAAATGGAGGCCTTCTTTGTCGAATTAGGGCTTCGGCTACTTTCTCGAATTAGGGCTTCGTTCTAATGATTGATTAAGCTCTTGCTCGCGCTTGTTCTCTGACGATTGATTCGCATTGCTCCTCTGTTGATTGATTCTCGTGCTTGGCTCGCTCGTTCTCTGATGATCGAGTTCGCAAATCAGGTAAGTGATTCCTTCACTTACATCTAATTCAGACCCTAGTTTGATTTTTCGTATGCTCGCTTGTTGTGTGCTAAAGTGGCTTTGATTCTTTGCTACTTGAATTACACGGCCGTGACTTTCCTCTTTTAATTTGTGACTTTTTTTTTCAAAGATACGTTCACGAATTTTCGTGTTGACTTCTATATGCTTCCACATGATTTCGACTTCGAACATGTTATTCACTGTTTCCTTATGAACTTCTTTGATTTCATGTGCATTGAGCTTTGACCCTGTGTTGTTCATCTGCATGTAACTGTTGGTCGTGGCTTAGTTTGTGTTGTTGTCACTATATCTGTAGCTTGCATACTGCCATACTTGATATTGTAGTCTCTGTTTTGATTTGCATTGGTGCAGTTTCCATATTGATGCCTGTTCGGACTTGTTCCTTCACTTTGCTTGAGCAGTTAGCATTGAAACTGTATGATTCATTGTGTACTATGGTATCACTTGCAGTTTCACACAACCTTGAGTTTACACTGTGCATTCACATATGCAATTTTTATTGCAGTGCCACTGTTGTGAACTGTGTCTTGGTCTTTGAGTATTTTTGAGTTTGTTCTTCTTCTACCTGTTGCACTTGCAGTGTCACTGCTTGTAGCCTGGTATCTGATCAATTGTATCAGTGTTATTTTTATTGCTGTTGCATTTCTTTGCTTGTTGTCCAGTTGCACTTCTTTGACTTCACTGCATATTATTGCAGTTGTCACTGCCTTCACTTGTACATGTTCATTGAATTTGAATATGTTGCATTGGTCTGTGTACACTTCTGTTGCCACAGTGTTCATTTATGGTTATTCAAAACCATTTCATTGTTGGGAACTGTTACCTTGCATTGATGCCTTGTCCTCATTTCAATTGGTCACCATTGCATACATGTTTATGCACTTTCCTCCTGTAGCTTGTGTTAGCTGCAGCTTCGACTTTGCTCTGAATTGCAGTCCGCCCTTGTGCTGTGTTCTGTGGTGCCACATCAGTGGTGCTCTCACCTTCATTCGGTTGTGTCTTCATGTTGTACACTGCCTTGTGCACTTGCTCATTTGGGTTGTACTGTCTCTCGTTGTACATTCTTTTGCCCCGGTAAGTGTTGATGTTCTACATATATGTACTGCCCTTGTACATGCTTCATTGCATCTTCTTCTAATTGTTAACTTGCATACTTGTGGTGGCTGTAATATTATTGCAGTTGCCATCCCTGTCCACTCTAATTCATTGTGCAGTTATGTGTACATATATATGTACGTTGCTTCATTTGCTTAGTGCATTGCTCACTTTTCTGACCTTTGCATTCGTGAAACTGTTTTGTCAAAATTGTCGTTTCATGTCTGGTTCATGTGTACTTAGTTGGGCTTCTTTTTGGTCAGCCTGCATTCCATGTTGTATATTTGATTATTTGACCTTGTACACTTATGTTGCCCTGGGTTGAACCGTAATTCATTTGGGTTTGACCTTGTGCCCGATTGTGTACATCGTCACTGTAGTGGCAAGGCAGTGCACGCAAGCGTGAACTGCAGCCACACGGTATTCATTGGGTACATCGTCACTGTTGTGGCAAGGCAGTGCACGCAAGCGTGAACTGCTGCCACACGGTATTGGTTTTGGTGTTATTTCTTTTGCTTTTGATTTATGGATCTATTTCGTATTCCATATGTTGTAGTGGCGAGGCAGTATACGCGTGCGTATACTGCAGCCCTACTCGTGTTGATCTTTTAATTGATGTTCCAATTGTTTTGAATTGGTTCGCGTTATGTTTACCGTTATTCGATTTCTTATTTAAGAATCGGATAAGTAAATTTATTTCTGTGACTGTCATCTATTCATTATTTAATTATTATCGCTTCTGTGCATTAATAACTGAGTTTGAATTAGACTGACCTGAGTATTATTTTCTTTTGAAATTTAATACTCGGGTCAGACCGAGTATTTACAGGTTGTAGATATTCTGCTTTGGGATGCTTCTTGAGCTATGAAGACTTTTCATATCTTTTGGAGTTGTTGAGTCATAGTATAGGTTGATATGTATTCATGTATATTATATCCGTTAATGTACTTGTATATATAACTTCCTGAGTCGACTGTTGTAGTTGTATCACATGTACCGTGTCAAATGTATTGTAACTGACATCAGTTATTATATATATATATATGAGACTTTCTGTTTCATCTGTGTTCCGCATTTATATTATCTGTGTTATTATTTTATATTTTTGTCCTAGACTATTATAGCCACTGTGTAGTAGCTTTGAGTTTGCATCGGCATGTCGGATTTCCTCCTGAAATGAAATGTTTTGTTTTTACTATCTGGCATATCGGTGCTCGCACAAGGCAATTACACGGATGGTCGCTCCTCAACAGCCTCATTCTCCGTGCTAGTCGACAGCACTACACCGTAGTGTTCTTGGCTAGCGTGGGTATAGAGGTGGGGCGTCACAGCTTGGTATCAGAGCCTGGGGTTTAGAACAAATATAAAACATAACTTAGATAGTACATGTGTTACAACTATTTGTCGATGTTTTATCTCACATCTTTATCTAAGATCATCTTTGAGTGTTAGGTATGAATTCCTAACTCTTATTCATGAGCATTGCTGCTATTCTCCGTTGCACATGCTCATTTGAGTTTGCACTGCTAAGTATCATTGTGTATATGCTCTACCAAGTTGCATATTGCTGCAACGCGTACCATTTCAATTTGAACTCGCGTTGTTTATTCGAACTGCTGTATATATGCATTCTTATCTCTGATTCGTGTACTTAATGCAGTCTCCATGCAATTGGGTTTTGGGTATCAATCTTTGAGACAAATTGAGTTTCAATTGTCGACTCTGTCTGCTTATCCATGGTTTGTTGGCTTTCATGTGCCTCTCTCTGATAGTTTTAAAATTTCTTTGGTATAAAAGAAATTTTCTTGGACTTTGCCTTGTCGATATCGACATTGACTTGACTTTTACTTTTGCTAAAGTTATTCATGCATTTATGCTCGTTTTGCTTTGTCTTTCCAATTATTGATCGATTCTTCTTTTCGGATTAGTTGTTATCACTTTTGTCGACTTTGATAACTTCTATTTCAGGAATTTTTGGGTATTCCTACTTTGATGGATTGGAATCGAATTCTTCGGATTTGATTCACGTCTTCGAATGTGAATCTTAGTGAATTGATTTGGTTTTCGAATTTAATCGATTCTTGAGTATTTCCCGATTTGTTGCTATCATTTATTAGCAACTTTGATGACCTTTTCTTCGGGTTTTTTGTGAACATACCTTTCGATGAATTCGGCATCGATTTCTTTGGATTCTATTCACGTCTTTGTATGTGAATTCTTGTGATTGATTGTTTCTACAATCATTTTTGTGATTTGTCACTTTATAATATAAAGGTTTCAATACTAATAGTAAATATCAAAACTCTTATATCAAAATGTTTTCAACTCTATTTTCAATACAAAACTCTTTTTCTCAAACCGTTTTCTAACCTATTAGTATATATACAAGCCTTTACCTCACTCGGATGAGAAATCTAATTAAACGGCTTAGTAAAACAAGTGGTATGAAACGCTTGCGTTTGCTTCGTCGGTTAATTCTTGGACTTGTTCGATTGAACCTCATGTGACAATTTTCTAGTGAAGATTTACAGTTTGTTCGTAAATATTTAAGTTAAGCAAGTGGTTATGGGATATGAAGCTAAACTTTTACATTTACTAACTTAGTGTAATTGACACTTCTCGTTGATCATGATGATCATTTTTACGGTTAGACTAGGCCTCATCGGTGTGATTTCATCTCACACATATCTCTTGGGCTTTGAGGATTGTCTAGACACCATTTGTGTGATTTCGTTCACACATACCTTTTCGGTTAGACTAGGCCTCATCGGTGTGATTTCGTCTCACACATATCTCTTGGGCTTTGAGGATTGTCTAGACACCATTTGCGTGATTTCATTCACACATACTTTCCTTTTGTTTGCGAGGTTAGACTAGACACCACTTGTGTGATTCCACTCACACATACCTTTTTGAATTTTGGTTAGTCTAGACCTCAATCTATGTGATTTCGACTCACACATGTGGGGTAGCGCCCCACGGTCTTCGGGCCATTCGTGTGTCAAAAATTAATGGCTTGCAACCATGAGATAGCGTCTCGTTATGCGTTGCACGTGTAGATGATTTTCATGCTCATGTGTAGGTGAGATTCCGTGCTCCCGTTCTCGCTTTGCGTTGCACGTGTTGATGATTTTTCATGCTCGCGTGTAGGTGAGATTCCGTGCTCCCGTTCTCGCTTTGCATTGCACGTGTTGATGATTTTTCATGCTCACGTGTAGGTGAGATTCCGTGCTCCCGTTCTCGCTTTGCATTGCACGTGTTGGTGAGTTTTCATGCTCGCATGTAGGTGAGTTTTCGTGCTCCCGTTCTCGTTATGCGTTGCACGTGCTGATGAATTTTCATGCTCGCATGTAGGTGAGTTTTCGTGCTCCCGTTCTCGCTTTGCGTTACATGTGCTGATGAGTTTTCATGCTCGCGTGTAGGTGAGTTTTCGTGCTCCCGTTCTCGTTATGCGTTACATGTGTTGATGAATTTTCATGCTCGCGTGTAGGTGAGTTTTCATACTCTCCTTCGAGTTTTCATATTCCTTTCGAGTTTTCATACTCCGTTTGAGTTTTCATACTCTCCTTCGAGTTTTCATACTCTGTTCGAGTTTTCATACTCCGTTTGAGTTTTCATACTCTGTTCGAGTTTTCATACTACGTTTGAGTTTTCGTACTCTGTTCGAGTTTTCATACTACGTTTGAGTTTTCATACTCTACTTCGAGTTTTCATACTCCGTTCGAGTTTTCATCCTCTCCTTCGAGTTTTCATACTCCGTTTGAGTTTTCATACTCTACTTCGAATTTTCATACTCCGTTCGAGTTTTCATACTCCCTTCGAGTTTTCATACTCTCCTTCGAGTTTTCATACTCCGTTCGAGTTTTCATACTCTCCTTCGAGTTTTCATACTACGTTCGAGTTTTCATACTCCCGTTCGAGTTTTCATACTCTCATCTTGTGATTTCTGGATTTCTTGTGTAGTCGTCTGGAATTTGTGCTTCACCAATTTTTTTGATTTCTATTGATAAGTTTTATCAATTTTTGTGCATTGGTGAATTCGTGTGTCATTGACTTGTTATGAGTACAAGTTTAGGGTATGATATCCCTTTCTATCTTTGAGAAGATTCTTGTGACACTTTTGATGAATGGAAATCCACCTATCGAAGTTTCTACTGATATCGATGTTTTAATCACGTGTTTTAAAAAAAAATTGTTTCAAAATAAAAATCATTTTCAAAATTTTATAGTTTACGCTTTCAAAAGAATGAGGAAGCGATTTAAACGTTTCAGCAAAATCGAGGACTATGACCCCTTTCTTTTACTAATTCGTTTAATTCCGGACTTGTCCGTTTGAGGGTGAAAATTTGTAAACTCCTTTTATGAAATTAAGAGAATATTTTGTGATTGTATTGCCCATTGAGTGCTTTAAGAATTTTGGTTGATGCGCTTGATCAACGTTATCGATAGGAATCTCCTAGACGCTTTGATGAGACAATTAGACACAGTAAATTGAATTTTAAAATGTAAATTTTCCTGAAAAGATAATTACATAAAGTAAATTGTAAATTTCGAAAGTTTTAGCTTTTCGGGAAAGAATACTATTTAAAACAACTCTTTTCCGACACTTCTATTCTTGTGATTTCCGTGGGAACCAAAACTTTATCGTTTGTACCAATGCTAATCGTGTTGGTTTGCATACCATTCTCTTGCAGAAGAGAACGTGCTGTCTCTTGTGTTTCTAAATCATAAATGCCTATTGAGACTAGATATGCCACGCTTGATCTAGTGCTCGTGGCTATTGATTTCGTACTTAAAAATTTGGCATCATTATTTTGGGTGAGAAATTTGTTCTCTACCCTGATCATGAATCTTGGGAATATTTATTTTCTCATAAGGAACATGATTTGCGTCAACCACGTTGACTCGAGCTCCATACATCTTATGATCTTGATATTATTTACCACTCCCGGATGGGATATCGTGTTGCCGATGCACTTAGTCGTAGGCAACAAGTGGTTGTTTCTTTGATGATGTCCGTATGGAATCATCTTTTTACCAAGTTCATCAGACGTTTCGATGTACTTCGTTTTATTGAGCTTCGTCTCATTCCTTTTAGGGACTTACGTCTGATGTTCTTTTATGTTGATCGGTTCATTGGACGTACCGTTTTTGTATTACGACGACGTTTCGAATTAATGAAGCTTTGATTCATCTGGCGTATCGTTATTGTACTACGCTGTTGTTCCAAATTATTCGTGTTTCACCTATGATAGGTGTTGTGCGTTTCAGTTGGTCGGGAAAGTAGTGCCTCGATATATTGGGTCATTTCCTATCGCTAAACGTATTGGTTTCTTGGCTTATCACCTCTTATTATCAGCTCAATTTTCTGTTATTAATGACGTGTTTCATGCGTCTTCCTTCTATGGAAATGCCTTAGGGATTCCGATTTTATTCTTGAGCCCGGTATTATTGAAGAAATTGAAGTTTCACTAGTTTTGACTTTGAGCAAACACGTTCTGGTTTGCTCCTTCATGCTCTTTATGGTGAACTTCCTATTTCGAATTTCTTCATCTTGTGATGATACGCTATTATGGTTGTTACCTTTTGTCCATTTATTCCTTACGATTGCGAGGACGCAATTTCTTTAAGGAGGGGAGTCTGTAACAACCCAGTATTTCGCGTCTGTTTATAATCGACATTTAAACGATTAATATTCTCGCTAATTACCAATTGAAATTTTTAAATTTTAAATTAAAATTCCTTTCATAAATTTGTTTAAGAATTTTAATGGGCTTTAAAAATTGGTTTTAGCCCCTTTCTTTTGTTGCCGTGATGGGTAACAAAGCAAAATACCGATCCCCCCTCTCTTATTTTCATTTTTAACCGAAACCCCAAACGAAAAGAAAAATGGCGGCCTTCTTTGTCGAATTAGGGCTTCGGCTTCTTTCTCAAATTAGGGCTTCGTTCTGATGATTGATTAAGCTCTTGCTCGCGCTTGTTCTCTGACGATTGATTTGCGTTGCTCCTCTGTTGATTGATTCTCGTGCTTGGCTCGCTCGTTCTCTGATGATCGAGTTCGCAAATCAGGTAAGTGATTCCTTCACTTACATCTAATTCAGACCCTAGTTTGATTTTTCGTATGCTCGCTTGTTTTGTGCTAAAGTGGCTTTGATTCTTTGCTACTTGAATTACACGGCCGTGACTTTCCTCTTTTAATTTGTGACTTTTTTTTTTCAAAGATATGTTCACGAATTTTCTTGTTGACTTCTATATGCTTCCACATGATTTCGACTTCGAACATGTTATTTACTGTTTCCTTATGAACTTCTTTGATTTCATGTGCATTGAGCTTTGACCCTGTGTTGTTCATCTGCATGTAACTGTTGGTCGTGGCTTAGTTTGTATTGTTTTCACTATATCTGTAGCTTGCATACTGCCATACTTGATATTGTAGTCTCTGTTTTGATTTGCATTGGTGCAGTTTCCATATTGATGCCTGTTCGGACTTGTTCCTTCACTTTGCTTGAGCAGTTAGCATTGAAACTGTATGATTCATTGTGTACTATGGTATCACTTGCAGTTTCACACAACCTTGAGTTTACACTGTGCATTCACATATGCAATTTTTATTGCAGTGCCACTGTTGTGAACTGTGTCTTGGTCTTTGAGTATTTTTGAGTTTGTTCTTCTTCTACCTGTTGCACTTGCAGTGTCACTGCTTGTAGCCTGGTGTCTGGTCAATTGTATCAGTGTTATTTTTATTGCTGTTGCATTTCTTTGCTTGTTGTCCAGTTGCACTTCTTTGACTTCACTGCATATTATTGCAGTTGTCACTGCCTTCACTTGTACATGTTCATTGAATTTGAATATGTTGCATTGGTCTGTGTACACTTCTGTTGCCACTGTGTACACTTCTGTTGCCACAGTGTTCATTTATGGTTATTCAAAACCATTTCATTGTTGGGAACTGTTACCTTGCATTGATGCCTTGTCCTCATTTCAATTGGTCACCATTGCATACATGTTTATGCACTTTCCTCCTGTAGCTTGTGTTAGCTGCAGCTTCGACTTTGCTCTGAATTGCAGTCCGCCCTTGTGCTGTGTTCTGTGGTGCCACATCAGTGGTGCTCTCACCTTCATTCGGTTGTGTCCTCATGTTGTACACTGCCTTGTGCACTTTCTCATTTGGGTTGTACTGTCTCTCGTTGTACATTCTTTTGCCCCGGTAAGTGTTGATGTTCTACATATATGTACTGCCCTTGTACATGCTTCATTGCATCTTCTTCTAATTGTTAACTTGCATACTTGTGGTGGCTGTAATATTATTGCAGTTGCCATCCCTGTCCACTCTAATTCATTGTGCAGTTATGTGTACATATATATGTACGTTGCTTCATTTGCTTAGTGCATTGCTCACTTTTCTGACCTTTGCATTCGTGAAACTGTTTTGTCAAAATTGTCGTTTCATGTCTGGTTCATGTGTACTTAGTTGGGCTTCTTTTTGGTCAGCCTGCATTCCATGTTGTATATTTGATTATTTGACCTTGTACACTTATGTTGCCCTGGGTTGAACCGTAATTCATTTGGGTTTGACCTTGTGCCCGATTGTGTACATCGTCACTGTAGTGGCAAGGCAGTGCACGCAAGCGTGAACTGCAGCCACACGGTATTCATTGGGTACATCGTCACTGTTGTGGCAAGGCAGTGCACGCAAGCGTGAACTGCTGCCACACGGTATTGGTTTTGGTGTTATTTCTTTTGCTTTTGATTTATGGATCTATTTCGTATTCCATATGTTGTAGTGGCGAGGCAGTATACGCGTGCGTATACTGCAGCCCTACTCGTGTTGATCTTTTAATTGATGTTCCAATTGTTTTGAATTGGTTCGCGTTATGTTTACCGTTATTCGATTTCTTATTTAAGAATCGGATAGGTAAATTTATTTCTGTGACTGTCATCTATTCATTATTTAATTATTATCGCTTCTGTGTATTAATAACTGAGTTTGAATTAGACTGACCTGAGTATTATTTTCTTTTGAAATTTAATACTCGGGTCAGACCGAGTATTTACAGGTTGTAGATATTCTGCTTTGGGATGCTTCTTGAGCTATGAAGACTTTTCATATCTTTTGGAGTTGTTGAGTCATAGTATAGGTTGATATGTATTCATGTATATTATATCCGTTAATGTACTTGTATATATAACTTCCTGAGTCGACTGTTGTAGTTGTATCACATGCACCGTGTCAAATGTATTGTAACTGACATCAGTTATTATATATATATATATATATGAGACTTTCTGTTTCATCTGTGTTCCGCATTTATATTATCTGTGTTATTATTTTATATTTTTGTCCTAGACTATTATAGCCACTGTGTAGTAGCTTTGAGTTTGCATCGGCATGTCGGATTTCCTCCTGAAATGAAATGTTTTGTTTTTACTATCTGGCATATCGGTGCTCGCACAAGGCAATTACACGGATGGTCGCTCCTCAACAGCCTCATTCTACATGCTAGTCGACAGCACTACACCGTAGTGTTCTTGGCTAGCGTGGGTATAGAGGTGGGATGTCACAGAGGATTACTCCCAATCCCCTGCAACAGAAAGCCGGACCCGTTCCTTACTGAACAGTTCCGAACAAGACCACCCCGCATTTGTGATAAGCAACCGCACCACTAAGCCGAAAAATAAAGGGACCTCTAGACAGGGATAAATCTTGCTCTCAAGTGGGGGCTACCCACAAAGCTTTGCTGCACCTCCCCTGTTTTAGCCATTCCCGGTTGATGAGGCTTGATGCTACGATTACCTTTATAGGACATAACACTTAGAATGCTCATCGTCCACCTGACGATGTTCTGAAAGCATTCAATCCATACAAGTTCGTTCCGGGTTCGAACGAAACCGAAGGCATTATCTCGTTACACTCGTTTTGGAATCACCCTCAGAGTTAACGACCATAACCCTTGCACCCTAAATCACCATCTCGAATCTATAAGTACTATTTCGTCAACTCATTACGGAATCACCCACAGAGTTATACTGACGTATAGCCCTTACACCTCGAGTCTTCACTCGCTCCACTTGGATTAACGACCTAACGTTAAATTGGAATCGATGTGGTTTTCGGATCCCAAATATGGAAACCCGATCCCGGTCTCATCGAAATCCAAAGCCTGTCTTTTAAGGTCCAAGTTGTTTTAAGTTTAAAACAATTCAATTTAGTTATCTACATACACAGATAGATAATTCATCACAATAGATAATCAACCTTATCATTATCAACAGATAATTCATATCAAAATCAGATAATCCATATTATCATCCAAAAACAACCAATGCATCCATATCAATAATCATTACTCATCTCATAACTGAGATCACAAACCATACATGGCAATCAATACCAATCATCAAACATAAGCAACTATCTAATGATCACACCATTTATAATTAATTTAAAATGAATTAAATTAATTAATTAATCTCTAATTAATTTAAAATAAATTAAATTAATTACTTCATCATTAAAATTCTGCTTAATTTAATCATCAATTGATTACAAATCAATTTATAAATCATCATCTCAATATTTATTTCACTTAATCATTACTGATTAACCATCTCTAATTATAATAAGTAATTAGCATTTAATATTACTTACACAAGTTAATTATATTAAACCCTTTGCAAATAATTAATTTGTAATTGCTTTAATTAATTAATTAACAAAAATTAATTACATTAATCATTTATTCATTATTAATTATACCTTAATTAATCAATTCCAAATTACATCATTAATTAATTAATTAATGATTCCTAACTACATTTAATCAATCTCTAAAAACAAATTAATTACATAAGTAATTAATCTTCAATTTAAACCATATATATTAATCACCCATGATTAATAACACCCAGTAATTTACTGCTTTAATTACGCATCCCATAATTAATTACTCTTAATTAATTATCTTCATTAATCACTTGATTAATTTTCAAAGTAATTTAAATCCAAATTATTTCTATATTAAATATCCTTAATTACCTCCAGTAATTATTAATTGATTACTTCCTTAAGTAATTACAAATTCATAAATTACATAAAGTAATTATCAAACAATCCTCAAATGTTTAAATTAATTTAACTAAATTAATCTAAACTAATTACATAAATCAAATTAATTACACCAAGTAATTAATTCATTAAGTAATTACATATAACAATTGATTATTATTAACTAATTAATCTAATTAATTTTCAAAAATTAATCACATTAATTAATTATTAAAATAATCTTAAGTTAATGACCTTCATTAACATTTCTTAATTACTTAATTAAGAAATTAACTTAAATTAACCATTATTAATTATTAATTAATTAATATTTAATTACAATTTAATTAATCCTCAAATTATTAATTAATTAAGTGTTAATTAAAATCTTAATTAATCATTAATCACTTGATTAAGTAAATCTTAATCATTAATTAAAATTTAATTAACCATCCTTAATTATAGATTAATTAACCTTAATTAATTAATCTCAAATCTAATTAATTTAAAAATCATTAATTACTTAATTAAACATCCACCTTATTCATTAATTAAATAATTAATATTCCAATCAAATTAATTTAATAATTTAAATGAAACTAATTTCTTAAGTTCAAAATTTAGAAACATACTTCTTTATACAAAGTATTTTAAACAATTTGTTTCAAACAAAATTCAATTTAAAAATTTCTTTTTAAAATTTTAAACTGAAGCACAATTTAAATTTTCATTTCAGATTTAAATCTAAAAATTTAAAAACATTACTTACTTTTCCATCTCCATTTTTAAATTCAAATTATTTAACCCTTTCTAAAAATGGTTAAAACAAATTTAAATTTAAAAACTTATTTAAATTTTAAAAACTGACATAAAAATCAAATTCCAGGTTTTTAAACTGAATTTAAACTTATTTTAAACTTTATTCCATAATTAAAACTTATAGTTTTAAATTCAAACCCAAAGTTCCTTTATACTATAAAAGATTAAAAATCTAAATTTAAATTCCAGATTTAAATTAAATTCAAACTTGAGCTTCATAATTCTATTCCCAGATTTTTAAACTTGTTTTAAATTTCCAGTTGCATTTTTAAAATTTGCTTTTCAATTTAGAACATAAAAACAGAAAACAGTTTCCTGTTTTAGTTTAACATCTTAAATTTGAATTCAAAAATGATTTCAAATCTCAGATTTAAATTATTGAATTCAAATTGAAGTTTCAGGTTTAAAACATTACAGTTTGAACTCCATCTTCAATTTGAAACTGTACTTTTAAAATTTTAAAAACAGAAAGACGGTTTTTCTGATTTTAGTTTAAAACCAAACTTGAATTTTAAAAGCATTTCAAATTTATTTCCAAGGTCTAAAATTTAAAACTTACTGAATACAAATTCAATTTCAGATTCAAGGCTTATTTCAGATTTTTGATTGCATTTTACTTTTTACTTCAATTTTATACAACCTGGAAACAAATTTCTGTCTAAATACTAAAACCCTGAAACATTTTAACAAACCCGAGCTACCCTATATTTACTTCGAGTAAATAACTTCCTTGCTCCGAGTTCCAACCCCATTTACCCCGAGACAAACACGAGATACTACAGTTGCTACAACCCCAACCTGGAACAACACAGCACCTCAACATCCCAACCTGTCATCACCTCATTCACGCGCCTCCGGCCACCGCTACCCCTAGAACTCCGGTGAAGTCTTCGAATACCCACCATCTTCCAATGCCCAAAGAACAGTTGAACTCGATCAACTGTAATGGCCGAAAAGTTCGAACTTACCCAACTCAGTAAAACTAGGGCTCTTGACTAAAAATCCCAAATCTCACCACCAAAATTTAATTGTAATCCAATTTAGAATTTTTCCTATAATCTATGTTAGATACACTGTTCCCAGAAACAATTTCAACCAATTCTAATGCAAGCTTTAGTTAAACATGACCTATAAGTAAAATACAGTAATTTCAAAACTGTAATTTGCTTCTAACATTATAAATGGTAATATTATTTTTAAAAATCTTAATTTTGTAAGATGTTTTGAGTTGAATTTCTGAATCATTGATTTGCAGTGTTTCATATTTTTACTTATACAATTTCTATTACTCTGTTACTTACTTCCAGTAAGTTTTTATTAAAATTTACTTAAATAAAATTTGTATTCACTTTATTCTAAAACAAACATGTTTTATTCAAAGGTTTGAGTCATAACAGAAATCAAGTCAGAGCAAAGAATTCAGGGATCAACATGAGTTGAAAATTTGAAAAACAACATGCAACAGTCATCATGTTTACAGATACATACTTATAGGTAAAATATTCATGGCAATTTCATATATGTTCATTTGTAATTTATAAAGCATGCACAACTTTACCTATTTAATAAGTTTATAAATGAGTTACTCACCTTATTCAGAAGCAATTTCATCCAAATCAATTGCAAGCTTGAATTCCCTTTTTAAAACTAGCTTCCAGATTTAAAGAAATGCAGACCTTTTGCTTGCTTTTAATCTTGATTTATACATGCTTCTAGATGAAATGCAGTAATGGTTGCAGATGCATATTCCCCAGGTTATTTTGAAAAAAAAATGCAGGCTATATTTTGATGCATGCAGGCCCTATTTGTTTCCAGATTAAAGAGACAAAGAAATATGCAGGTTTGTTTTGCAAACTGCTTCAGGTTCAAAGAATTGAATGCAGGAACCATTTCATGATTTAGAAATGCAGAATCTTGCATGTTTGTTTTTAAAAGAGGGGAATGCAGATTTATATTTTGAGGAGATGAAATTTTGCAGATTTGAGGAATGCAATTGAATAGATTTTCAGATTTCTTTTAGAATGAAAAATGAATAAAAAGAAAGGGAAGAAAATGCAAGTTTTATATAACAATGTTTTGATTTAAAATAAAATTAAAGAAAAATTAAAACCAAAATTTGACACATGTCTCAAGTTATTGCATTTGTCACTTTAAAATGATGATAAGTTTACACATGTATTTGTAAATGTTTTGTTATTTTAATTAAGGTTAATGAATGTTTAGATTAAATTAATTAGTTTCTTCTTTATCTAGTTATGTATATAATTAATTTTCTAAATAATAAATCAAAGTGTTATTTTAAATAAAACAATATACAAATTAATCATTTGAAAAAGAAACTTTTAAATAATTAAAATAGATTTACAAAAGAGGTTACAACAACTTACATGAATACATGTTTCATAAATTAAATTGTATTTTAAATTTCATATTAAACTTACAAATCACATTTTATAAATTAATATTTTAAAAAGAATAACACAAACATTTTTGTAACATATTTTAATATCCAAACTTAAGTTAAAAATGAATTTTAAACTAATAAAACATTTATCTCACATATTTAAAATCATATAGTATTTTATTAAATATTTTTGAAAAGCTTAAATCCAAAAATAAATCAAAATTCCTAATTTCAAAATATTAAAATTATGCTATACTAATTTATTTAAAAACAACTTATCTATTTATAATATATATAAATACTTATACATTATTAAATAGAAAATAGATTTATTAGTTTATTAAAAATAAATTCACAAATTAAATGTTTAAATAAAGAAGATTATTAAATCAAATCAAATTTATTAACAAAAATTATCAATTCAATATAAATTTAAACACAGATTATTAAATTTATATTGTCCAAAATTCCGGGATATTACATTAACCATCTAATTACCTTATTGATTTAATAAACCAAAATCATTTTAATCTTTGATTTATTATAAGAAAAACATTTCTTATTAATAATTTCATTATTATTAACAAAGCAATATTTAAAACTACTTACTTTAAATTTTGTTTCCAAATTTCATTTTAAAATTTAAATTTAAAATGAAAACCAAACTTAACTTTATCAAAGTTTTGAAAACATTTTAAAACCTTTTTAAAACTTATACTAAATAATTTCTTATTTTATAAAAGAAATTTAAACCCATATTTTATTAAGATACAAATCATATTTAAATTATGATTCAATATCAAAAGTTGTTTAAACATTTCAAAATTTTTAAAAACTTCTTTTATTTTCGAAACATGATTCAAATTTGAATCTTGTTTCCAGATTTAAACTTATGTTTAAATCTTCTACATAGATTTTAAAACTTACCTTTAAATTCAATTTATTTCAACTCTTTTGTAGTTGTTTAAACATTTCAATTAATAAAATTTAAATTGGATCTCAAAACTTGGATTCAAACTCAGTTTGAAAACCATATTTTAAATTTAACTTTTAAATTCTACTTCAAAACTTGTTCCAGGGTTTAAACCAAATTTGAACAGGGAAAAACAGGTTTCTCTGGAAACCTGTAACCATAAAAAAAATACCCGAGTCCCCCTATTTGACTTCGAGTAAAACCCTGATCAGCTTCGAGTAAAAACTCGAATTACTCGAGTTATGACTCGAGTCAAAATATTCTGCAATTCCCAACCTTCACCTGACATTTTCCCCTGCACCGTGCATATGCACGGTGGCTCTGGCCATCTCCAGCCCCCACCAATACATCGAACCAGTCGACGTTTAACCCTAAAAACCCATCACGACCCTCAAATCGTTCTTCCAAACTCGAAAACGAAATCGAGCTTAAATCCCAAACTGGAACTAAACTGGAACCCCTCTTCAAAACCTGAAACCGCCTTGCCCATGCATCTTCGACCACCAGAAAGTCAGAGACTTCAGCCACGCCTTCTACCCCACTCCATCTTCCATTGCCAAGAGTATAGTGGCACTCGATCAATCCTAGCCCTCGAGATGATTAACATTCCAGCCATTTCCAAAACTAGGTTTAGGAACTAAAGACAGTCGCCGCCGCCGCCGCCACCGTTCCTTAATCACTACCGCAATAATTTTCTCGTCACCACCGTCTCCCCTACTATCACCAGAAGCAATCTCAACCTCCCTGTCCTTCGAGAGCATCAGCAAACCCCAAATACCCATTTCCAATAAAATCCAAAACTGCTCTTAAAATCCATCATTAAAATTTGTGATTTTATTTTTAAGAATCATAATTTTGTATACGCATTCAGATGTTAATCCTGAATTAATGATTTCGAGAGTTTGCATTTACCCAAAACTTAAGATTTCTCTGCTTATTTTGTTTTCCTATACAATACCCAATCTATTTTTGACTCAAACAAATTTTAAATTTTGATTTAAGATCAAACATGCAATTTTTGTTTATAACACAAATTCTAATTGTACCTAAATCCAGAGTTAAGAATTATAAATCAAAGCTTGAGTTTCTTTTTTTTCTTAAAACTGGTAACAGAGAATGTTACAGACATTCACATACATGTATATCCAATTTGCATAGAAATTTCATCCATAAACATTCACACCAAACATTCTTTTTTCAAGGGAAATCATGCATAGATTCATACTTTATTTTTTCAAAATAGTGGAGTTACTCACCTGGTATAGCATGAAACAGAGCCTTTATTTTGAAAACTATTTTTTTTTTTTGAAAGCTTGAAACTTAAATGCCAAATCTTCATTTCTTTTACTTCCATGCTTTAAAACTGAGTTGCAGATTTTAAAACATGAGTTGTATTTAAAATCTTTAATCTGAAATGCCATAACTTCTATGAATCTGACTAAGAAACTTGAATTGCTTGCTGATTTGAACTTGCAGTTGCATGCTAATGAAATTTTGTTGAAGACAAACCCAGATTGGAAGATGCATGCAGACTTATGCTTTGCTTTTTCATTTGAAAAAGATTTTACAGAGGACTTATTTGCTTTAAAACTTGCATTACAGATTTCAGGTTTGCATGATCTTATTTTTTTTTACAGTGTATCACAAAATCAAGACATGCAAGCTTTAGATTGAGGAAGGGTTTCAGATTTTTGGGTTGAGAAGAATATTTCCAGATCTTTGAATTTGAATATGAAATTTGGTTTTGAGGGAGTATTAGTGTTGCAGATATGTTTGAATAAATTTCAGCTGAAACCCTTTTTTTCTTCTTCTTAACTTTGAAAAAAAAATGAACATTAGAAAAGAATAGAGCTTGAAGAAACATGCTTATATAAGTATGAATGATTTATTAAAAAAAATTAAAAATAAAAGGACACATGTACTAAATCCTTACATTTGTCAATTGGAGTAGGTTATTAGTGCACATTTGTCTCATTAGTTGCCTAGGATATTAACACTTGTTTGTACTACTTAATATATTAACATGTGTTTTATAAATTAATTTTATTTGTTTTAATTTAATTTTAAAAGTAAATAAAACTCCTTTTTCGTTATTTATTAAATACATATATATAAATTATTTCTATATGTAAATGTGTGTGCATTTCTTTTTAAAGAAAATAAAATAAAACCATTTATATAAAGATGAAAGCTTACTTACAAGATTTATATATGTTTATTCATTTGAATTCAAAATTAATTCAAGTTCAAATGCTATTCATATATTTAAAAATTCCATTCAAAACTAATTCATGTTAACATACTTAATTTGACAACAATAATATTGTCTTTTTAAACATATCTATATTTATACATTTATTACTATGTTATTTTGAAGTAACATATTTATTGATATAAATAATTTATAAAAGAAATTATAAATTACATATCTTATTTGTCTTAGTTAAAAGCATTAATGTTCAATATATAAATTGTATTTTAATTTTTTATATGTAATTCCGAATTATAATTATTAAGCTATATTCAAAAAGAAATAAAATAAACTTTATTTATCTTATTAAAATTTAAACTATGCTTTAAAATATATTTATACAATTTAAAACAATTTCTTTAAGTATTTAAAACCAATTAGTTATTTATTAAATAAAATAATAAATTCCAAATTATCAAAATGAATATTAGAATTAAAAACAAGATTTTATTTGTTCATTAATTTAAAATCAAAACTTATCTATCTACAATATATATACATACATACATACATATATATATATATATTATAAATAGAAATCAATTATTAGCTTTTAAAAGATAAAATCTACCAATTTAAACATTTATTTAATTGGATTATTAAATCAAGTAAATTTTATTGATAGAATTTATCAAATCAATTTAATTTTAAATACAGATTATTAATTGATATTGCTAAAATTTCCGGGATATCACATGTGTATATGCAAGTTTTGTAAAAATATAAAAGCTTTGCCTGCCTGGTCGGAATATAGCAATTGTATTGAGATTTTTGTGATTTAGTGTCAAAGTTTACGTTGCGATATATATTCAAAATTTAAAATGTGTTTGAAATATAGAATACGATATATATATATATATGGTTATATATAGTTATATATAGTTTTATATAAGTTCACTTATATCAATTTTCCTCATCGATCTAGTCCTGATTTGAATTCGTCTCTTCATATTTATCAGCTTTGTTCGTCAAATCGTGTCCGTCTAGCGTTGCTTTGGAATTCGTAACTCATATCCTTGTCAAATCTATCTAGCCTCGAAAGGTTAGCAATCAATCATGATTAACGTTCTTATATTTATTAAATTTGAGTTCAATTGAATCGATAAATTGAAATATGCTCTTGTAGTTATTTAAATGGTTATATATACTATTATCAGTAACTGTTCACCCGTGGGATATGATACCATATCCTGTTGTTTATATTATATTGTTATTAATGATATATGCCTATTATTATTATTATCATATCTGTTATCACTCTGCAAGTTCCCTGTTAGTATAGAATTCCCCATGGGTTGAAATGGTACATACCCGAACGATCTGTAGAATAGGAGAAAATCGTTATGGCTTGAAATAATAAACCCAAGCGATTTTCATTTGAACTGAATTTGGGATTGCGGGTTGAAATGATACATACCCGTATATATTTAAATTACGGATTGAAATGATAAATATCCATATCACTTGTCTATAGGATAGAAAATTATATACAAACACCATTGGTCTATATAGAAATATTTTGAAAATAATTTCTATGGTTTTGGAAAGAAATATATGGTTTTGATAAATATTGATTCTTAACATATTATATATAAATGTTATTTTATTTTTAAATTTAATAATAATATTTAATTTAATTAAGATTGATTTAAGTAAAATACAATATGTTTAAGTATTATTTAAAATTATATTGAATTTGAAATTTTAAAGATATGATTTTTACAACTCGATTTCGATTTAAAGAGATTAAATGGATATTTCAAGTTTAAACAAATTAAAGGAAATATTTAGTGATTGTAATTTAAAGCTTTATTTAAATGATATTAGATTGACTAAATGAATTTTCTAATATTAAATAAAGGTAAAGTTGAATTTAAAATATAATTGAATTTAAGCTTTGAAATCTATTGAAATTGAAATGGTTTAAATCGTAGTTTATATATATATATATATAATCGATATAAAATTTAAATGGGTTTGAATTGAATTGAAATTGATAAATTAAGATTGATTTGAATTTGAATTTGGAATTCGAGTTGATTTTAATCGGTTTGTGAACTTTGAGGAAACTGTTTTATTATAAAACTATTTTTATTGTAAACTATTTTAATATACTAATTATTTTAATATAAACTATTTTATTTTATAAACGATTTTATTTTATATACTATTATTAACATCTAAACTATTTAAGTTGTGGAAGTTATGATTTCAAAGTGATGGTTTTCCAAAGAATTTTGATTTCAAAGTGGTTGGTTTCAAAACTGTTGTAACCTTGGAAGTGCTATAATGTGGAAATATATATATATATATATATATATATATATATATATATATATATATATATTTGAAATGGAAATGATATTTTGGTTTCGAAGTATAAATTTATTTTGAAATGACCACGATGTTATATGACGTTTGGTTGTTAATAGCGTATATTTCTACATAGTATATAGTTCCACGGATCCTTAGAGGATGGGTATCCCAAACATCCTTTAAGTTAATTGTATTTCAGTTGATATTTCGCTTGAGTTTGATTTACTGATATAAGAATGTAAATTCTAACTCGAGTGTTTTGTGCTTTGCTTTATGCTTTGGTCACGCTGAGTAATTCAGCATTTGAGACTCACTTTTGGAGTTTGGAGCATCGCTTGGAGATCCAACCATCGTTTCAGCTTTCAGCTTTTCCAATTGATTTGTTCAGAGAGGTCATCTGTTTGTATTCGAGACTTCAGGGTATTTGAGATATTCTTTTGTATTTTATTTCAAACTCTACTATTTATATAGTAGCTTCATGAACTACTATTTATCTATTCCGCTGCATTATTATTATATTACTCTGTATCTGTGATTTAATGATTGATTTATTTGCTGTATATGCTGAGTTTTGCCAAATATAAATTAACAATCTGATATTTTGAATAATTCAAGTCCGACGTGTGTGGTTACGAATGGTTGAAAATACCGGGTCATTACATATAGCCATTAGCATGTTAGTAACTCTACATTTAATAATCAAGTTGGTAGGGAGAAGGGAAAAACAATGTAAAAGAGTATTTAAAATTTTCATGGTAGTTAACTCTGAATGAAAATGGCAAACATCCATTACATCGAAATTTATCCACTTCGGCTTGAAGCCAAATTACTCTGTTGTATTTGATTGATTATTAAAATGTCAAGTACAAGTAAGCTATCTCAAATTCGAAATCACACTTTCTCCTCAGCCAAATTGACTTCATTGTATCCAATTAATTTTGAAAGTATCATTGTCCTTACATGGTCGCTATATGTTTGCTTGAAGAAGTTTTGTATAGACTACAATCAGTTAATCCTAAAAAAATTATGTTTGACGTACTGTCTGTATATGATTTTAAATATCCATATAACGTTCGAGAATCCCTTGGTCTTATTTTCATATTTAGACGAGATGAGATATCAAATCTCATTCATATCTTATTCGACACTCATCTTGCCCAAAATATTCATATCTCAACCGAAATATGGATCAACATTTTAATCCAAGGTCTCACACGTAATTATATGTTTTTCTTCCTTTACATAATTATTTATTTATTTTCATATAGGTTTAAAAGAAAATACTCAAGCCAATGACTATTTACCAATGCAAGGACATACTTTTTACCTTTTGCCCATGTAATCGCAATGAAGGCTTCATTTTTTTTCAAATAAAATAATACCGATTAATCATTACCGAATCAATTAAGCTAATCAAGCTAACACCCTTTTCCAAAACATTAATTTCAATTTTCTCAATGCAAATCAAGGGTTTTAATTTTTTTAATTTTACTTTGAAAATTATAATTATCAAATAAATCAATAAAACAAAAAATTTAGATGCATAAGTTATCCAAAATATTCTTGAAATGTACTATAAGACCTAAGATGTTAATTCGAGATGCACTCATCCCGTTCGAGATCTATTCCAATGCAAGATATCTTGTGTGAAAATCTTGGGACAAATATGACTAAAATCCGAGATTTAAAACCTTGTTTATGCTTAGATAGATATTTTTTTAAGCAAGTGAGATGTGTACATTAGCTGTTGGTGCATATATGTAACTATAACTCACTAACAAGCAGACATGGTATTTTACAGCATTTTCTCTGGCTTTTAATATTGTTGCTGAAGTTATTTAAGTACTTTGCTCTACAAACTATTTACATATATGTACATGACTATTTTCCTTGCATGTAAACCTGTGGAAAATAGCATTTCCTTTGCTATACAAACTATTTTACTTATGTTTACTTATATTACATCATATCTGCTTACCTCTTTCTATATTATGCGCAGTTTGGTGATTTCATAAACTGAGGACCATACGCCATTATATCAATGAAAATTAAAGGAGATGGGAGATATTACATATCAATAGTAAGTTTCGTATAAGTTGATTTGGTACAAAAGTAATCCTAAACTAGCGCTGAAAATCATATAAGGTCATGATCACCTCCATATTTTTGCAGATATACACTGAAACTAGATTAACTCGCCATAGAAATGTAACGACCCATAATTTTTTATAATTAAAAACTGTAAATTTAATAAAGTTTTGTGATTTAGTGTTGAAAGAAATAAAAATTTGTGGTAATAATAAGAATGTAATTGGAATAAAGTGTAATATTCTTAAATCAAGAAAATTGGTAACCACTTTAAATGTAAAGTCCAAATTTATTAAAATGATTAAGAGTAAAATTGGTAAAGATTATAGATAAATTATAGTAATATGCATTAATTGACAATTAGATTTAATAAGAAATTTATAATCTAAAGGATGTCTTAATTAATTACGTAGTGTGCAATAAATAGAAATTGGATGGAATTTGTGTAGTATAAGTTGTGATAACCATTGATGGTAAATAGTGAACTTAAAAATGTTATTAAATGTAGAACCGGTGACAATGGTTGTTTGTTCCGAATACAGTTAATCAATTTAAATGATATTTAATGTTACGGTAATGTAGTTAAGGCAATAGCTGCAAGTTATGAATGCAATAAAATGTCTATAAATGTTAATTATATTAATAAGGGAATAATTTATTTAATAAAAGAATGGAACCAAGATAAATATATTAATTGGGATTTTAAATTATAATTAATGTATAAAATCGACAAAATTCAATGTAATGGAAATATAGTAGTTAGTACAAACAAAAAGAGGGAAATTGTAGCATATTAGTGAAATAAGATGTCGACGAATATTAACTGTGCTATTAGAGTAATAATTGATTGAATACAAAGATTTAAATCAAATTAAATCAATTTATTGAAATTAATTATAAATAATTGGATTTAATTACAGTTGAAATTGAACACTTAATTAATGAAATAACCAACACTGGATTTGATATATAAATTTATTTTGAATTATTATAAATGTCTAAGTAACTAAAAATGATGGAAATTGTAAGTTATTAAATATTGAACTAAAAAGTGATTAATTTGTTTAATTTCAAATTATTTAATTAATGTGAAAGTAGTCATTTTAGCCATTGTCTCGGATTTCGACGAAACTAGTTTCATCAGATCCGTAACGATGAAGTATTATAGGATTTCAATTTTCGTAATGATCGGACTTGTCGTTTGATCGTACGGGCTCGAAACGCCTAGAAATTAATTTACTTGAAATCAATTTGAATAAGCTAATTTTAAGTTAAATTCTTCATACGTTGGAATTTGGACTTGGAACCTATTCCATTGAATTTAGAAATATCGAAAACATCTATTTTGATATATGGGATGACCCATTTTAGTTTCGGAGACAGAACGGACCCTTCGGGTCGTTTATCGTTCAACTTTCAAATCAATCTTGTCCAATCTTTCTATATTTCGATCTGTCTATATATAATCCGTTATAAACCCTTGCTATTTCTCAACTCATTTTTTCAATATGTACCATTTTCATCTATCTACTCCTCCTTCTTAATGGCAGAACCAAATCCAATTACAAAACCCTAATCCAAAAATTGCAAATCAAAATCAAAACCAAATCCAAACATCAAACTCCTCTAAACCCTAACAAATTATATACCGTTTCGAAGCTCTCGACGAGCGCAACTCAGATCTGCTATTCGATTTTGTCATCGGATCACCATTCGTCCAGAAATTGAAGGTTAATTCTCAACCATTCGTTGGGGGTTTGATCAGCGACGATGAGTCGTCAATTTGAGGGTATAGTTTTATAGAGAGGACCGAGGGGTGTTCATCGGCGTGGCTCGTTCGTCAAATTGATGGTCAGATCGACCAAAATAATTCGATTTAGGACATAGGTTTGGCGGCGGCTGCTTCCTTCGTACGTGCATTCGAGGGCCATGATTGGTCGAGGGGGCTTAGCGACGTTGGCGGCTTTCTGGTGGGTGGTCGCGGCCGTGATGGCTCGTGGAGTTGTTGGGGCGGGTCGCGAATGGGAGGAATGAGTGGGTTCCGGGTCCGGTCGAGAGAAAGAGAAAACATGGCATGGAGTTAGTGATGTGTATGAATTAAAATCTTTATCGTATTCTTTTTAATTTTAATTTCCAAATGTTCTAACTCACATATCTTTCACATACCAAGACCGATTCACACCCAATTTGTTTTGCCGGGATAGTATCGAAATTTCGGACATTTTGACGTAAGTTTGGACGAATTATGAGATCGCTTGAATTTGGGCCCTAAATTGGATTTTAATTCGATTTAAAATCGAAGGTGGGTGCTTTGACCCATTCACAACTTCTAAAATTTCTTATGTTAGTTAAGTAAAATTTGTGATGTGATTAGAAATTTATTTATGGATGTTTGGTATGTTTAAATTGCTATCCCAATTTGAATTTATTTTGAGTTAAATTGCCATTTAATTTATTATTGAATTTAATATTGCCAGTTAATTGCACGTGAATAATAATCAGTTATTTGTTGAAATTATTGATTGGATTGGATGATGATTGTGATGGATGTTGGTTGTTGATATTGGATGATTGGGTGTTATGTTCAATTTATATATTGTAATCACTCTACAATCCATTAATTATTATTAGAAAAATTATTATAGGTTGAAATGATACATACCAAAATGATATATAGATTTGAGAAAAAACGTTATGGGCTGAAATGATAGACTCGAGCGATTTTATGGATTTTTATTTAATTCAAGATTGCGGTTTGATATGATATATAACCGTAAAAATTTAAATTGCGGATTGAAATGGTAAATATCCATACCACTTGACCGTAGGGTAGGAAACTATATATGGACACCAGATTGGTTAAATTAAATGATTTTTTAAATCTTTAAATTTTGAGTTCAGTTAACTGATATTTTGAAATAGAAATTTACATAAACTGAATTATTTTCAATAATCCAAGTTAAATATTGAACCTGGAATTGATTTAATGAATTGTTCAAAGTATTTAAATTGAAATTTCAAAGTTGAACTGTTAAATATAAATGAATTTATCGGAAATTGAGTTATTGGAAATGTCTAGATATAACTTTGAAATCTACTTTAAAATTAATCTAAACTATTCTAATCAATTTAAAACTATTTTAATTTATTTAATCTATTATAACCTATTTAATCCAAAATAATCTATTTTACCTATTTTAAACTAATTAAATTTATTTAATCTATTTTAAATCTATTTAATATAATTTAAATCTATTTAAAATCTACTTAATATAATTTAAATCTATTAATCTATCTAAATCACTTCAAACCTATTCACATCATTTTTTAAAACCAATTAAACAAAATTTAATCTATTTAAACTATTTTTACTATTTAAACTTTTTAAACCTATTTAAACTATTTAAAAACTATATAACTATTTCTAATTACCTAAACTATTTTCTAAAATTTCAGACTGTGTAAAGTTGAAATATTTTATCTAAATCCTTGACGATGACACACCCTAAGTTGTAATTTGGAATTGATACCTTTTGTGAAATGACATATTTGAGTAAATATGACAATTTTGGAACTAAGATTTAATCAATCCATCTTATCGATAATTTCAAAAGCGAATATGATTTTTGAAAGTGAATATGACTTTGAAGTGAATATGGTTTTGGAAGTGAACATGATTCCGAAAGAGATATGATTTGAAACTGAATATGATATTTTGATATAAACCGTGAATTGACCTTTCAAAACGTAAAAGAACCATTCGGTGTGAAATAAGCGTTTGGTTGTTAAAGAGACCGGGATCGGATATCGTCATACTCTCTACCAATACCGAAACCCACTTTAACAACTGTGTATGTGGTGGAGATTCTGAAAAGAAGTAGGGTGGTTTGGTGAACAATTCTATATGAGTTATTTACTTGACCCCGACTCTCGTGAGTTGGCTTGATGTGGCTAAAATCGGGAGCTACACTGGGCCAAGTAAGGCCATTCCTATCAGGCATACTTTTTCGACACTATATTCTGACGTTGTGATTGATTTGGTATGCAACGACCCAGAATTTCTGTCATTTGAAATTCGTATATTTAATTGATTTTAAATATTAACAAGTAAAATTTGTAAGTCGAATAAATTTTATTTTGAATATCTGGATTTAATTGGATAATTAAATCGATAATTTAATATTTGAAATTACAGAATTAATTGGAAATTGGGTTTAAAGTGACTAAAATTGATTTATAAAGTTGTATTTAATCATGTTGGAGTTAGAATTATGTTATAGAACTTTTAAAAATTGAATTAAAAGTTAATTTGTGGAAATTGAATATTTTAATGTTTAATCGACGAGTAAAAATAGCCATTTTTCAAACAGTCTCAGATTTTGACGAAGCTAGTTTCATCGGATCCGTAAAGTCATATTATTGTAGGATTTCAAATTTTGTGTCAATTGGATTTACGGTTTGTCCGGAGCGAGCAAAAACGCACTGAAATCGATTTAAGTGAATTTTAAATTTAAAATTGCCGATTTGAAAAGCTATCTTCCAAATTTGATCGAATTGGCACCCGATATATATTCCATTGCGTTCGGAATGGGGGTAAAACATTATAAACGCCAGGCCGCACGCTTCGTTTGGAGTTCGAAAAAATCTCGGGTGAATAGTGTTTCGGAAATTTTCTATAAAAGCACCTCTATCATTTCATTTTTCACAAACCCTAACTCACTTAGGTCAGGCCGCCATTTTCATTTCCAATGGCCATAAATGCTCGATACTTCCTCTTCAATTTTCTTCCAATCTGTCGACCTTCAACTAGGGAAGTGTTAAGCACAACGAGATCTCCAACTTCAACGGCTATGATCGAAATCAGGGTGACGAATCGTCGGCAATTTGCGTTCAAACGCACGCCGCTCGTGGGTCAAAATCTCAGCATAGAGGTGGCGAAGTTCCATGTCGTTCATGGTGTAGGTCGAGCTCGAGACGAGCTTCCATTCGGCGGTGTTCGATCATCTTCAAATTGCTTATGGAGGTCGCGAAAATTCGATTTATAATGGCGGCCATATGGGTTTCTCGGTCGCGTTTTTTCTGGGGGAGAAGAAGACATTGCGTACGGCTATGATTGTAGGGGCTTGAATCGAACGGTCCAGATGATGCAGGTTGTAGAATATAAAAGAAAATGTAAATAATTATATACTAAATTCGTTCAACCTTTAAAAATTGATATCTTGTTCATACGAGGTCGAAAATTGACGAAACGAAGTGCGTTGGAATCGTATTGACGAATACTACACGATGGAACTAGATTGGGATTGATTGGAGCTAGTGTGAATTTTGGGTAAAATTAAACGCTTGTTTAATTTTATTCGAAATCGAACACTGCAACTGTTATTGGAAGCAAGTTGAGAACTTCTCACTCGATCGAATTGTGTTTCGATTTAAATTGTAAATAGTTAAATTTAAAATTGCTTGATTGGGTGTTTGAATGATAATTGTTATCTATTGAATTGAAATAGACCCTATACGCCGTATATTAAGCGGATGTTATTTATTAAACACATATACCGTGATTTTCCATGTTGAAGTGGAATTGGTATTATATATGTACTTGGAGTTGATTTTCCCGCATTATATAGCGGATGAGACCCTATTGCGCCGCATAATAGCGGATAATATTTTATATAAACCCATGTACAGTATCAACTGCCAAACAATCGAAGGCCGAAAAACCGAACCCATAGGGTTTAAGAAGAAGAAAAGATGGAAGAAGTAAGAAAGAAAGAAGAAGAAACATAAACAATAACAGAATCTCACATTTAACAGCGGAACAACATATAATATATCAATGAATAATCTTTAAAACAAAAGAATCATATCTATTATTACATTACATCACATCACATTACATTATCAGAGTTCACAACAACAAACAGCGGAAAAGAAATACTATATACTAGTTGATACGCCATGCCATCCAACTCGCCTCTTGAGCTCCACAGCATCTCCGGAATTCCAGAATGACCTGATAACCCGACTCTAGACTGCCCGTGTGGAAATTGGTGGGCACCCAGAGTTTAGGAAGGAAACAATAAACTTCAGGTCAGTCAAGGGACTGGTGTGAGAACTTAAAATAGTTTATCTTCAGAAACAAACAAAGAAATATTTTTAAAATATATTCGCAACCCGTTTAGAAAATGTAACTACCATAAGGCCTCACGCACACACACACAATGCAAACGTAGAATCAGAGGAGATTTCTACTTATGATAGTTAAATATGCTTGATACGTAAATTTCTTTGATATTATTACTATAAGTGCAAAGTGTAGAAAAACATTTCGAAAGTATGATATAAATCATAGCCAACATACGACAATTATCGTATGCCTACTATAGCTATCATGTTCAATAGCAGGTTACCGCCACATTCCATGGCAGGTTATACAACTAAAAATGTATAGGGCTCGTAATGTTTCTTTGGATTTTCCAATAAATGGTCAGGCCAAGGAACTTCCCATTGCCACATGGAAACGCCTCTGGAGAGACGCCCCGAGAACCTAACCGGATCTCTCCCAACACAAGGCCGGGTTACCACTGCAAAAGTAGGTAACAATTGACATGAGTATGCCATCTCCTGGTTGTAAACAACCTTTATCCGAGGATCCTCAACCAACATCAATCACAAAGTCATATATATTTGCGACATCCACGAAAGTTAAGTATCTGGGATCAATATCATGATACCACTTATATCCAGAAGGAAATGACATACCCTAAGGGGTGCTACTCCCTAAAACTTTGCTGCATTTTTCATGTTTTGACCATTACCGGGGTGTGAGGTCCCGACGAAGTCTCGTCCACAAAGCTACGCTTTATACAAAAGCCATGCTTTGATCAACAAATGATCAGTATCACCTCGTATGCCACATTACCCAATTTGGGAATGTATCACTAGTAATCATCAACTACATAACCTCAGAGCTCGTACGTCTCAGAGAAGGGTGTTAAGCTAAGAGAATAAATTCTCCACCACCAATAGAAATATATTTGAAAGAAACCAGCTTTACATCTCAAATTGTAACGTCAGACACACATCCATACAAGTCCGTTCCGGGATCGAATGGAACCGAAGGCACTTACAAAGAAGCCCTTGAAACCCGGATATTCACAAATCACGACCGGACTTCCCATCACAAAGGGTGATAAAATCTCTATATCGGAGATCAACCGATGTAGAGACATGCAACGGTAATCCTTCCGTTTTTGAAAATATCCGGTCTTCAACACCGGTCTTCAAATGTAATCCATTACGACGTATCACTATTCAAAATGGGATTCATGACCCAAAGGTCCCCTCTCGGCTAAACTGAATAACGTGTGCTTAGTTTTAAAATAAGTATAACATTCAAATTCAAGCAAATCACAGCAAATACCCATTTAAAGATAAATATTGATAGTTGGTTATTTAACTATCACTAGATATGCACAACAGCACCAGATTCCAAATAATTTTCCCAAATTATTTATTTTCCAAAAATATCTTTACAAGATCTATTTCCCATACTTCAAAAATAAAACAATGTTTATTTTTAAACAAATTCCCTTTTCCTTTATAAATTCCATGTGAATTTAAAATTCCAAATATCCATTGATATATGATTTTCAAATCGATTTCAATTATTCACTTTCAATTTATCTTTAAAAGAAATAAATCTCAAAACATTTCACTTCATATTGGAAAACATTCCCATACTTATTTAATAATAAGTAATTCACAAATCTATTTATTTTCAACATTTGGAAAATATCCAATATACTTAAATCACATATAAGTATATATTTTATTCTTTAAGGAAAACATTCTCTTAAACACATTCATTTGAGTCAAAACGAATGTTGCGTAAAACATTGTTACGACAACCCAAAATCACTAGTATAGGGATTCGAAATCAAGATAGATATATAAATCCCAATACTATATAAAACATTTCCTTTCGAAAATCATTTACTACAACAACAGTGTTATAGTCCACCATTTCCTTATTTCTTGAAAACGTCTATTTCAACAATGAATGTTGAAATCTATGGTTTCGATCCTTAACACAATTTAAAACATCTTTAAATCATTTTAATTCTATTTAAAAGATCACTTCCTAAACAATTCTTTAATATATTATTCACTATCCAAAATCGTGAATATAAATCCTTTACCAAATTCAACACTTTCTACACATTTTATTTTAAAGAATTATCCACTGTCCAAAATCGTGGATAGTCTTCTTTAATAATCTATAATAATTAACTTATCAAAATAAGTCGATTTCGGATTTATAAAACAACATTTATAAATTCCATTTATATTTTATAATAACTTCAACTTATAAAAGCCCTTTATTAACAGATTCTATCCATATCCCATTTACACGCCAAAATCCAAATTATAAGCAAATTACTTATAATTCTCTATTTACAAATTCATTCTTTTTATAACTTCAAAATTGTAGATTCTATTCTTTTATAAAACCCATTTTAATATCATTTTGAAACATATTCAAAACTCCTTTATCATTTCATCACTTTGATTTATAAAAATCAAATTTTATAAATCTTATATATAAAGTTTTTATAATAAATTCAAAATCTCAATTTTAAACTATTTTAAAAAATCATTAACTCCATATTTCAAAAATCAATTTTCAACTATATTTCACAAAAATCATAATTTTTATAACATCAAAATTATAACGTTTATTTATTTAAAATGAATCATTTCCAAAATTTAATAAAACGCATACGTTCAAAAATCACTTTAAAATCCTTTTAAATTTGAAAATCATCACTTTAACACTTTTAATTTTCCAAAATAGACCCAATGCTGTAGCAGCACCAAATATAACAATCCCGACATCCAGAGCATCATATATCATATGATAACAGAATATATCACAATATCTGTAAATAAATCAATACGTTTGAGGAATCCAGTTGGATCCCTCCAACCTGTTTCCCTGCATCCACAGATGTTAGCACAATACCAATTCCATTTCAAGATGGAATATCGCGGTACATGGGTTTATATAAAATATTATCCGCTATTATTCGGCGCAATAGGGTCTCATCCGCTATATAATGCGGGAAAATCAACTCTAAGTACATATATAATGCCAATTCCACTTCAAGGTAGAATATCACGGTATATGTGTTTAATAAATAACATCCGCTTAATATACGACGTATAGGGTCTATTTCATTACAACAGATAGCAATTTATTATCTAAGCATACAATCAACACAATCAAGCAATTTTAAATTTAACTATTTAAAATTTAAATCGAAACGGATTCGATTGAGTGAGAAGTTCTCACCTTGTTTCAATACAGTTGCAGTGTTTTATTTTGAATAAAATTAAACGCGCGTTTAATTTTACCCAAAATTTTCACTAGCTCTAATCAATTCCAATCCAACACCATCGCGTAGTATTCGTGAATACGAACCCGACATAATTCGTTTCGTCATTTTCCGATCTCGTATGACAAAGTTACGATAGTTTGAAGTTTGAACGAATTATAAATCATAATTAACATTTTCTTTTTATTTTTAAACCTTTAAACAAATCTAGCAGTTAGATCTCGCATCCCTAATCCAGGCCGTGAATCATCTTCTTCCTTCCCTTCGTTTTCCTTTTTTTCTTTACGTACGCAGGAACCCATCTCGGCCGCCTCTTCCCCTATTTATCGCGACCACCACACCGCCCTAGAGGCCGATCAAACACCATCATATCGAAGCTCTCCACGTGTAACACCAATGCCTTGAACGAAGTTAAACTCGACCTCACAAATATCGAGAAAAATGCACCAAAGCGCACGACTTTGCAACAAAAATTCGGCCTCCACGATGCTCTAAAGATGATCGTCACCGTATGGATGGATAGTTCTCTCGATGCTCTTCAACTTCGTAGTTGAACGTTTTTGGTAATAAATGATGGATTGGGAGATAATAGAGGGAAAAGTTTCGAGTATTTTCGGCCATTAATCGTGAAAGTGGCGGCCTGAAGCTTTTAGGGTTAGGGTTTGTGAAAATGGTGAAAATCTAGGGGCTTTTATAGGAAATTTACGCGCACAATTCACCCGAATTTTTCCCGAAATCCAAACGAAGCGTGCCGCCTGGCGTTTAAATATTTTACCCCCATTCCGAACGCAATGGAATATATATCGGGAGCCAATTCGATCAAATTTGAAAGATACGATTTCAAATCGAATTATTTAAATTTAAAATTCACTCGAACTCCGACTGACACAAAATTTTGAAATCTTACAATAATATAACATTACGGATCCGATGAAACTGGTTTCGTCGAAATCCGAGACTGTTTGAAAAAATGGTTATTTTTATCGTCAATTAAATATTAAAATATTCAATTTCCACAAATTAACTTTTAATTCAATTTTTAGAGTTCTATAACATCATTCTAACCCCAATATGATTTAATACAACTTTACAAATCAATTTTAATCGCACTATACCAAATTTTTAATTATTTCTTTAATTTCAAATATTAAGTTATCGATTAAATTACCCATTTCAATCTAGATATTCAAAATATGAGTTATTCGACTTACAAATTTTACTTGTTAATATTTAAAATCAACTAAATATACGAATATCAAATGACAGAAATTCTGGGTCGTTACATCGAATTTAAAAAGGATTTTCAAGTGATTTTTGAAAGTATACATTTTATTGAATTTTGGAATTGATTCATTTTAGATAAATAAACGTTACAATTTTTATGTTATAAAAATTATGGATTTCGTGAAATATAACCGAAATGTGATTTTTGAAATAAGTAGTTGTTTTATTTGTAAAATGGTTTAAATTGGGATTTTTGAATTATTATAAATACGGTTTATAAGATATTGGAATTATAAAATGAGTTTTTTTTGAAGTATTAAAATGAAATATAAATGGATTTCATAAGTGAATGAAATTTATAGATTTATAAATTGTGAAGTTATAAAATGAATAGATTTTGTAAAATAAAAGATTTATGATAATTAACTTATAAACTGGATTTTGGCACGTAAATGGGATATGGGTAGAATTTGTTAATAAAGAGATTTTATAAGTTGAAGTTGTTATAAAATATAAATGGAATTTATAAACATTGTTTTATAAATTCGAAATCAATTGAATTTGATAAGTATATATGAAAGCTTATTAAAGGGGATATATCCACGATTTTGGACAGTGGATAATCCTTTAAAATAAAATGTGTAGAAATGTTGAATTTGGTTAACAAAGTATATTCACGATTTTGGACAGTGAAAAATATATTAAAGAAATGTTATGAGAAGTGATCTTTTAAATAGGATTTAAAAGGATTTGAAGTTGTCTTAAAATGTGTTAAGTATCGAAACCCTAGATTTCAACATTCACTTTTAAAATAGACGTTTTCGAGAAATAAGGAAATGGTGGACTATAACATTGTTGTTATAGTAAATGATTTTCGAAAGGAGATGTTTTATATAGTATTGAGATTTATATATCTATCTTAATTTCGAATCCCTATACTAGTGATTTTGGGTTGTCGTAACGATGTTTTACGCAACATTCATTTTGACTCAAATGAATGTGTTTAAGAGAATGTTTTCCTTAAAGAATAAAATATATACTTAATTGTGATTTAAGTATATTAAATATTTTCCAAATGTTGAAAATAAATAGATTTGTGAATTACTTATTATTTAATAAGTATGGAAATGTTTTCCAATATGAAGTGAAATGTTTTGAGATAATATCTTTTAAAGATAAATTGGAATTGAATATTTGAAATCGATTTGAAAATCGTATATCAGTGGATATTTGGAAATTTAAATTCACCGTGGAATTTATGAAGGAAAGAGAAATTTGTTTAAAAATAAACATTGATTTAGTTTTGAAGTGTGAAAACAAATTTACGGATTATCTTGTAAAGATATTTTTGGAAAAATAAACAATTAGGGAAATTATTTGAAATCTGGTGATGTTGTGCATATCTATTGATAGTTAAATAACCGACTATCAATATTTACCTTTAAATGGATATTTGTTGTGATTTGCCTGAATTTGAATGCTACATTTATTTTAAAAATAAGCGCTCGTTATTCGGTTTAGCCGGGAGAGGACCCTTGGGTCATAAATCCCATTCCAAATAGTGATATGTCGTAATGGATAGCATTTGAAGACCGGTGTTGAAGACTGGATATTTTCGAAAGTGGAAGGATTGCCGTCGATTGTCTTTGCATCGGCTGATCTCCTATATAGAGATTTTATCACCCTTTGTGATGGGAAGTCCGGTCGTGATTAGTGAATATCTGAATTGCAAGGGCTTCTTTGGAAGTGACTTCGGTTCCGTTCGATCCCGGAACGGACTTGTATGGATGTGTGTCTGATGTTACAATTTGAGATGTAAAGCTGGTTTCTATCAAATACATTTCTGTTGGTGGCGGAGAATTTATTCTCTTAGCTTAACACCCTTCTCTGAGACGTACGAGCTCAGAGGTTATGTAGTTGATGGCCACTAGTGATTCATTCCCAATTTAGTAATGTGGAATACGAAGTGTTGCTGATCATTTGTTGATCAAAGCATAGCTTTTGTATAAAGCGTAGCTTTGTGGACGAGACTTCGTCGGACCTCACACCTCGAAAATGGTCGAAACAGGAAAGTTGCAGCAAGGTTTTAGGGAGTAGCGCCCCTTAGGGTATGTGCATTTCCTTCTGGATAGAGGTGGTAACATGGTATGGAGCCCAGATATTTAACCTATGTTGTGGCTGCAAATTTATTTCTTTGTGGTTGTTGGTATTGAGGATCCTCGGATAAAGGTTGTTTACAACCGGGGGATGGCATGCTCGTGGTAGTAGTTACGTACTTTTGCAGAGGTAACCCGGCCTTGTGTTGGCAGAGATCCAGTTAGGTTCTCGGGGCGTCTTTCCAGAGGCGTACCCATGTTGCAATGGAAAGTTCCTTGGCCTGGCCATTTGTTGAAAATCCAAAGAAACAATACGAACCTTTTACGATTGCAAATTGTATAACCTGCCTCCTCAAGAGGTAGCTATAGCATGCATAATATAATGGTACATATGCTCGCTAAGATTTATATTATACTTTCGAAATGGTTTTCCATATTTTGCACTTATAGTAATAATATCAAGAAATTCTCTCATATCAAGCATGTTTGACTATCATAAGGAGAAATCTCCTCCAATTCTGCGTTTGCATTATGTGTATGGCAGGAGGCCTTATGGTAATTTCATTTTCTAAAAGCATTACGGATCTATTTTAAAAATATTTTTTTTGTTTGTTTTTTTAAAGATAAACTGTTTAAGTTCTTACACCAGTCCCACGATTGAGCTGGAGTTTATTGTTTCCTTCCTAAACTCTGGGTGTGCACCAATTTCCACACGGCCAGTCTAGAGTCAAGTTATCAGGTCATTCTGGAATTCAGGAGTTGCTATGGAGCTCAGGAGCAAGCTGGATGGCATGGCGTATGAACTAGTATATAGTATTTCTTTTCCGCTGTTTGTTGTTATAAACTCTGAAAATGTAATGTAATTGTAACGACCCGTATTTTACGTGTCGATAAAGTCGTATGGATGTTAGATCGTGTGGGAAAGTTAACTCGTGTAGAGATTAACTCGTGGGGAAAGCTTAGGTCGGTATTCATGAGTCGTAGATGACCTAAGCGGATACGAGTTAAGGGTTTGGAGATAGGTCGTATGAAGATAGGTCGGTGATACGACTTAAGGGGAACCAACGGGTTAAGAAGGAAACGACCTAAGAGTTAGACGACCTATAGATTTGACCGGCTTAGGAGATTAAGCGACCTAAGGAAATCCCTGTGTAGTTAGGTTGGTTGAGCGACCTAAGGGGTGAGCGACCTAAGATAGAGGGGCGACTCAAGATAGTACGACCTAGTAGATAACAGGTTAGAGCGACTTAAGTATTCAAGCGACCTAGTAGAATGGGCGACCTATAGGGATGGGAGACCTAAAGGTTAGTGGCTTAAGTCGGTAGGACGAGTTAAGGATAGGTCGAGTGTGTTGTTAGGTCGGCTGTGTTTTAGGTCGTGTGGCCTGGGTGTGATTCTGTGTATAGTTAGGTCGTTAGACGACTTATAGGTGTTAAGTTGTTAAGTCGCGTAGGAGCTTGGGTCGGTAGGTCGTTGACTTGGGATTTGTTAGGTCGACTGTTGTGTTGAGTCGGCAAGGAGTTGAGTCGGCTATAGTATAAGTCGTTGAGACCCTGTGTTAGGGTTAGGTCGTGAGTCGCAGTCGTTGAGACCCTGTGTTAGGGTTAGGTCGTGAGTCGCATGTAGGCCGAGTCGTGTGGAGTTGCTATGTCGTTGAGTCGGTCATCATGTTAAGTCGTAGAGTGATGAGTCGTTTTCCCTGATGAGTCGTACGACCTTGTGTCTTAGTGTGTTGAGTCGTAAGTCGTTATAAGGCAGTGTTTTTAAGTCGCGTGCATACTGTGGGCCTTAGGTCGTAATATAGTTAGGTCGTAGCATGTTAGGTCGGCAACGACCTAAAGCCGAGCTACGAGTTACGACCTAAGGGGGCGACTAGCCTATAAATAGTGGAGTTTTGCTCACTTTTTGGCATCGGTTTTTGAAGCGACGAAGTGCTGCCATTTTGAGAGCTCGACTACAACATTTCTTCACTTCTTTTCTTCCCTTTGATCGAGTGCTAACATCCATCCAAGATCGAAGATCAAGATTGAAGATTGAAGAGCCAAAGTTGAAGATCTTCATCCTACAAAGCTAGATTTCATCGTTTGAAGCGAGGTTTTGCCGAATCAAGCTTGGGTATTTGCTGTCCAGATCTGAAGTGGGTTTCTTTTGAGGTGTTTAGGTGTTTTGGTGAGTGGTAGTTATCTCTCACACGGACCCAAAGGAGTATATTGGATTGGTGGCTTGTTTGAGTGTTAAAGTTAGAGATTTCATGCATTTTTCTTAGTTCCAAGACTAGATTCATTACTTTTGAAGATGTTTACCTATGCAAGTTCAATTAACAAGTTATAGAGACAAAACCCATGTTTTATATTTGATAGATCTATGCTAAAATCCATGATTTCATATATGTTAGACTTATGCTCATTTATTTACGAAATTGCCATTATAGTTGATATTGCTTGATTAGATCTTGTTTGAATGCTTGATTGTTTGGATGTATGATTGATTTGATTGTCTCAAGTTAGCTCGTAGTTGATTTGGGACAAGATGGTTGAAGATAATTCAAAAGCTAAGTGGAAAGGCTCTTGAATGGTGAAAGCTGCTGTGGCATATGAAGCGAATGATGAAGCTCATATGGATGGGTTCGAGGACTTTGCCATGATATGTTGAGGCGAAGTATGATGATGAGATGGACTTTGCTAAGATGCGTTGGAGCAAAGCATGATGTGGAAGCCTTGGTTTAATCCAGACGGGATCATCCCAAGCGTGTTGATTACTCGATGATGCTGTTCGAGTTGGTGGATAATGGTGGCTCGAGAGGTGCTTGAGCTATAATGGGAATAGTCATCGAGGAGGATGACTAGAAGGCTGAGATCTTATCGTTATTGAAGGTTCTAGCAAGCTCAAAGCAAGAGTACGTTGGGTAGATCCGTTATACCCAGGCGCGGGTCATGATGACGTGCTAGTACTCTGGGTAGATTCGTTATACCTAGGCACGGGTCACGAGGACGTGCGGAGTTATGTCTAGAACCGGGGTTGCCATTAGCCCTTGACGGATGTTTGAAAGATGAGTGGGTCATTCAATTAACGATAAAATCAAGGCAATGATAACAGTGATAGCCAGAGTCATGGATGTTTGGTTGTATCATCATTCGGTCTCAAGAGCGGTGTTTTCTGGGTGCTTATCTGATCTTGGTTTAGGCCTTGGGGGTTTGTACTTGGAAAACATCGACCTTGACTCGAGTGATTATTGCTTTACTTTAATTATCTGCTTTGCTATGCTTGCTTCTCCTTAGTGTGTGTCTGGGGGCTATCACTGTAGAAAGAGGTGGAGTGGGATGATTTGGGTTCCTATTCCTTTTATCCCTTATGCTCTTTTGGTATGTTTGATAGTTGATTTACTGCTCACTAAGACTTTGTCTGACTCAAGGTTTTATGTCTCCTCTTATTACCTTGGGTTGTTCATCCACGTTTGGGATGGGCAGACTAGGTGACAGGTGGCAGGTGCTGATCTTGGTGGCTCACGCTGATGATGACGAAGACGAGCAGGAGGCTTTGCATATTATTTTCATATTCTATGTACTGGATATTCCGCTGTTTGTTGATTACTCTAAGTGCTATGTAGTGAGGCTTCTTGTATTCATGATTCAGACCATGTATAAAGCTATTATGATTAGATGATGATATTCTGTTCTATGGGAGCTTCACTATATTATATTTCTCTATTGTATTTTATCCATGCGCTGTGAGTTTTACGATAGAGTCTGCGATGTTTATTTTACCCTTGACGGTCACTCATGGCTGCCTGGCACACTTTTAGCGCACCATTCCCTTGTTTCCGTGCGGGAGTCATGGGCGGTCGTCTCATTTGGTATCAGAGCTTTGGTTAATCGATTTTAGCCAACGCTCGCTGACGTAACTACGTATGAGAGACGTAATTGTATTTTGATGAATGATGACTATATATAATATAGTAGTTTAGAAGGATTTGAACTCCTTATGCAGCTGTTTCTCAAGGTGTTCTAAGTCATTCCTTTTTGTAGGTATTAAGGATGAGTCGAAGGGGGAGACCAGCTGCTAGGGAAGCTGTTGATTATGCTCCTATGTTTGAGGCCATGATGACTTCGATCATGAGAAGGATACCAGCTTCAGGGCCATCAGTAGATGTTGGAGTTCAAGTTCAAGCTCCAAGACCGGTGGATTTTGCTAAGCTTTGTAAGGATTATACTGCTCTTGGAGGGAAGGTTTTCTTGGGAACGAAATCGACCATTGAAGTGCAGAGATGGATGGATGCTTGTAGGAGGATCTTTGGAGATTTAGGAATTGAGGATGCAACTAAGAGGAAGCTTGCATCGAGACAGCTTCAAGGGAGAGCTGCTGATTGGTGGAATTCTATCACCATAGACACTCCAGAAGAAGAGATTACTTGGGAGCAATTCCAAGTTAGATTTGAAGCCAAGTTTATCTCTACAGCTCAGAAGTCTGTTTTGTTTAAAAAGTTTGTTGAGCTCAAAAAAGGTGGGAGATCGGTTCTTGAGTACGTTTCTGAGTTTGAGGCCTTGTCCAAGTATGCTCAGTCGTATATTGAATCTTCTTATCAGAAGAATGAGAAGTTTGTGACAGGCTTGGACAGTTATCTTGGAAGGCAGTTGGTGGATCATCTGGACGATCCATTTGAGAAGCTGGTGGAGAAAGCTCTCAGGCACGAGAGTTTGTTTCCTAAGGAAGTATCTGTTGTTGCTGTGACCAAGGAGGAGTCTAAACCACAGCAGGGTGGAAACAAGAAGAGGAAGCAGCAACAGCAGAAGGGTAAGGATGGTCAGAAGAAGCTGAAGGGGGAAAAGACCTGCTATAATTGTCGGCAGAAGGGCCATCTCTCCAAGGATTGCAAGAATCCGAAGGTGTTGTTGAAGTGCTAAAACTGTGATAAGCTGGGGCACATTAAGAAGAACTGTCCGGAACCGATAAAGGACAGGCAGGTTGTGCAAGCTTATGCTTTGGGGGCTGTCCCGTCATCTTCGAAAGCTCCTACTGCTGAAGAGAAGGGGAAGAGTGTGGTGGTTCAAGGTACTCTTTCCATTTGTGGTGTTCCAGTTAGAGTGTTGTTTGATACTGGAGCGTCGCATTCTTTTGTTTGTGATGATTTGGTAGGCCGGTTAGGTTTGAAACCGGATATTGTTGATAGGCCACTGGTTGTGACAAATCCAGTTGGGGTTTCGTCATGTCTGTGTATGATATGCCATGGTCTAGTTGTGTCGAGTCATGATTACTCGTTTGTTTGTGATTGCTTTGTTCTGAACTTTGCGGGGTTTGGAATTATTTTGGGTATGGACTGGCTTAGGAAGTATGCGGCAAGGATTGATTGTGAGAGGCTGGAGGTGACAGTCGGGAATGTGGAAGGGCGAAAGATTGTGATACGATGTAAGCATGAGGAAGGCGTCTTCATGAGCTTCATGTATTCGCTGGTTGTTCCACGGGATGGACTGTCATCGGTGCCTATTGTGAATGGATTTGAGGATGTCTTTGACGAAGTCAAAGGGTTACCGCCGCATAGAGAGATCGAGTTTCGTATCGATCTAGTTGAGGGAGCCAGACCCGTTGTGATGCCTCTTAGGCGGATGGCGCCTAGGGAACAGCAAGAGTTGAAGGTGCAAGTTGATGACCTTTTACGGAAAGGATTCATTCGGCGTAGTGTGTCCGAATGGGGTGCACCAGTTGTGTTCGCAACCAAAGCGGATGGATCGTTGAGGTTGTGTGTCGATTATCGTGAGCTGAATAAGGTGACTAAGAAGAACAAGTATCCATTGCCGAGAATAGATGACTTGTTTGATCAGCTTCACGAGGCTAAGGTGTTTTCTCAGATGGATTTGGCAACGGGATTTCACCAGTTAAGGGTGGCGAAGGATAGTGTGCCGAAGACTGCTTTCAGGACACCATCCGGTTTTTATGAGTGGCTGGTAATGCCGTTTGGATTGACTAACGCACCAGCATATTTTGTGGATCTTATGAATAGAGTGTTCAAAGATCAGTTGAATAAGTTCGTGCTTGTGTTCGTGGATGATATTCTGATTTATTCCAGAACTGAGGAGGAACACAAGACACACTTGAGGATTGTTTTGGAAATCTTGCGGAAACATCGGCTGAAGGCTAAGTTTTCGAAGTGTCACTTCTGGAAAAGTGAAGTGAGGTTCTTAGGCCATGTTATCTCTGTAAATGGGATAGCGGTTGATCCCGCTAAGGTGGCAGCGATCCAGGATTGGGTTAGACCTAAGAATGCATCCGATGTGAGAAGTTTTCTTGGATTAGCAGGATATTATCGTCGGTTTATCAAAGACTTTTCCAAGATAGCTGCACCATTGACAGGATTGACGAAAAAGAATCAAGTGTTTAGATGGGATGATAAGTGTGAGCAAGCTTTCGTAATCCTGAAAGAGCGACTGACAAGTGCTCCTGTTTTGACCATTCCTAGTGGGAATGATGAGATGGTGGTTTACACCGATGCATGTGGTACTGGACTTGGAGCAGTGCTAATGCAGAAAGATAAAGTTGTTGCGTATGCTAGTCGACAACTGAAGCCGCATGAAAGGAATTATCCGACACATGATTTGGAGTTAGCGGCGATTGTATTTGCTTTGAAGATGTGCAGACATTATCTTTTGGGAGTTCGATTCGAGTTGTTTACGGATCATAAGTCATTGAAGTATCTGTTTTCCCAAAAGGATTTGAATCTTCGGCAGCAACGGTGGCTAGAGTTCTTGGCATCGTATGATTTTGGTATAGCTTATACTCCGGGAAAAGGTAACGCAGTAGCTGATGCGTTAAGTCGAAGACATGCAAGATTGGGAGCCATGTTTTCGGAATGGAAGAGTCTCGAGTATTTAGCTGGATTTGACTTCAGGCCTAGATGTGAATTAGAACCTGAAATGTTGGCAAACTTATCGATAAAACCTACTCTTGTGGAAAGGATTGGCGAGAGCCAAAAGCGAGACGGTAAGCTTGTCAAGATTATCCGTAACTTGGAATCTGGATTGGAACTACAGAAGGATAAAGGATTCGAGGTCGATCGAGAGGGTTGGCTTCGGAAGCAAGGACGACTAGTTGTTCCAGATATAGATGAATTGAGAGATGAAGTTCTGAAGGAAAGTCATCACTCGAAGTTGACAATTCATCCAGAAGGAAATAAGATGTATCGGGATATGAAGAGAATCTATTACTGGGAAGGTATGAAGAAGGACGTTGGAAATTTTGTTTCCAAATGTATGAACTGTCAGTTGGTAAAAGCTGAACAGAAAAAGCCAAGTGGATTACTTTAGCCATTAGAGGTTCCTACATGGAAGTGGGAGCAAGTGTCGATGGATTTTATCGATGGCCTACCTAGAACCAAGGCGGGAAATGAAGGGATTTGGGTCATCGTAGATCGGTTGACCAAGAGTGCAAGGTTCATTCCTGTTCGATCGACTAGGACTGCATCGAAGTCGGCTGAGCTTTATGTTAAGTGGATAGTTCGATTCCATGGTGTTCCGAAGAGTATAGTGAGCGATCGAGACCCATTGTTCACTAGTGGATTTTGGAAGAGCTTCCAGGAGGTTTTGGGAACTGAGTTGTGTTTGAGTACAGCTTATCACCCTCAAACAGATGGTCAGACTGAGAGAGTCAACCGAGTTTTGGAAGATCTTCTCAGAGCCTGTGTTTTGGATTTCGGAGGATCATGGGAAGATCACCTCCATTTGGTGGAATTTGCATATAATAACAATTATCAGTCAAGTATTGGTATGGCACCATATGAAGCACTGTATGGAAGACCGTGTAACTCTCCGACATGTTGGTTGGAAACTGGAGAAAAACTGATACTTGGGCCAGAGATGATTCAACAGACTTCGGATTGTATAGAGATCATTCGGCGACGAATGAAGGCAGCCCAAGATCGTCAGAAAAATTATGCCGATAATCGGCGTAAGGATTTGGAATTCGACGTAGGCAATATGGCTTTTGTGAAGATTTCTCCACTGAAGAATGTTATTAGATTCGGGAAGAAAGGAAAGTTAACTCCGAGATTTGTTGTACCATTCCCGATTATCGAGCGAATTGGAAAGCTCGCTTATAGATTGAAGTTACCGGGAAAGATGGCGGGTGTGCACAATGTTTTTCATGTATCGTATCTACGGAAGTATGTGCACGACTCGAGCACAGTGGTTTCTGCTGATAGCTATGAAGATTTGGAGGTTGATCCAGTTGTTAGAAGACCTCGTAAGCCGCTTCGTATTGTTGAAACCGATACGAAACAGTTTAGAAGGAAGACGATTACGTTGCTCAAGATACAATGGAGTGATGATGTTAACGACTGTACGTGGGAGGAGGAAGAGAGGATGAAGGCAGCTCATCCTGAACTCTTCGAGGTATGGCCCTAAGGTGTCGTGACATCTCATGAACTTGTAGCTTGTTCTAATCTTAGAATTCTGCATGCTAGGCTAGTAATTGGATGCATGGTTTGTTGGTTGCCATGGATGGTAGGCATGCGGAATAACTTTGGTTGCTCTTGTTTGTTTGGAATTTCGGGGGCGAAATTCCTAAGGGGGAAAGAATGTAACGACCTGTATTTTACGTGTCGATAAAGTCGTATAGATGTTAGATCGTGTGGGAAAGTTAACTCGTGTAGAGATTAACTCGTGGGGAAAGCTTAGGTCGGTATTCATGAGTCGTAGATGACCTAAGCGGATACGAGTTAAGGGTTTGGAGATAGGTCGTATGAAGATAGCTCGGTGATACGACTTAAGGTGAACCAACGGGTTAAGAAGGAAACGACCTAAGAGTTAGACGACCTATAGATTTGACCGGCTTAGGAGATTAAGCGACCTAAGGAAATCCCTGTGTAGTTAGGTTGGTTGAGCGACCTAAGGGGTGAGCGACCTAAGATAGAGGGGCGACTCAAGATAGTACGACCTAGTAGATAACAGGTTAGAGCGACTTAAGTATTCGAGCGACCTAGTAGAATGGGCGACCTATAGGGATGGGAGACCTAAAGGTTAGTGGCTTAAGTCGGTAGGACGAGTCAAGGATAGGTCGCGTGTGTTGTTAGGTCGGCTGTGTTTTCGGTCGTGTGGCCTGGGTGTGATTCTGTGTATAGTTAGGTCGTTAGACGACTTATAGGTGTTAAGTTGTTAAGTCGCGTAGGAGCTTGGGTCGGTAGGTCGTTGACTTGGGATTTGTTAGGTCGACTGTTGTGTTGAGTCGGCAAGGAGTTGAGTCGGCTATAGTATAAGTCGTTGAGACCCTGTGTTAGGGTTAGGTCGTGAGTCGCATGTAGGCCGAGTCGTGTGGAGTTGCCAAGTCGTTGAGTCGGTCATCATGTTAAGTCGTAGAGTGATGAGTCGTTTTCCCTGATGAGTCGTACGACCTTGTGTCTTAGTGTGTTGAGTCGTAAGTCGTTATAAGGCAGTGTTTTTAAGTCGCGTGTATACTGTGGGCCTTAGGTCGTAATATAGTTAGGTCGTAGCATGTTAGGTCGGCAACGACCTAAAGCCGAGCTACGAGTTACGACCTAAGGGGGCGACTAGCCTATAAATAGTGGAGTTTTGCTCACTTTTTGGCACCGGTTTTTGAAGCGACGAAGTGCTGCCATTTTGAGAGCTCGACTACAACATTTCTTCACTTCTTTTCTTCCCTTTGATCGAGTGCTAACATCCATCCAAGATCGAAGATCAAGATTGAAGATTGAAGAGCCAAAGTTGAAGATCTTCATCCTACAAAGCTAGATTTCATCGTTTGAAGCGATGTTTTGCCGGATCAAGCTTGGGTATTTGCTGTCCAGATCTGAAGTGGGTTTCTTTTGAGGTGTTTAGGTGTTTTGGTGAGTGGTAGTTATCTCTCACACGGACCCAAAGGAGTATATTGGATTGGTGGCTTGTTTGAGTGTTAAAGTTAGAGATTTCATGCATTTTTCTTAGTTCCAAGACTAGATTCATTACTTTTGAAGATGTTTACCTATGCAAGTTCAATTAACAAGTTATAGAGACAAAACCCATGTTTTATATTTGATAGATCTATGCTAAAATCCATGATTTCATATATGTTAGACTTATGCTCATTTATTTACGAAATTGCCATTATAGTTGATATTGCTTGATTAGATCTTGTTTGAATGCTTGATTGTTTGGATGTATGATTGATTTGATTGTCTCAAGTTAGCTCCTAGCTGATTTGGGACAAGATGGTTGAAGATGATTCAAAAGCTAAGTGGAAAGGCTCTTGAATGGTGAAAGCTGCTGTGGCATATGAAGCGGATGATGAAGCTCATATGGATGGGTTCGAGGACTTTGCCATGATATGTTGAGGCGAAGTATGATGATGAGATGGACTTTGCTAAGATGCGTTGGAGCAAAGCATGATGTGGAAGCCTTGGTTTAATCCAGACGGGATCATCCCAAGCGTGTTGATTACTCGATGATGCGGTTCGAGTTGGTGGATAATGGTGGATCGAGAGGTGCTTGAGCTATAATGAGAATAGTCGTCGAGGAGGATGACTAGAAGGCTGAGATCTTATCGTTATTGAAGGTTCTAGCAAGCTCAAAGCAAGAGTACGTTGGGTAGATCCGTTATACCCAGGCGCGGGTCATGATGACGTGCTAGTACTCTGGGTAGATTCGTTATACCTAGGCATGGGTCACGAGGACGTGCGGAGTTATGTCTAGAACCGGGGTTGCCATTAGCCCTTGACGGATGTTTGAAAGATGAGTGGGTCATTCAATTAACGATAAAATCAAGGCAATGATAACAGTGATAGCCAGAGTCATGGATGTTTGGTTGTATCATCATTCGGTCTCAAGAGCGGTGTTTTCTGGGTGCTTATCTGATCTTGGTTTAGGCCTTGGGGGTTTGTACTTGGAAAACATCGACCTTGACTCGAGTGATTATTGCTTTACTTTAATTATTTGCTTTGCTATGCTTGCTTCTCCTTAGTGTGTGTCTGGGGGCTATCACTGTAGAAAGAGGTGGAGTGGGATGATTTGGGTTCCTATTCCTTTTATCCCTTATGCTCTTTTGGTATGTTTGATAGTTGATTTACTGCTCACTAAGACTTTGTCTGACTCAAGGTTTTATGTCTCCTCTTATTACCTTGGGTTGTTCATCCACGTTTGGGATGGGCAGACTAGGTGACAGGTGGCAGGTGCTGATCTTAGTGGCTCACGCTGATGATGACGAAGACGAGCAGGAGGCTTTGCATATTATTTTCATATTCTATGTACTGGATATTCCGCTGTTTGTTGATTACTCTGAGTGCTATGTAGTGAGGCTTCTTGTATTCATGATTCAGACCATGTATCAAGCTATTATGATTAGATGATGATATTCTGTTCTATGGGAGCTTCACTATATTATATTTCTCTATTGTATTTTATCCATGCGCTGTGAGTTTTACGATAGAGTCTGCGATGTTTATTTTACCCTTGACGGTCACTCATGGCTGCCTGGCACACTTTCGGCGCACCATTCCCTTGTTTCCGTGCGGGAGTCATGGGCGGTCGTCTCAGTAATGTGATGTAATGTAATAACTAATATAGTTCTTTGATTTAAAGATACTCATTTATCTATTATATATTGTTCCACTGCGATTGTGAGATTCTGATATGGTTTCAGTTACTTCTTCTTTCTTTCTTTCTTCTTCTATCTTCTACTTCTTCTTTAACCCTAACGATTCGGTTTTCTGGCATTCGATTGTTCAGCAGTTGATACAGTGGACGTATTAATGTCGATTTTCGGAAGTCGAAAAATTCTGGTTGTTACAATCTGGTATCAGAGCATTTGGTTAAGTGACAAACTTGGCTCTGTTGGGTGTTACTCATTAGAGATAGAGTCAGCAGTACTCTAGAATGAGAGTGAGTGTAATAATAGATATGAGTGCGTATTTGTTAGTGAATATAAAATTGTTTTATATTTTGTTGATTGGTTTGTTGAGTGGTATATGGATTCTGGTCAATACGAGTAATTAACGTTAGTGATAGGAATCTCTAAACACTTGTACAGAACAAATTCGACACGATATCGATTTAAAATAGGGTAAATGAAATAATTTTAACTAAAATTATTTTCGTATATAAAAGAGAGAAAGAGAGAATTTTCTATGAAATATTATAATATATGATTGCTTGGTTGCTAGAAAGTAATGATATTAAATTATTGTCATTAATGTTGAAAAAGAAAGTGAAATCGTAACTCCAAAGTTAAGAGATAAATTCACATACAAATAGAATTGGAGAATATAAATTGTAAACGTGATTTGTAATTTGAAGTAAAATTCCAGAGGAATATTTGGAAATGTTTTGACAAGGGTTTGCAATTTGGAAAAGATTAAATTCCTTTTTGAGTTTGAAATGGTTTTCAAGGGTTTGGAAAAATGTTTTTGGAGGGATAAAAGCTCTAAACTCTTTATGGTCGCTGGAAAATCACTTCGATGACGACTGCAGCATCATCGGTATTCATTTTCGGGTTTCCAAAAGAGGGATTGCTGCCAAGTTGTTTTAAATGGAAGTTGTTTGGAAAACTTGGGTTTGGGTTTTGAAATTCAAAGGATAATTTGAATTGGTTTCAAAAATGGTTTCGAAATGTTGGAAAGACTCTGGAATGTGATAAAAATAGTTACGGAATAAAAGTTATTGAGTTGGAAATAAATTTGGGGTAGAAACAAATGAATTGAAATTGAGTTTGAATTATGGAAATAAATTTATGAAAGAATGAATTTACAACTGCGAGTAAATGAAATTGGAAACGAAATGTTGAAATTCATCTTGAAATTGCAAGCAAATTGAAAATTTGTCAAGTTGAATCAAATGAAGCTAAGTATTAAAACAAAATTAGTAAGTAAAACTAATTAAAGAAATGACAAATTTAATATGGGTTAAAATGAATTGAATTCAACATTTATAAATAAAGGGTAAATTAAATTCATATGGAATTTGAAATCCAGTTTATATATAAGTGGTTATAAACCGAAATAGTGAATTGAATTGTGTTTGGGAACGAACAAAAGAAGAAAAAACTAAAATTGAAAACTGAATATCGAAAACCAATTCAAATTGTGCGAGATGAAATGAGTTAGAACTTGTAATTAAATAGTAAAAGAAACCAATTTAAAATAGCAAGATGAATCAGTTGTGAATGAAAAATAATTGATAAAATTCAATATTCAGAAGGGAAATTGAATCCAAATAGAATTGAAATTGTAAATTGAATTCAAATAAAATTGATAATGTGAGATTGAATGAAAATGGATATTATGGCTAGTAGGATATACAGGTGTATTAAAGGAAATTGTGATTTTGATTTCGAAGATATAAAAATTTAGTTGCTCGACAAAAGGTACGTATTTGAATTTCAGTATGAAATTTGATGATTTTCTTATCCATCCACTTGGCTTTTTCTTTTCTTTTTGAAATTTGGGGGCCGTAGTGCCATTTTTGTAGTCGTACCGAGCTAGCAGTGCAAAGGAGACGCTGGCGAAATTTTTCGAAAATTTAAGGCGTTAGAATATTTTCGAGAAAATTGGAAATTTTGAAAATTATAACTTTGATTTTGGAGTGAAAAGTTAAACGATATAGTTAGTTTTGAAAAGATAACTAATTATGATTTGAAAACCTAGTAAAGTTATTGTAAGAAGTTTAACTATGGATTTTGGAAAAGTTAAATTGTTTAAATGAATTTGAAATTTAATTTGAAAAAAATGGTTTTGAAAAGTTAATGGATTCTGTAACTTTTTCTTACTTGGCAATTTCGAGGACGAAATTATTTTAAGGGGGGAAGTTTGTAATGACCCAGAATTTCTATCATTTGAAATTCGTATATTTAATTGATTTTAAATATTAAGAAGTAAAATTTGTAAGTCGAATAAATTTTATTTTGAATATCTGGATTTAATTGGATAATTAAATCGATAATTTAATATTTGAAATTACGGATTTAATTGGAAATTGGGTTTAAAGTGATTAAAATTGATTTATAAAGTTGTATTTAATCATATTGGAGTTAGAATGATGTTATAGAACTTTTAAAAATCGAATTAAAAGTTAATTTATGGAAATTGAATATTTTAATATTTAATTGACGAGTAAAAATAGCCATTTTTCAAACGTTCTCGGATTTTATCAAAACTAGTTTCATCAGATTCGTAATGTTATATTATTGTAGGATTTCAAATTTCGTGTCAATCGGATTTATGGTTTGTCCGGGGCGAGCTAAAACGCACTAAAATCGGTTTAAGTGAATTTTAAATTTAAAATAGTCGATTTGAAAACCTATCTTTCAAATTTGATCGAATTGGCTCCCAATATATATTCCATTGCATTCGAAATGGGGGTAAAACATTATAAACGCCAGGCAGCACGCTTCATTTGGAGTTCGGAAAAATCTCGGGTGAATAGTGTTTCGGAAATTTTCTATAAAAGCAACTCTATCATTTCATTTTTCACAAACCCTAACTCACTTAGGTCAGGCCACCATTTTCATTTCCAATGGCCAGAAATGCTCGATACTTCCTCTTCAATTTTCTTCCAATCTGTCGAAAATCACGAAAATCCTTCAACTAGGGAAGTGTTAAGCACAACGAGATCTCCAACTTCAACGGCTATGATCGAAATCAAGGCGACGAATCGTCGACAATTTGCGTTCAAACACGCGCTGTTCGTGGGTCAAAATATAAGCGTAGAGGTGGCCGAGTTCCACGCCGTTATGGTGTAGGTCAGCTCGAGACGAGCTTCCATTCGGCGGTGTTCGATCATCTTCAAATTGCTTATGGAGGTCGTGAAAATTCGATTTATAATGGCGGCCATTTGGGTCGCTTTTTTTCTGGGGGAGAAGAACACATTGCGTGCGGAAAGGATTGCAGGGGCTTGAATCGAATGGTCCAGATGATGCAGGTTGTAAAATATAAAAGAAAATGTAAATAATTATATACTAAATTCGTTCAACCTTTAAAAATTGATATCTTGTTCATACGAGGTCGAAAATTGACGAAACGAATTACGTTGGAATCGTATTAACGAATACTACGCGATGGAGCTGGATTAGGATTGGTTGGAGCTAGTGTGAATTTTGGGTAAAATTAAACGCTCGTTTAATTTTATTCGAAATAATACACTGCAACTGTTATTGGAAGCAAGGTGAGAACTTCTCACTTAATCGAATTGTGTTTCGATTTAAATTTTAAATAGTTAAATTTAGAATTGTTTGATTGGGTGATTGAATGATAATTGTTATCTATTGAATTGAAATAGACCCTATACGCCGTATATTAAGCGGATGTTATTTATTAAACACATATACCGCGATATTCCATCTTGAAGTGGAATTGGTATTATATAAGTACTTGTAGTTGATTTTCCCGCATTACATAGCGGATGAGACCCTAGTGCGCCACATAATAGCGGATAATATTTTATATAAACCCATGTACCGCGATATTCCGACTAGAAACGAGATTGGTATTTTGCTAACATCTATGGATGCAGGGAAACAGGTTGGAGGGATCCAACTGGATTCCTCAACGGTATGGATTTATCTACAGATATTGTGATATATTCTGTTATCATATGATATATGATTTTTGGATGCCGTGGTTGATGTTTTGGTGCTGTTGCAGCATTGGGCCTATTTTTGAAGTTTTAAAAATGTTAAAGCAACGATTTTGAATTTAAAAAGGATTTTTAAGTGATTTTTGAAAGTGTGCATTTTATTGAATTTTGGAATTGATTCATTTTAAATAAATAAACGTTATAATTTTTATGTTATAAAAATTATGATTTTTGTGAAATATAACCGAAATGTGATTTTTAAAATAAGTAGTTGATTTATTTGTAAAATGGTATAAATTGGGATTTTTGAATTATTATAAATGGTTTATATAAAAGATTTATAAAATTGCTATTTACAAATTAAAAATATTGGAATTATAAAATGATTTTTTTTGAAGTGTTAAAATGAAATATAAATGGATTTCATAAGTGAATGAAATTTATAGATTTGTAAATTGTGAAGTTATAAAATGAATAGATTTTGTAAAATAAAAGATTTATGAGTAATTAACTTATAAATCGGATTTTGGCATGTAAATGGGATATGGATAGAATTTGTTAATAAAGTGATTTTAAAAGTTGAAGTTGTTATAAAATACAAATGGAATTTATAAACATTGTTTTATAAATTCGAAATCAATTGAATTTGATAAGTAAATATGAAAGCTTATTAAAGGAGATATATCCACAATTTTGGACAGTGGATAATCCTTTGAAATAAAATGTGTAGAAATGTTGAATTTGGTTAACAAGTATATTCACGATTTTGGACAGTGAATAATATATTGAAGAAATGTTTTGGGGAAGTGATCTTTTAAATAGGATTTAAAACGATTTGAAGTCGTTTTAAAATTTGTTAAGTATCGAAACCCTAGATTTCAACATTCATTGTTGAAATAGACGTTTTCGAGAAATAAGGAAATGGTGGACAATAACACTGTTGTTATAGTAAATGATTTTCAAAAGGAGATGTTTTATATAGTATTGGGATTTATATATCTATCTTAATTTCGAATCCCTATACTAGTGATTTTGGGTTGTCGTAACGATGTTTTACGCAACATTCGTTTTGACTCAAATAAATGTGTTTAAGAGAATGTATTCCTTAAAGAATAAAATATATACTTAATTGTGATTTAAGTATATTGAATATTTTCCAAATGTTGAAAATAAATAGATTTGTGAATTACTTATTATTTAATAAGTATGGAAATGTTTTCCAATATGATGTGAAATGTTTTGAGATATATCTTTTAAAGATAAATTGGAAGTGAATATTTGAAATCGATTTGAAAATCGTATATCAGTGGATATTTGGAAATTTAAATTCACCATGGAATTTGTAATGGAAAGAGAAATTTGTTTAAAAATAAATATTGATTTATTTTTGAAGTGTGGAAACAAATTTACGGATTATCTTGTAAAGATATTTTTGGAAAAATAAATAATTTGGGAAATTATTTGAAATCTGGTGATGTTGTGCATATCTATTAATAGCTAAATAACCGACTATCAATATTTACCTTTAAATGGGTATTTGTTTGTGATTTGCTTGAATTTAAATGCTACACTTATTTTAAAAATAAGCGCTCGTTATTCGGTTTAGCTGGGAGAGGACCCTTGGGTCATAAATCCCATTCCGAATAGTGATATGTCGTAATGGATAGCATTTGAAGACCGGTGTTGAAGATCGAATATTTTCGAAAGCGGAAGGATTACCGTCGAATGTCTCTACAACGGCTGATCTTCGATATAGAGATTTTATCACCCTTTGTGATGGGAAGTCCGGTCGTGATTAGTGAATATCCGAATTGCAAGGGCTTCTTTGGAAGTGCCTTCGGTTCCGTTCGATCTCGGAACGGACTTGTATGGATGTGTGTATGACGTTACAATTTGAGATGTAAAGCTGGTTTCTATCAAATACGTTTCTGTTAGTGGCGGAGAATTTATTCTCTTAGCTTAACACCCTTCTCTGAGACGTACGAGCTCAGAGGTTATGTAGTTGATGGTTACTAGTGATGCATTCCCAATTTGGTAATATGGCATACGAAGTGCTGCTGATCATTTGTTGATCAAAGCATAGCTTTTGTATAAAGCATAGCTTTGTGGACGAGACTTCGTCGGACCTCACACCCCGAAAATGGTCGAAACAGGTAAGATGCAGCAAGGTTTTAGGGAGTAGCGCCCCTTAGGGTATGTGCATTTCCTTCTGGATAGAGGTGGTATCATGGTATGGAGCCTAGATATTTAACCTTTGTTGTGGCTGTGGCATACTCGTGTCAGTAGTTACCTACTTTTGCAGAGGTAACCCGCCTTATGTTGGCAGAGATCCGGTTAGGTTCTCGGGGCGTCTTTCCAGAGGCGTACTCATGTGGCAATGGGAAGTTCCTTGGACTGACCATTTGTTAGAAATCCAAAGAAACAATACGAACCCTTTAGGATTGCAAATTGTATAACCTGCCTCCTCAGGAAGTAGCTATAGCAGGCATAATATAATGGTACTTATGCTGGCTAAGATTTATATTATATACTTTCGAAATGGTTTTCCTTTGCACTTATAGTAATAATATCAAGAAATTCTCTCGTATCAAGCATGTTTGACTATCATAAGGAGAAATCTCCTCCAATTCTGCGTTTGCATTGTGTGTCGCAGGAGGCCTTATGATAGTTACATTTTCTAAAAGTATTGTGGATCTATTTTAAAAATATTTTTTTTGTTTGTTTTTTTAAAGATAAACTGTTTAAGTTCTCACACCAGTCTCATGATTGACCTAGAGTGTATTGTTTCCTTCCTAAACTCTAGGTGCCCACCAATTTCCACAAGGGCAGTCTAGAGTAAGGTTATCCGGTCATTCTGGAATTCAGGAGTTGCTATGGAGCTCAGGAGCAAGCTAGATGGCATGGCGTATCAACTAGTATTTAGTATTTCTTTTCCATTGATTGTTGTTGTAAACCTTGAAAATGTAATGTAATGTGATGTAATGTAATAACTGATATAGTTCTTTGATATAAAGATACTCATTTATCTATTATATATTGTTCCGCTGCGATTGTGAGATTCTGATATGGTTTCAGTTACTTCTTCTTTCTTTCTTCTTCTATCTTCTACTTCTTCTTTAACCATAACGATTCGGTTTTCCGGCATTCGATTGTTCGGCAGTTGACATAGTGGACGTATTAATGTCGATTTTCGAAAGTCGAAAAATTCCTATTGTTACATGGTATCTACCCTTGATTTTTAATTTGGGAGTGTGTTCCGAGATGGGCGGTGGTAGCTGCTATGCGTTATCACCTGTCCGGATATACAATTGTTATATCTACCTTGGCATTGCCTAGAGTGCCGTGTCGTATGCCCTATCACGCCTTCTACGAGTTTGTTTTGTACAATACATGTGGAGTGCCCTCTGATAGCCTCAAGTTTATGGAGGAGTTACGTTACTGTATATACTATGGGAACATATAAAAATGTGTTAAAGGGGATATGGGTAACGTCTTAACACTATTTTAATACTTTTATTTTACTGTAGACATATTGTAATAGCGTATTGTACTACATAGTATATAGTTTAACGGATCCTTAGGAGATGTGAATCCCGAACATCTCTTAAGTTATTGCGTTCACGTTAGATACTGGATAGGAGATGTCAAGCACCGTAAACACCTTTGACGCCGTTCCACTCATATTTATTTATCGTTGATTTAACTTACATAAAATCGTTTAGTTCTGACTCGAGTGTTTTGTCTTTTCAATTCGCTCGGGTCAGCCTGGGCATTTTAGGGTTGAAGACATTATTTGTAGAGGACGAAGATGAAATTTTTTACTATTATTATTTATGATATGTATTCCACTGCATCATGCAGTTCCGCTGCATTTATTTATTTATTTATTTCTGTTCTATGTAATTCTGATGTTTGTGTCGTAAAGAATAATCAAATGTATATTTTAAAACAGCTTCATGAACTGTTATTTGATTATTATATTTTTTCATTCTGCTGTGAGATTCTGGATTGGTTTTTTTTCTTCTTCTCTTTTTCTTATTTACCCCATAACAATCTGCCCTTTGATTGGTTTGAGTTCGGCATGTATGTCTGCTTAAAACATCCAAAAAGGCAGGTCATTACAGTTGGTATCAGGGCTTTAGTTTAGCGATAACCTTAGCTTTGTAGGTTCTGACTCATTAGAAATAGAGTAGTAATATCCTAGAATGAGTCGCTGAGTGTATATATACGAGAGAACGTATTTGTTAGTGTTATAAAAGGTTTTTGTATTGTGATAATTTGTTCCGTTTTGTATTTATAAATTTCGGTTGGTGCATAGGACACTATGACATCGATAAGGGTTTCTAAACACTAAATAGGGCAGACCGACACAATATTTGTTTTGAAATATAGGTAAGAATATAATTTTTCCAATTATATATTTTGTATATATAAAATAATAAATTTTATAAATGATATAGTTGGATGTAATATGTTGTTTGTTAGGTAGAGAAGTTTTATAAATGTTTATTGAAAATTTAGATTTGTAAATAAAATAAATATAAGTTGGAAAATTTTAGAACTTTATTTCTGAGATTTTTGAAATTTCTTTTGAAAGATTTTGGAATATATTATTTTTATTATTTGGAAGTATTTTTCGATATAAATTGTCACGACCCGTCTTTCACTCCACAAAAAGACGCATCATGAGTAAGAAAGAAAGGGATAGAGAAGAGAAAAGATAGAGAAGAAAGACTTAAACAACATCAGAATCTCACAGCGGAATGTATAAAATATATTACATCACATAAGATATACACATCATATACATCACAAATTAGACAGTTATAAACACCTGTCTATTGTACAATACAAGTTTCATTCAAGACATCATCACAGGATTAACAAAGCGGAACCACTATATATCTACAAAAGCTGAAGCCTCCTACTCCATATCTCCCTCAGAATTCGTCAAAGAAAACATGAATCTCTTGGCTACTCATAAAAATTTGAGTACCTAAGAGTTTAATAAAACATAAAATAAACTCCGGGTCAGACATGGGTCTGATGTGAGTAAATGGGTTAAAGTTACTTAACTTTGAATACCTTTGAGAGAAAAGGTATCTCATAAGACTTCCCACACATAAACATGGAAAAGTTTTTACCTTACGATAACCAAACATTTGATAGGAAATCTGGTTATATTATAATAGGGTCTAGGGTTTTCAAGTAAATAGAAAATAGACGAAATTGTTACATTAATTAAATTCCAGCATTCTAGCCACAAAGTGTGTTATACAAGCAAGTCCGAAATCACTTATTGAAGATTGGATTCCATACAATGGTAGAGCACTGGGGTACCGCCCATCATAGTACGGGGCCTAGATCAGCGTACCGAGGATCCTCCCGATCCCCTACAACACAAGGCCAGAACCATCCCTTACTGGATAGTCCCGAACAAGACAACCCTACAGTTGGCCTCGAACCAACTTCCCACTAACCCGAATATAGACAGGGGAAAATCTTATCCTATTTGAGCGCGACTCACTTAGCCTTGCTGCACCTTCCCTGTTTTAGCCATTCTCAGTTGATGAGGCTTGAGGCTACGGTTACCTTTATAGAACACATCTATCTTAGAATGCTCATTTTCCTCTATTGACAATTTTTTGAAACCATTCAATCCATGCAAGTTCGTTTCGGGTTCGAACGAAACTGAAGGCATTATCTCATTACACTCATTTTGGAATCACCCTCAGAGTTAACAACAATAGCCCTTGCACTCTGAAACTCCTTCTCAATCTTCACTTTGAGATTTCATGACCTATCATTTAACTTGGATCGATGTGGTTTTCGAAAAATCAAACTTGATCTCCGATCCCGCTCTCATCGAAATCCAAACGTTTCTTAAAGGTCAAGTTGTTTAAGGTTTAAACAATTCTATATATTATCTATATTCACACAGATAGATAATTCACATATTCATAGATAGATAATCCATACTATCACAATTCAAACCAACATCTCATATCACAAAGCAACACATATCACATATCAGAGATGTCACATAATCCAAGGCATTCAACATCATTTAATCATCCATAAGCAAAGATTAATTAACCACACATCCCTAATTAATTTAAAATAAATTAAATTAATTACATCCATTACTAAAAATCCTACTTACTTAACCATTAATTAATTTCAAACCAATTAATTAATCATCCTTTAATTATCCATCTTAATTAATCATCCTTGATTAATTATTCTTTAATTACATTAAGTAACTAACCCTTAATTAATTACACAAATTAATTATTCCTTAACCATTAATCAATTCTCATTAAGTAATTATTTATTAATTACATTAATTAATGATCCTTAATTAATTACTTTCATAAATTAATTAACTATAGTTAATTTTTTCAATCCTTAATTAATTACATTAATTAATTATACTTTAATTAATCACTTATACTGACTCATTATCCTTTATTTAATCACATTAATCAACACTTAATTATTTTCATTAATTATATAAATTAATGATCATTTAATTACTTCATTAATTATTCTTCTAATTAATTTAATAATTAATCTTTAATTAATCACATTCACCAGTCAACCCTAATTAATCATATTTAGTAATTAACTATCCTTAATTACTTACACTAATTAATTAATTCCCATTAATTAATTATATTAATCAATTAATCCTTTAATTAATTACATTCAGTAATTAATTATCCTTACATTAATTACATTAATTACTTATTCTTAAATTAATTATATTCATTAATCTTATATTCATTAATCCTTAATTACTTCCATTAAGTAATTATCCTCCAATTACTTCATTTAGTAATTTCTCTTTAATTAATTAGATTCGGTAGTTATCCGTTAATTACTTTACTAAGTATTTATACTTAATTAATTCATAAGTGATTATCTTTAATTAGTTAGCCTAACTAATTAACTTAAAATTAATTACATTAATTAATTAATCAATTAACCATCACTTAATCACTAGTTAATGATTCACCTTACATTCATTAACTATCCACTAATTACTTCATTAAGTAATTATCCTAAATTACCATAAGCAATTAGCTTTTATTCATTTTACTAATTAATTCTTCTAAATTAATCTCAACCTTTACTAATTTAAAATGAATTCGTTAGTTATATTAAATACTTATTTACATCATTAGTCTTTATTAGAAACTAGGTAGAAATCGATATTATATAAAACAAAACAATTTAAGCATTAAATTTTAATATTTAACATCCTTGAAAACTTCTCAAACTTTTTTAATATATTTATATAAATTCTTATTCTTAAAAACTTAATTTTTATGTCTCTTAAAGCTTATCTACCTTATATATATATATATATATATATATATATATATATTAAAACTTTGTTAAACATTTATCTTTGAAACTAGTTAATTCTAAAACTTTAAAACTTGTTTCACTTTGCTTTTAAACTTGAAATATTTGCAAAAACTCAAAATTCTTTGTTTTTAATCCTTGAAATACTCTTTAGCTTTTTCCTAAAAAACTTTATGTAACGTCCCGCCTTTTCGCATGTTTTAAATCGACGATAAACCACACATGTCAGACTTAAAACATACAAAAGGGCGGATTGTTATGGGTAAAATAAAAAAAACAAGAAAGAAATAAAACAAAATAAAATCTCACAGCGGAAGGATAAAATATTATAATCAATATACAGTTCTTGAAACTGTTTACAAAATATTTAATTTTACTTATACAATATATATCAGAGTTCACATACCAATAAATATCAATGCAACGGAACAGTATGAGTATGGTGACTAAAATAATAATAATAATAGAAGTCTTCGTCTTCGTCCTCCAGAGCTAAGGTCTTCGAAATCCTGAAACGCTCGGACTGACCCGAGCGAATTAAAAAGACAAAACACTTGAGTGAGAACTAAAAGATCTTATGTAAGTTAAATTAACAGAAGTAAATATGAGTGCAGTAACTCAAAAGATGCTCGGGATTCACATCTCTTAAGGATCCGTTAAACTATTTACTATGTAGTATATTTCGCTATTATAATAGTGCCTAATTGTAAAATAAACTTACTTTTAAATAGCGTTAAGGGGTTACCCATATAGCCCTTAACACAAATAATGCCAATAGTCTATCCAGTACCGTAATACCTCATGATCGGGAGGCTACACGAGGATACTCCATAGGTACGACACAAATAGAAACTCGTACAAGGCGCGATAGGGTAGGTGACACGGCACACCTAGGCAATGCCATGGTAGGTATACCAATTACGCATCCGGGCTGGTGGTAACACGTAGTAGCTACTATCGCCCACCTCGGAAGAATTCCCCCATAAAATCAAAGAAATCAAAAGTGGCCGCCTAATCAATCCAAAGTCATAGCATAATATCGAAGAGGAGTATCCGATAAAGGGCGCTAACCCCCTTGGCTCGAGAATAGCTCCTGTTTTAGCCACCTTATGCCAACTCACGGGAGTCGGGTCCATGTATTTACCTTAAAGGAAATGTCGCCACCATCCTACTTCATTCTAGAATCTCCACCGCGTACACGGTTGTTAAAGTGGTTTTCGGGGTTGGCAGAGAGTATGACAACTTCCGATCTCAGTCTCTTCAACAATCAATCGTTATTATAACACCGCGGTTTTTCAAAACAATTTATACTTTAAACCAGAATATAATATCTCTTTCAAACCATATAAATACGATATCATTTATATTTTTAAAACCCAAATCAATATGATATCATTTTTATTTTATAGATATCTCTTTCCCAAAATCATAATATTTTTCAAATATATACGTTGAAACCATAGCTTTGAAACATAACTTTTAATACTTAATGGTTCAAATACTATATTACTTTATAAAATAAACAGATTCTTCAAATTTCACAATAAATTCCCAATATCAATTTGATCCTCCAAATAAACCACTTTAATTCCCATATATTTCAAAGCTTAAATATTCTATATTTCAAAACTTTACAGTTCATATATTTCAATTTTTAAATATTCCACTATTTCAAAAATGGATTTTTTGATAATTTAATATATATCAAATCAAATTCCTATTATTTGAATTTGAAATATTTACTTACTAAACAAATATTATTCAGGTAAAACCCTTAAACTTCAATAAAAGGATATTCTTTTAATTAAATTAACTTGATAATATTCTTTAAACAAATTTGATATTCGTTTAAATCCTCAAATCAAAAATCAAGTTATAAGATCATACCCTTTAAATCTTCATTTATTCACATTTCAAAACAATTTTTTCGAGCAAACTTCATAAATACTATAATTCACATCATATTCACATTTATCTTCAACTTTACTTTTATTTGAGTTATTATAAACTCTATATACAATAGAATTTCAAATATATACTTAACCATATTATATAAACGAAATCAACTTCATTATTTAGCTTATTTTAAAATTCGAAACAAATTTATACGTAGCTAAATTCAAGAATTTTCACTATATATATATCAAAATTTAATATTTATTAAACGGTATTCTTTCCAAAACCATAGCAAATCATTTCAAAAATAATTATATATATATAACGCGGTGAATGCATATAATTTTCTATCCTATGGTCAAGTGATACGGATATTCATCATTTCAATCCGTAATTTAAAAATAAAAATGCGGTTGTATATCATTTCAAACTGCAATCTCGAATGAAGTGAAATGCATAATAACTTGCAGTTTATACAATATAAATATAGCATCCATTCAACCATCATATCAATCATCAACACTTATCAATTTATCATCCAATTCAAACAATCACATCAATAAATAATAATTAATTACTGACAGTTAATTTTTCAATAATAAATTAAATAACCATTTAACTGTAGTTTATATGCAATAATAAATAAATTTAACTAGCAGTTATATGCAAAATAAATTTAACTAAAATTTTAACTGGCAGTTATATGCAAAAATGAGTTAAATAGCAAGTAAATTATATGAATGCAAATTAACTGAGATAATGATGAAATATATGCCAAACAGCTATAAATAAATTTCTAAACACATCATAAATCAATTTAACAAACATAAGGTATTTTAGAAGTTGTGAGTGGGTTAAAACACTCACTTTTTGAATTTAAATTGGATCAAAATCCAATTTAAACCCAAAATTTGCACAGTCTCCAAATCCATCCAAACCAGTGCCAAAATGTCCAGAATTTTATTACGATCCTAATAAAAAAAATTGTGCGTGAAACAGAGTTCGTATGTGAATGTTATTCGATTTTGAATCGTTTGAAACAAAATTTTATTAAACAACAAAACAAACTTACCTAATTAATATATAGGCCACGTCACACGGGTCATCCCCGTTCGATCTCCTGTATGCGTTTTTTTACCAGAGAACAAAACTCATGTTTTCCCCCCTTTGACTGAGGCTTTGACCGCCACATACTCCTACCACCGGCCACCATATGGTCGCCGACCATCCCTAAACTCTTCGACATGCCGAGCCGCTCCACCCTGGCGTCGAACGATACGGAGAAGAAGCCGGCGCTGCCACCCCTTTAAAACCCTAATTCAATTTTCACGACCAATCCGACCGTCATCACGTCGAACTACCCACTCCGATGAGATCCTCTCTCGACTCTCCACGTACCCATGCCTTCGATTTGACAATCCGACAATGATGATTTCGATGCAATCGGATGGCGAAACTTCGTTGATTTTTACTGGTCAAACGAGAAAATGAATCGAAAAACGAACACCAGCAGTGAATTACACTAGTCGAGGGCTTCAACGTATAATTTTTTCAAATTTTTTCGAGGACGTTGATATGAATTGTAATTGGATCTAGGGTTTGCAGTCATTGGAAAGGAGGAGTTGAGAAGAAGATATACGCATAGCCAAATGAAAATGAGGGGAATTAGGGTTTATAACATTATATTTATAGACAAAGTTGAAATAGGATGGATCGGATAAGATAGATGTACGCGCTAAACGATATATGGCCCGAAAAGCCCGTTTCGACTCAGGAACGAAATTGGGTAAACCCATATATCAAAATAGGTGTTTTAAAATATTCTAAATGCAATGGAAAAGGTTTCACGTCCAAATTCCATCGTATTAAGAAGTTATGCTGAAATCAATATTTTCAAATTGATTTCAATTAAATTGATTTCAAGGCGTTTCAATCCCATACGATCAAACGACAAGTCCGATCGATACGAAACTTGAAATCTTACAATAATTCATTGTTACGGATCCGATGAAACTTGTTTGGTCGAAATCCGAGTCAGTGGCCAAAATGGCTATTTTTCCATTAATTAAATAAATTAATAATTTAATTAAATCAAATTTCGTGTTTAAATTCTGAAATTTGCAATCTTTATCACTTTATAATTCTCAAATATTTACAATGTTTTAAACAATTCTTAAATGTGAATTTTGAGTTGGTTAATTCATAAATTCAAACGTTAACCTTAATTTCAATATTTATTAAATTTTGAAATTGTAAAATAAAACTCCAAAAATCAATTTATTAAATTCTGAACCCTTGTTATTCGAGTCTTATTTCAAAAAAAATGTAGCTAACATTGCTTTTAAGTCTTGGTTCCTAATATCCTCCCATTTTAACTTAATTTCAATGAACGTACAAATTAAATTACCTTTAATTGCAATTAATATTATTATTACAATTTAAATTCCAATAAATTAATAAATAAATTAATAATAAGTTAATTAAATCAAATTTACAATTCAACTTTAATTATTTGCAAATTTTGTCAGTTTGGATTACTTGGTAAATTTAGAATCCTTTAACAACTTTCTACATCAATTTATCATTGAATAATTCACAATTTACAATATTGAATTACATTTTCAATTTATCTAGAAATTAAAACAAAAATTCCCAAGGAATTTATTTATTTAGTTTTTAAATCCCGTTATTCACTAGATTGTCACCTCATAGTTACAATTCACATGGGTTTTGTGATGCCCCGCCTCTATACCCACGCTAGCCAAGAACACTACGGTGAATGCTGTCGACTAGCACGGAGAATAAGGCTGTTGAGGAGCGACCATCCGTGTAATTTCTTTGCGCGAGCACCGATATGTCAGATAATATAACATGCATTCTATTTCAAGAGGAAATCCGACATACCGATACAAACTCAAAGCTACTACACGGTGGCTATATAAATCCTTCGGAAAACAAATATAGAAATAAGCATAACACAAATCAGTCACAGACAATTCATATCACAAAGGCAGAATAAGATATGAATATTACACTAGAAAGTGTACATCAGAGTAGTGGTCTAAAAAGATCCATAATATCACAAAAGAACAGTTACACGAACTACACAAAAGAATAAGTATACATTAAGGAGTCTATATCTCAAATGTATACCACAAAATAACTACTAATCTAAGTAGTTAACCCAAAAGTCAAGGAGTTAATCCCGGATGAGAAGTCAAGCAGAAGCACCTGTAACATCTCGGTCTGACCCGAGTATTATTTAATAAGAAAATATTAAACGGATCAGTCTAACTATAAATATCAGATGAAACGATATAGAATAAGAGATATGACTAAACACATAATAATCACAATGCCAAGCTGTGATATATATATATATATACTTAGTTCATAATCATCAAGAGATTAATCAATGTCACCAAATCTACACAAGAATCAAAGAAACATCATACTCCTTATTTCGTTCACCATACCATAAATATTGACGATAATATCAATGTCAATCACAAAAGTCAATGACACACAAATTCCAGAAGACTACGCAAGAAATCCAGAAATCACTAAAGTCAATGACATACAAATTCACCAATGCACAAATATTGATAAAACTTATCAATGGAAATCACGAAAATTGGTGAAACACAAATTCTAGGAATCTACACAAGAAATCCAGAAATCACAAGGGGGGAGGCCTATCACAAACGGGAGCATAAAGCCCACCAACACGTGTATCACAAACGGAACGCTAATTCCATGGTCGCTAACCATCACAAATTGAGTCGAAACTCCACAAAACGGGGTTTAGTCTCCCTCGCAGACAAAGAGACATCGCACATTGCTAGTCTAAATCACAAAGATGATCGTCATGATCAACGAGAAGTGTCAATTACACTAAGCTAGTAAATATATGAGTTTAGCTTCATGTCCCATAACCACTTGCTTAACTTAAATATTTACGAACAAACTGTAAATCTCCACTAGAAAATTGTCACAAGAGATTCAGTCGAACAAGTCCAAGAATTAACCGGCGAAGTAAACGCAAGCGTTTCATACCACTTGTTTTACTAAGCCATTTAATTAGATTTCTCATACGAGTGAGGTAAAGGTTTGTATATACTAATAGATTGGAAAACGGTTTTATAAACGAATTTGGTATTAAAATAGAATTGAAATCGTTTGAGGAAAGAGTTTTGATATTTACTACTAGTATTGAAACCTTTATATTTTAAAAGTGACAAAACACGAAAATGATTGTAGAACAATCAACCACCAAAATTCACATTCAAAGACGTGCATAAAAATCCAAAGAAATCGATCCGAATCCATCAAAATGGGTATTCTCAAAAATTCCAAGAAGAGAAGTCATTAAAGTTGTAGCAGCAACAAGTGGGAAATAACACGAATCAATGGAATTCGGAAACCAAGAAAAAACATGCACAAATAGGCACAATAAGGCAAATTGGTGCAGGTCAGTCGACTGACACAAAGGTCCAGTCGACTGAACTAGAAGCAGGGAAAAATAATTTCCTGCAGTCAGTCGACTGACCTAAAATTTCAGTCGACTGGATGCAGGAAAACAGAGGACCCGAGCCTCTGTTAGCTACCTTCGTAATGCCTATGTGCTACAGCCAGTCGACTGACCCAAAGGTCCAGTCGACTGACTGGCACCAAGGCTGTTTTCTTAGCCTATGAAATGAAGATGCAATCTTCATCAAAATGTAATCGAGCGAGCACGGTCACTAAGGGTTTATGCAAATCGACTACCCGGTCCAATAAGCTCTTCGATGCATCACCAAAAACAAGTTCAAACAACAAAGCTATGATTTTTGAAGATTTGAACTCAAAACACTAAAAATTGGAATATACACCAAACCAAAACCAAATGCACATGAATATGTGTTAGGAATTCATACCTAACAATCAAAGATAATCATAGAGCTAGATGTGAGATTAAAATATCACCTTTTCACAGAATCAAACAAGAAGAAGCTTGAAAGCAAATGGAGAATCAACCTCTCTTCAACACAACCCAAATGAGCTTGAATCTATGCTCAAATCAAGAACATTCCCAAAATTAGGTTTAGGAATATCTGAAATTGGTAAGAGAATAAGTTGGAGAAGAAGAAGAGAAGCTTACCAATGGGTTCTTCTTGAGTTTGGAGCTAGGAATTTGATTTGCAAGAGAAACTAGGGTTTTGGAGTTTTAATTTCCAATCTCTCCCACCATTAAAGCTAAGAAAACTGAAAAGAGAAAGAAGTGAGGGAGAATGGGGAGAGTGGTTCAGTTTTGGAGTATAAGTTAACATAGGGCTGAGCCCAAAAACCAAACCCAAAGTAAAAAGTAGCAAAAATCAACTTTCTCCAAACATATCGAAGCTTATACTCAAAAAGGTCGCAAACGGCATTTTAAACTCAATGGGAGTGGTCCCGAGTCCTAATTCGACCGTATGCAAAAAGTAGCTTTTCGGACTAAAATCCGACTAACGATAAAATATTTAAATAAAATATTTAAATATAAAATCGATAAATATGCGGGTTGTTACAGACTCCCCTCCTTAAAGAAATTGCGTCCTCGCAATATTTAAGAAGAAGATATATATATAGTAACAACCATAAAAGCATATTCAACACAAAAAAAGTTTGAAATAAGAAGTTCACCTCAAAGAGCACGAGAAAGTAAGTCCGGATGTGTACGCTCGATGTACTCTCTAGATTCCCAAGAACAATTCTTAGGATTTGAAGACCATTGAACTTTAACAAGCGGAACATCTTTATTTCGAAGTCGTTTGACTTCCGAAGCAATGATACGAATAGGATGTTGCTCATAAGTTAAATTAGGCGAAACTTCAATCTCTTCCACAACACCGGACTTAAGAACAGAATCGGAATCTCGAAGACATTTCCGAAGTTGAGAAACGTGAAACACGTCATGCATAGCAGAAAACTGAGCCGGTAATAAAAGGCGATAAGCCATGGAACCAATACGTTCAGTGATAGGAAATGGCTCGGTATATCGAGGCGCTAACTTTCCCGATCGACTGAAACGTACAATACCCTTCATAGGCGAAACACGAATGAACACAAGATCTCCCACAGAAAATTCTAATTTCCTTCTCCGGTTACCGGCATAGGATTTTTGTCTACTTTGGGCTTCTTTCATCCTATGTCGAATAAGTTCAATTTTCTCTGTGGAATCACGAATAAAATCTGGACCTAAGACCAGCTTCTCACCGGCCTCAAGCCAACAAGAAGGAGATCGGCATGGCCTTCCGTAGAGTGCCTCAAAAGGTGCCATACCAATACTAGATTGGAAGCTATTATTGTAGGAAAATTCAACAAGTGAAATGTGATTTTCCCAACTTCCACCAAAATCAAGAACACAAGCACGAAGAAGATCTTCAAGAGTTTGATTCACACGCTCAGTTTGTCCATCGGACTGGGGGTGATAAGCGGTGCTAAAATTAAGCTTCGTTCCCAAAGCTTTTTGAAGACTCTTCCAAAATCCACTAGTAAACAATGGATCATGATCACTAACTATAGAAGTAGGAACTCCATGTAATTTAACAATCTCTTTGATAAAGAGTTTGGCCAAAAGAGGAACGGTTCGGTTAGACCGAACGGGAATAAAATGGGCGGATTTAGTAAGTCTATCAACGATCACCCATAAGCTATCATGACCCGAACGAGAACGGGGAAGGCCATCTATAAAATCCATGGAAATTTGGTCTCGCTTCCAAATTGGAATTTCTAAAGGTTGCAATAACCCACCGGGCCTTTGATGTTCGGCCTTAACGAGTTGGCAAGTCATGCAACACTTAACAAAGTTAGCAATATCGAGTTTCATTCCCTCCCAATAATAAAGTCGCTCCATATCCGCGTACATTTTACTACTACCGGGATGAATGGTAAATTTAGAACGATGAGAATCTTCTAAAATATCTTTACAAAGATCACCAATATTTGGCACGACAAGTCTTCCAAATTTCCGAATGCCGCCACGAGAATCGATATCAAAGTCTTTCAAACCTTCAATATCAATTTTATCCTTAATATTTTGGCCAAGAAGAGCCAATTCAGGATCTAGCCTTTGAGCTTCAAGAATGCGGTCAAAAAGAGAAGGATGAGCCTCAAGGCTACATAAAGCAAGAGATGAACATAAATCGGGAACACGCTCTCGAATCTCACAAGTGGATAAGATCTCGAGATCGTTCCATTCGGATATCATCATAGAAACAACAGCTTGTTGTTTACGGCTAAGAGCATCAGCGACACGATTACCCTTACCGGGAGTATAAAGAATATCAAGATCATATGGTGCAAGAAATTCAAGCCAACGCTGTTGACGCAAATTAAGTTCCTTTTGAGAGAATAAATATTTCAAGGACTTATGATCGGTATAAAGAACAAATTTCTCTCCTAAAAGATAATGACGCCAAATCCGAAGAGCAAAAACAATAGCCGCGAGCTCTAAATCATGAGTGGCATATCTAGTCTCAGCAGGCTTTAATTGCCTAGAAGCATAAGAAATAACACGTTCTTTTTGCATAAGAACGGCACCCAAACCAACGCGACTAGCATCGGTATAAACAACGAAATCTTGATTCCCCTCGGGAATAAGAAGAATAGGAGCATTAGATAGGAGTTCTTTTAATTTCTGAAAAGAAGCTTCACATTTGTCCGACCAAATGTATTTAACACCCTTCTTCGTCAAGCTAGTGAGAGGCACGGCAATCTTAGAAAAGTCTTTGATAAAACGACGGTAATAGCCCGCCAATCCGAGAAAACTACGAATCTCTGTCACACTCTCCGGTCTCTTCTAATCTTGAATCGCTTCAATCTTTGAAGGATCCACGGAAATTCCGGATTCGGAAATAATATGACCGAGAAACTTCACATGAGATTGCCAAAAGTGGCATTTAGAAAATTTTGCCTTTAATTGATTACTCCTAAGAGTTTTCAACACAATCCGAAGATGTTTTTCATGCTCCTCCTCGGTTTTAGAATACACAAGAATATCATCGATAAAGATGAGAACAAACCGGTCGAGAAAGTCTTTAAAAACTCGATTCGTTAAGTCAACAAAATAAGCCGGGGCATTCGTTAACCCAAATGGCATAACAAGCCATTCATAAGATCCATACCGAGTACGGAACGATGTCAAAGGAATGCTATCCTCTGCAATACGAAGCTGATGAAAACCGGTAGCCAAGTCCAATTGTGAAAAGACTCTAGCACCACTAAGTTGATCGAATAGATCATCAATCCGAGGTAAAGGATATTTATTTTTGATAGTAAGATCATTAAGCTTGCGGTAGTCAACGCAAAGCCTAAGTGTACCATTAGATTTCTTCACAAAAATAGCTAAAGCTCTTCAAGGCGAGGAACTAGAGCGAATAAATTGCTTCGTTTCCAATTCAGATAATTGTTTACGCATCTCCTCGTTTTCTTTATTGGACATACGATAAGGAGGACGAGTGATAGGTTGAGCTCCAAGAATAAGATTAATTCTGAACTCAATTGCTCGCTTAGGTGGTAATCCTAAAACGGGCTCGAATATGTCGGAAAATTCACAAACGACGTGATTAAAAGAAATAATATCACCCTCATCATCATCATCGTCATCACGAGGATTTAAAGGATATAAAGATGCAACCAAAGCAGAATCTGAATCTTTAAGAATAACAGAAACCTGATTAACAGATTGAGGATGTCGAAGATGAATAGTCCGCTCAGGACATAGGATATGAGCTTCATAACGGTTAAGCCAATCCATTCCCAAAATCATTCCAAAGCCTAAATAACGCATGACATGCAAATCGGCTCGGAAAGAAAAATCACACAAAATAATCTCGACATCTTTACACAATAAACTGATTGTTGCGGATCCACCAACCAGATTCGCAATTCTCAAAGAAGCCATTAAACACAAAACATCCAAATAAAAAGTATCAACAAGTTCTTTTGATATAAAAGAATGGGACGCACCCGTATCAAAAAGAACTCGAATAGGATGATCACGAAATAAAATAATTCCATCTAGAATAGAATGAGAAATACCTTGGCCACGAGATGTGTTGCCAGGGGCTTGAGCAACATTAAGCTTTCCCTCCTTCTTGCCCTGAAGCTTAGGGCATGAAGATATAACATGACCGGGAACTTTGCAGTAGCGACAAGAAGGAGACTTTGGGCACCTGTTCGCATAATGGTCCTTCGAACCACAATTATAGCATTCCCCACGACCAAAGGAAGAAGTCTTTGCCACGGAGGTTGCTTGCTTCCCTTTCTTATTGGGATAAGGGACTTTGAATTTGTTTGGCCTCTTTTTGTTGTTGAAGTTTGGTTTGGAACCCACCACTTCAACATCATTCTCCTTATCCGCCTCTTCAAGACGAAGAGCGATATCAACGAGTTGGTCGAAAGAAACTTCTAATTTTAGAAGTAATGGCTTCTTAAGACTTTTGTTTAAGCCATAGACGAACCTCTGATTCTTCTTCAGAGGGGTGTTGATGTATTCAACCCCATATTTGGAAAGCGACTCGAAGGAGGCGACGTAATCAGTCACGGAGGACTCACCTTGAACAAGGTCTATAAATCGTCGAGCCAATGTCACTTTCTCAGCTTCTGGTACAAATTTCAACTCGAAGCGTTCTCGGAATTTCTCCCAGGTGAGATCCGCTTCATTAATCTCAGAAATAAGAAGTTCGTACCAGTCCAATGCTCTTTCTCGGAGCATACTAGAGGCCACCTGAACTCGGTGAAGGTCAATAAGATTCATGCGAGAAAAGATTCGATCGCATGACCTTAGCCAAGCCTGCACTTCAATAACAGTTTCGGAACCTTTGAATGGCTCCCCACCCAAATTAGTGTAATCGCTGCACAAGCGTGCAAATCCCGACTTTGGGTGAGTAGGTTCCGGGTTAGCTCCAGCTGCTTGAGCATTCGTCACTAAATCAAGAAGCTGTTGAGCAGTCATAAAAACTCCATCCTGGGGCGGAGTGCTAAATGGCACGGCTCTAGGGCGGCCAGGTCTAGACATTTCTCTTCCTTTACAAAGAAAGAAGAGGAGGAAAAAGGTTATTCACTAAATTGAATATCAAGCAATCTTGATAGGAAAAACAAGGAATCATAAAAGAAAATAGGATAGAACGGTACGTAGACCCGAATAAAATCCTAAAGCACGACTCCTAAGAAGAACTTAGGACGATGATCCTTGTTATAATATTCCATATTGTTCCGAAGTTTGGCTCCGATACCAAGCTGTGACGCCCCGCCTCTATACCCACGCTAGCCAAGAACATTACGGTGAATGCTGTCGACTAGCACGGAGAATAAGGCTGTTGAGGAGCGACCATCCGTGTAATTTCTTTGCGCGAGCACCGATATGTCAGACAATATAACATGCATTCTATTTCAAGAGGAAATCCGACATACCGATACAAACTCAAAGCTACTACACGGTGGCTATATAAATCCTTCGGAAAACAAATATAGAAATAAGCATAACACAAATCAGTCACAGACAATTCATATCACAAAGGCGGAATAAGATATGAATATTACACTAGAAAGTGTACATCAGAGTAGTGGTCTAAAAAGATCCACAATATCAGAAAAGAATAGTTACACGAACTACACAAAAGAATAAGTATACATTAAGGAGTCTATATCTCAAATGTATACCACAAAATAACTACTAATCTAAGTAGTTAACCCAAAAGTCAAGGAGTTAATCCCGGATGAGAAGTCAAGCAGAAGCACCTGTAACATCTCGGTCTGACCCGAGTATTATTTAATAAGAAAATAAAAAACGGACCAGTCTAACTATAAATATCAGATGAAACGATATAGAATAAGAGATATGACTAAACACATAATAATCATAATTCCAAGCTGTGATATATATATATATACTTAGTTGATAATCATCAAGAGATTAATCAATGTCACCAAATCTACACAAGAATCAAAGAAACGTCATACTCCTTATTTCGTTCACCATACCATAAATATTGACGATAATATCAATGTCAATCACAAAAGTCAATGACACACAAATTCCAGAAGACTACACAAGAAATCCAGAAATCACTAAAGTCAATGACATACAAATTCACCAATGCACAAATATTGATAAAACTTATCAATGGAAATCACGAAAATTGGTTAAACACAAATTCTAGGAATCTACACAAGAAATCCAGAAATCACAAGGGGGGGAGGCCTATCACAAACGGGAGCATAAAGTCCACCAACACGTGTATCACAAACGGAACGCTAATTCCATGGTCGCTAACCATCACAAATTTAGTCGAAACTCCACAAAACGGGGTTTAGTCTCCCTCGCAGACAAAGAGACATCGCACATTGCTAGTCTAAATCACAAAGATGATCGTCATGATCAACGAGAAGTGTCAATTACACTAAGCTAGTAAATATATGAGTTTAGCTTCATGTCCCATAACCACTTGCTTAACTTAAATATTTACGAACAAACTGTAAATCTCCACTAGAAAATTGTCACAAGAGATTCAATCGAACAAGTCTAAGAATTAACCGGCGAAGTAAACGCAAGCGTTTCATACCACTTGTTTTACCAAGCCATTTAATTAGATTTCTCATACGAGTGAGGTAAAGGTTTGTATATACTAATAGATTGGAAAACGGTTTTATAAACGAATTTGTTATTAAAATAGTTGAAATCGTTTGAGGAAAGAGTTTTGATATTTACTACTAGTATTAAAACCTTTATATTTTTAAAGTGACAAAACACGAAAATGATTGTAGAACAATCAACCACCAAAATTCACATTCAAAGACGTGCATAAAAATCCAAAGAAATCGATCTGAATCCATCAAAATGGGTATTCCCAAAAATTCCAAGAAGAGAAGTCATTAAAGTTGTAGCAGCAACAAGTGGGAAATAACACGAATCGATGGAATTTGGAAACCAAGCAAAAACATGCACAAATAGGCACAATAAGGCAAATTGGTGCAGGTCAGTCGACTGACACAAAGGTCCAGTCGACTGAACCAGAAGCAGGGAAAAAAAAATTCCTGCAGTCAGTCGACTGACCTAAAATTTCAGTCGACTGAATGCAGGAAAACAGAGGACCCGAGCCTATGTTAGCTACCTTCGTAATGCCTATGTGCTACAACCAGTCGACTGACCCAAAGGTCCAGTCGACCGACTGGCACCAAGGCTGTTTTCTTAGCCTATGAAATGAAGATGCAATCTTCATCAAAATGCAATCGAGCGAGCACGGTCACTAAGGGTTTATGCAAATCGACTACCCGGTCCAATAAGCTCTTCGATGCATCACCAAAAACAAGTTCAAACAACAAAGCTATGATTTTTGAAGATTTGAACTCAAAACACTAAAAATTGGAATATACACCAAACCAAAACCAAATGCACATGAATATGTGTTAGGAATTCATACCTAACAATCAAAGATAATCATAGACCTAGATGTGAGATTAAAATATCACCTTTTCACAGAATCAAACAAGAAGAAGCTTGAAAGCAAATGGAGAATCAACCTCTCTTCAAAACAACCCAAATGAGCTTGAATCTATGCTCAAATCAAGAACATTCCCAAAATTAGGTTTAGGAATTTCTGAAATTGGTAAGAGAATAAGCTGGAGAAGAAGAAGAGAAGCTTACCAATGGGTTCTTCTTGAGTTTGGAGCTAGGAATTTGATTTGCAAGAGAAACTAGGGTTTTGGAGTTTTAATTTCTAATCTCTCCCACCATTAAAGCTAAGAAAACTGAAAAGAGAAAGAAGTGAGGTTGAATGGGGAGAGTGGTTCAGTTTTGGAGTATAAGTTAACATAGGGCTGAGCCCAAAAACCAAACCCAAAGTAAAAAGTAGCAAAAATCAACTTTCTCCAAACGTATCGAAGCTTATACTCAAAAAGGTCGCAAACGGCATTTTAAACTCAATGGGAGTGGTCCCGAGTCTTAATTCGACCGTATGCAAAAAGTAGCTTTTCAGGCTAAAATCCGACTAACGATAAAATATTTAAATATAAAATCGATAAATATGCGGGTTGTTACAGGTTTGATTTATTACATTCACACCTTTAGTTATAGCGTAAATTCTCATTAATATTCATTAAAGTCCATTTAATTCCAATTGATTCCAATTTAAATGTTATTAATTATAAATTTGAAACCCCAATAAATTCGTTTATTGATTAAAAATCTTGCTATTTCATAAATAGACATTTTATGGGTATTAATAACATTGAACAAATACATTTCATAATGCATACTTTATTTCATATAAATTCCCATTATTATAAATCAAATCCAATTTATTTTAATAAGTTTCCAATTAAATTAGTTAGATTCAAATTTCAACCCTTTAATTTACACTTAAGATTAGGTTATATTCACTTTATAACGTATTACTTTCTTAGTTATTACTTTACATACTTCCCGTATTAATTTATCAATTAACATAATTTAAACTTATTTCCCAATTTAATTAATGCAATCATTTATGATCTTTACAACTTTAATACGTTCATTGGTTCATAGTTATTTCAAAAATTTATACTAACATTGATTTTTATCAAATTGCACTTATTACGTATTATTCCTGTATAACACCCATCATATTTCTTTTTATCAAATTTCAGTTTATCCCATATTATTACATCAATTAATGTAACTTTGAAATTTATTACCCAACTTACTATTTAATACCTTAATCCAATAATTTCATTTGTTTTCTCAAATTCCATTTAAAAATCAAATCATAATATTTAAATTATTTTATTGAATTAGAATTTCATTCATGTCATTAATTATTAACTTGCATTAACCCGTTTCCTAATTTTACAATCAATTACTGTAACAACGTGTTCTTACATTAACTAATTCAATGCCTACCCTATACTCTTCATAATCAATTATATCCAGATATATTACTTATGCTATTTCATAAATTGAAATTTTATTCAATTTACTAATAAATAAGTTTTAATTACCCTTGCTATATATTTAATTTAGAGTTCATTACAATACTAATTTATCACCTTTATTATTTCTACAAAAATTAAATTACAAAATCCTATTTAATTAACAAATTTAATTGTCGAAATTTACGGGTCGTTACACTTTAAAACCTATTTAAAACCCCAACCTGAGCCAACATCTGATTTGCCCGAGCAACACACGAGAAATCACTCGACCACACCTACTTCGAGACATCTCGCAAAACAACATGAGATATAACCCGAGGAAAGCAGGTCCCTTCTAAACTTTCTCTCTCACCTGATACATCGTGCACGCATGCACAGCGAGCTATGCGACGCCGACCATCCCTCCGGCCTTCACAAAACCGCCGACGACCATAACGAACCACATGATCACCCAGAACCATGAAAACATCAGTCATTTGAATTCAAGCACAAAAGTCAAAACTGGAACCAGACTTCGATCGGAAAGGCTCCCAACGCTGATGAACCTGACCCTGATAAACCCCACTGACCTCACCATCAAATCACCTCGACCCGCAGCACTGATTCCCCCAATCGTGATCGTGACCGGTCTCACATCCACGTCGAACAAGCCTTGACTATAACGACGACAGAACCCACTGCTCAACCCTAGATCGTCTCTGACTGATCGATACGATCACTAGAAAAATCTCCATCTATTTTCCCTACGATCTTCATTCCCTAGACCATCTTCGATAACAAACCCGACCTCCAAATCATCATCGATCGCCGATGATTTACAAAATACCCAAATTCGTTCAACTCGATTAATCCCAACGATTATCAAATTAGAAATCATGATATTCATACTAAAAATCATGATTTTTTACTACAAATCCAATCATGCAATCCAAACATGACATTGAACTCATTGATTTTTGACATATATATATATATATTACTGTTATTTTCATTTTTAAAATTATTTGCTAAATTTAAATTCTTGAAACCATTTTTATAATTATCTTTATATTGTAACAATCAACTTTTATTTTAAAATCAAAGGTTAATATGGATTCGATTAGGAGATGTAAATTTTTAAAATCAAAACAAGAGCCTGAGATAAGAACAGAGAAGCATATGCACAGATATTATCACAGTCTCATCTTTATATATGCATGCATTCACAACAACATCCATATAAACATTTTAATTTATATTAAAACTATATTTACCACTGATAACAATTATAGGATCAGATTAAAATCTATTTTTAAAGTAAGGTTTACTCACATGAAATAAGGAACAGGGAACAGATTTCTTGTTCCAGGCTGATGTGTTTGATTTTAAACTTCTTGTTTTGTTGAAGTTGAATCTGAAGTTGACCTTTGAATTTGCTTAGCTTGTTGTTTGATTTTCTTGTTTGATATCAGGTTGTTGAAGACTTGGAAGCTGCTGTTGAGTTTTGCTTTAGATCTGGTTTGATTTCCAGTCTTTTAGTTTTTTTTAGATGAAGAGGAAGATAGCCGAGGAGAAGTTGAACTTAGAATTCATTTTCTCAATTCAGTTTTATGTAAAATAATTTTTTTAGAAATGGAAGTGTTTGCCACTTGTTACTCAAATTTATCCTTAACTTACAGGGGTACTTAGCAAGATCTTATTCTCTTACACATGTCAATTACATGTTCTAACTATTTATGTCTAAATTTGTAATATATATATATATATATAATTGTTTTAAATTCATTTTTTATGTTATTTTTTCTTATACACACACACACATTAAATTCTAAATTAAAAGAAAGTGTTATTAAACTCTTTTTCTAAAATCTTATTTCTTATATTTCCAATTTACATATATACAATTTACATTTATCACAAGTTAAATTTTAAAAAGAAAGAATATTTAAAACAAAAGAAAGGAACCTTTAATTGAATCTTATTTTAAACTTAAGCTAAAATATAATTTTAAACAAATAAATATTTACCTTAAGTCTTTTGAAAATAATGATAAACTTTTTAAATAGCTTTTGAAAAGTATTATATTGAATTTAACATAATTTACAAATCACAAACTATATATTTGAAAACATGTTTTTATTTATAAATTTCAAATAAAGGCCTTTCTATTTACAATATATATAAATATATACATTATAAATAGAAAGTATATTTATTTGCTTTTAAAAGATAAATTTACCAATTAAATATTTCATAAAAGAATATTATTAAACCAATTTATTTGCATTGAAAAGAATAAACTAGCCCATTTAAATTATTTATAAAAGAAAATTATCAAACCAATTTAATTATTAATAAAGATTATTAAATTGATATTGCCCAAAATTCTGGGCCATCACATAAATATTTCAATATGATTTGGAAGGAAGTTTTAAAAGAATTTTGGAAGAAAATAAATTATGTACTCCCTTCTCTATAGCTGGAAAATAATTTCGGCGATGAGTGCACGCGTCATCGTCGTTCATTTTCGAGTTTCAAAGTAGAAAGGTTGCTATAGTAGTTTACTACACATCTGTTTCGATAACAAATCTTAATTTCAAATTTCCAAGTATGATTGAATATATATAAGATATGATTATATATATTATTTTAAAATAATTGAAATAAAATCCGGGCGTTTAGTTCTTAAGTTTCTATAAATTAGAAATTGAAATTATGGTAATGAATGGAATCTTGGCTATATTAATAATTGGAAACTCCTAAAATGAAACTAAGAAGTTTGATATTAAAATGATTAATTAAATAGATAAGAGATTGAAAATTTGTAAACTGTAAATAAAAAGAAAAAGAAAAAGAAAAAGAAAAAGAAATGGAAACTATTGATCATTTTGCTAATTAAATAAATAAGAGAAACTTGGGTAATATTCAATTGCATTCTTAAAAACATATATAACTTACCAAAATTTTAAAAGTTGAAATGTTAAACAAGATATGCAATAGAGTATTATACAAGCAAAACTTGGAAACATGAAAGTGTTCAATGGAATTACTCTTATAAATAAGAATTCTAATGTTATAAACTATTATAAACTTAAGTTAATAACTTTAAATGCTACTAATTAAGTGTAATAGAAGTGAATAATGTAAGAAAAATGATTATTAGCTTAAGTTAACATTTGAGTTATTTATAATCAGATTTAATGGAAAAGGTAAATGCTATAGGAACATACTATAAACTTGAATTAACCATTTGTAATTAAAATGAGTAACATAAAAAGGTGAATGGTTATAACCTCAGAAACCATTGAAATGATTTAAAAATGAATTTAATATTCAACAATGCTATATATGGAAGAATGAGTGTGAAAAAGAAATAATCTATAAATGGTAAATTGAATTGTAAAGAAACTTACTAATAATGTATAATCCAATAATTGAAATAAATATAACTTATTTAAGCAATGAATATAAAGTAATAAAATGAAAGAAAATGGCACTATATGAATAAAGGAGAAATGAGCTTTTGCAAGTAATAATGAATGTAAATTTTTGAAAATAAACATTATATGAATGAGAAAATGAAAAAAGGAAGAAAAAAGAAAAAAAGAAAAAAAATCAAACTGAAGTGTAGATGTGAAGTAAACTGAAATAAAATGTATACTATACTCCAATAATGAATTCATTTATGACCATAATTGAATTGGAAATAATTTAGGTAATAAATGAACGTAAAATAATGAAAAGAAAATGGTATTGTGCAAATGAATGGAAAATGAATTTTGTAAGTGATAAATGTAAAGAAATTTAAAAGCACTGTATGAACAAAATAAAATGAACAGTGAATAATGTGAAAGAAGAGTAATAAGAATAAAACTTAATAATATTTGGAAATTTTTGTTTGTTTGACTTGTGAAATGGTTGGGAAAGGATACTTCTATTGTGTAAATGTATAAATGATCTATTGAGCTTTATCTATGATTGTTGAGTGTACAGTTTACTTAGTAGTTTATTTATCATTTTATATGATTAGAAGTTCTGAACCCTAAAAAACCATTTGCTTTTTGTTGTTATGGATGGATGGTCGATTGCTTGATTGCATGTGATGATTGTATAGTTGTATTGCTGGTGACTATTGTATGTTGTGTTGATTTGGTCGTGATTAATTGAAACAACTTAAATATTTCTCTTTTATATTATTATTAACGTCTTTGGATTATATAAGTGAAATACAGGTTTATAGAAGCAATTGCTACTGCTTTTGGTTTCATAAAATAAGCGTTGTTTGCCCGACAAATTGGTACATTCTCGGATTATGCTTATATAGCTATATTATATTATTTTTCACGCTGTTGGGATATATTATTATGAAAAATATGATATATATTATTATTAATAATATAATTTGTCTCCCAGATCTCTCCGCACAAAGGAGACTTTGCCAAAAAAATTCATGAATTTTGGACTTAGAAAATTTTGTGAAATGTTTTCCAAATTTTGTCCACTTGAATGTAAAAGGATTTAATATTTATGAATTGATATATTTCATTTAAATTATTTAATTATGTAAATTATTTGTTTATAAATTTAATATTTTGAATAAGATATATTGATTTCTTAATTCCTTTTTGTCCCCTTCTTTTTCCTTTTCGAGGACGAAAAGTTTTAAGTGAGGAGAGTGTAACAACCTATAATTTTCGATAATTAAAAATTGTAAATTTAATAAAGCTTTGTGATTTAGTGTTGAAAGAAATAAAAAATTTGTGATAATAATAAGAATGTAATTGGAATAAAGTGTAATATTATCAAATCAAGGAAATTGATAACTCCTTTAAATGTAAAGTCCAAATTTATTAAAATGATTAAGAGTAAATTGATAGAGATGTTAGATAAATTATAATAATGTATGCATTAATTGATAATATAAAGGATGTATTAATTAATTACATAGTGTGCAATAAATAGAAATTGGATGGAGTTTTTATAGTATAAGTTGTGATAACCATTGGTGGTAAATAGTGAACTTACAAATGTTATTAAATGTAGAATTGGTAACAATGGTTGTTTGTTACCAATATTGTTAATCAATTGCCACTAAATGAAATTAAATGTTACAGTAATATGAGTTAAGACAATAGCTGCAAATTGTGAATGTAATAAAATGTATATAAATGTTAATTATACTCATAAGGAAATAATTTATTTATATAAAATAATATAACCGAGATAAATAAATTAATTGGGATTTTAAATTATAATTAATGTGTAAAATTGAAAAAATTCAATGTAATGGAAGTATAGTAGTTAATACAAACAAAAAGATGGAAATTGTAGAATATGAGTGAAATAAGATATCGACGAATATTAACTATGCTATTAGAGTAATAATTGATTGAATTTAAAGATTTGAATCAAATTAAATCAACTTATTGGAATTAATTATAAATAATTGGATTTAATTACAGTTGAAATTGAACACTGTAATTAATGAAATAACCAACACTGGATTTGATATATAAATTTGTTCTGAATTATTGTAAATGTCTAAGTAATCAAAAATGGTGGAAATTGTTAGTTATTAAATATTGAATTAAAAAGTGATTAATTAGTTTAATATTAAATTATTTAATTAATATGAAAATAGACATTTTGGCCACTATCTCAGATTTCGGCGAAACAAGTTTCATCGGATCCATAACGGTGAATTATTGTAGGATTTCAAGTTTCTTAATGATCGGACTTGTTGTTTTATCGTATGGGCTCGAAATGCCTAGAAATTAATTTACTTAAAATCAATTTGAAATAAGCTAACTTTAAGTTAACTCTTCATACAATGGAATTTGGACTTGAAACCTATTCCATTGAATTTAGAAATATCAAAAACATTTATTTTGATACATTGTATGACCCATATTCGTTTTAGAGATAGAACGGGCTTTCCGGGTCGTTTATCGTTCAACTTTGAAATTAATCTTGTCCGTTCTTTCTATATTTCGATCTGTCTATATATAACCTATCATAAACCTCAGCTATTTCTCAACTTAGTTTTCTAGTACGTATAATTTTCATCTGTCTACTCCTCCTTCTCAATGGCAGAACCAAATCCAATTACAAAACCCTAATCCAAAAATTTCAAATCAAAATCAAAACCAATTCCAAATCCAAAAATCAAACTCCTTCAAACCTGACAAATTATAAACCATTTCGAAGCTCTCGATGAGCGAAACTTAGATCTGCTATTCGATTTTGTCATCGGATCACCGTTTTCCCAGAAACTGAAGGTTAATTCTCAACCATTCGTTTGGGGTTTGATCAACGACGATGGATCGTCAATTTGAGGGTACAGTTTTGTAGAGAGGACCGAGGGGTGTTCATCGGCATGGCTCGTTCGTCAAATTAATGGTCAAATTGACCAAAATAATTCGATTTAGGGCATAAGGTTTGGCGGCGGCTGCTTCCTTCGTACGTGCATTCGAGGGCCATGATTGGTCGAGGGGGGCTTAGCGAGGTCGGCGGCTTTCTGGTGGGTGGTCGCGGCCGCGATGGCTGGCGACGTTGTTGGGGCGAGTCGCAAATGGGAGAAATGTGTGGATTCCAGGTTCGATCGAGAGAAAGAGAACACATGGCATGGATTTAGGGACTTGTACGAATAAAATCTTTATTTTATTCTTTTTAATTTTAGTTTCCAAATGTTCTAACTCACATATCTTTCACATACCAGGACCGATTCACTCCTACTTTGTTTTGCCGTGATCGTATCGAAATTCCAAACATTTTGGCGCAGGTTTGGACGAATTGTGAGATCGTTTGAATTTGGACCCTAAATTGGATTTTTATTTGATTCAAAATGAAAGTGAGTTTTTTGACCCACTCACAACTTCTAAAATTTCTTATGTTAGTTAAATTAAATTTGTGATGTTGTTAGGAATTTATTTATGGCTGTAGGGTATATTTAAATTGCTATTCCTATTAATTTGAATTTTTTTTGAGTTAAATTGCCATTTAATTTATTATTGAATTCAATATGGCCAGTTAATTACATGTGAATAATATTCAGTTATTTGCTGAAAATATTGGTTGAATTGGATACTGATTGTGATGGATGTTGGTTGTTGATATTGGATGATTGGGCGTTATGTTTAATTTATAAATTGTAATTACTCTATAGGTTCCTTTAATTATTATTAGAAAATTCATTATGGGTTGAAATGACACATACCGAAATGATCTATAGATTAGGGAAAAATCATTATGGGTTGAAATGACAGACTCGAGCGATTTTATGGATTTTTATTTAATTCGGGATTGCAATTTAAAATGATATATAACAGTAAAAATTTAAATTGAGGATTGAAATGATAAATATCCGTATCACTTGACTCTAGGGTAGAAAATTATATACGTACACTAGATTCGTTAAATTAATTGATTTTTTAAATCTTTAAATTTTGAGTTCGGTTAACTAATACTTTGAAAAAGAAATTGATTTACATAAATTGAATCATTTTCAATAATCCAAGTGTTAAACGTAGAAACTGGAATTGATTTAATGAATTGTTCAAAGGATTTAAATTGAAATTTCAAGGTTGAAGTGTCAAATATAAATGAATTTATCAGAAATTGAGTTACTGGAAATGTTTGGATATAACTTTGAAATCTACTTTAAAATTAATCAAAACTATTCTAATTAATTTAAAAATATTTTAATTTATTTAATCTATTATAACCTGTTTAATCCAAATTAACCTATTCTACCTATTTTAAACTAGTTAAATTTATTTAATCTATTTTAAATCTATTTAACATAATTTAAATCTATTTAATCTATTTTAAATTTATTTAATCTATTTAAATCTTCTTAATATAATTTAAATCTATTAATCTATATTTAATCTATCTAAATCACTTTAAATCTATTCACATCGTTTTTTAAACCCAATTATATAGAATTTAAGTTTATTTAAACTATTTTTACTATTTAAACTATTTTATACCTATTTAAACTATTTTAAAACTATATAAACTATTTCTAATTACCTAAACTATTTTCTAAAATTTCAAACTGTGTAAAGTTGAAGTATTTTATCTAAATCCTTGACGATGACACAACCTAAGTTGTAATTGGAATTGATATCTTTTGTGAAACGACATATTTGAGTAAATGTGATAATTTTGGAAAGAAGATTTAATTAATCCATCTTATCGATTATTTCATTAATGAATATGATTTTTGAAAGTGAATATGACATTGAAGTGAATATGGTTTTGGAAATGAACATGATTCCGAAAGAGATATGATTTGAAACTAAATATGATATTTTGACACAAACTGTGAATTGACTTTTTGAAACGTAAAAGAACTATCCAGTGTGAAATAAACGTTCGGTTGCTAAAGATGTTGGGATCAGATATTGTCATACTCTCTGCCAATGCCGAAACCCACTTTAACAACTGCGTACATGGTGGAGGTTCTAGAAATGAAGTAGGATGGTTTGATGAACGATTCTATATGAGGTATTTACATGACCCTGACTCTCGTAAGTCAGCTTGATGTGGCAAAAATCAGGAGCTACGCCGGGCCAAGTGAGGTCATTCCTCCTATCGGGCACACTTCTTCGATACCTATATTCTGACTTTGTGATTGATTTGATAGCCAACCTTGATTTTTGATTTCGGAGTATGTTCCGATGTGGGCGGTAGTAGTTGCTATGCGTTACCACCAGTCCGGATACGCAACTGGTATATCTACCCTAGCATTGCCTCGAGTGTCGTGTCGCATGCCCTATCGCGCCTTTTATGATTTTGTTTTATACCATACCTATGGAGTGCCCTCTTATAGCCTCCAATTTACGGAGGGGTCACGGTACTGTACAGACAATGGGAATATATAAAAATGTGTTAAGGGGGATATGGGTAACGCCTTAATGCTATTTTAATACTTTTACTTTACTGTAGGCATTTTATAATAGCATATTATACTACATAGTAGATAGTTTAACGGATCCTTAGGAGATGTGAATCTCGAAAATCTCTTAAGTTATTACACTCACATTAGACACTGGATAAGAGATGTCAAACACCATAAACATCTCTAACGTCGTTTTACTCATATTTATTTACCATTGATTTAACTTACATAAGATCTTTTAGTTATGATTCGAATGTTTTTTATTTTCAGTTCACTTGGGTTAGCCTGAGCATTTCAGGGTTGAAGACCTAATTTATGGAGGATAAAGACGAAGATTTGTACTATTATTATTTATGATATGTATTCCACTACATCATGTTGTTTTACTGCATTTATTTATTTATTTATTTCTGTTTTATGTAACACTAATGTTTATGTTGTAAAGAATAATCAAATGTATATTTTAAAACAGCTTCATAAACTGTTATTTGATTATTATATTTTGTCATTCGCTGCGAGATTCTGTATTGGTTTTTTTTCTTCTTCTCTTTTCTTATTTACTCTATAACAATCTTCCCTTTTGAATGGTTTGAGTCTGGCATATGTGTCTGCTTAAAACGTCCAAAATGGCAGTCGCTACAGGAAACAAGAGGTTATTCATGATATGCATTTATTTTTGCACCAAAGGATCAGTGGCATATTGCAAAGGCAAGTTCCTAACAAAATGTTACCACGGGTTTCCTCAAAGATTCAAAAGAATGGATGCGCACGTATTTTTTTTTAATTCTCACAATCATCACATCATTCATCATCTATTATATCATAATGTGAAGTATATATAATTTTTATCAATTCAATCCGCTTTTCAAAACATGTAATAAGTTTTAATCCATTTCAAAGAATATAACAAATATTACTGGTTTCTGACACATCGAATCAACAATTAGTAAAGCACTTTGAGAATGCCCCTACTTGTTTGAGAAATGTTGTGAATATCCATTTTAGAAAACTTCAGGACTTGCTGCACTTTAAGCAAAACACTTTAAGTTGATGTAATATGTATTGATATACTACTTTAATAGGCTACTGATTTTTCTCACAAATTCCAATCCCAAGTCATGCTTTATTGAAAAGAAGTATAGAAGATTACAAGTCAAAGGTGCGAAGAAACATGAAAAAACATGAATGTTATTAAACTACCTAATCGCTATCATTTGAATCATGAAGATTATTATTAATATTACTGTTCCTTCCTATTCCATAAATTACGTTAGCAGGTATTTGCCAATAACCATGAAGATTATTGGTTTCATTTGTTGTAAACATAGAGTTGTTTGCAGCACCAACCAAGACAATTGCATTTGTATTTTGCACCAAACTGGAAGCATTAGCACTGAGGTGGGGTTGATCATTGAGATCTGGTGCATGGCAAGGAGATGAAGCAGAGGAGAAACCCGGAACTATCCATAGTGACCGTGCTATTATGGTTGGCAGGTCATACTTTTAACAAAATCTTCAATATCAATAGCTGGTTAGCTTAGTATTAGTTAATAATATTTTAGCATAATCGACTAATTCTTGAATCAGGAAGATATGTAATTATAAGCTTATTCCTTTTCTATATAAATGATATAATTTAACAACTTCCTTACAATATATTAAAGTATTGATAACATGTTTTATGAAATTAACTTAGTTTAAGTTAACTAAATTTTATAAATAATAATAATATAATTAATTTAGCAAAGTTTTATTAATAATAATGATGATGAATTAACTATGTTTATAAAAATTAACTATGTTTATAATAATAATAATATTATTAAGTTAATTGAGTTTTAATAATAATAATAATAATAGTAGTAGTAATAGATCAAGCTAGTAAAATTAACTAGGTTTTGTTCAAATTAAATAAGTTTTTAAAATTTAACTAAGTTTAAGTTAACTAAAATTTATAAATAATATAACTAATTTTAACAAAGTTTTATAAATGATGATGATAAATTAACTAAGCTTATAAAAATTAACTAGATTTATAATAAGAATAACAACAATAATAATATAATTAAGTAAACCGAATTTTAATAGTAATAATAATATTAGAATAACTAAGCTAACCAAGTTAATAAAAATTAACTAAGTTTTGTTAAAATTAAACAAGTTTTATAAAGTTAACCAAGTTTAAGTTAAATAATTTTATAAATAATAATAATATAACTAATTTAACAAAGTTTTATAGGTAATGCTGATGATGATGCTGATGATGAATTAACTATGTTTATAAAAATTAACTAAGTCTATAAACATTAAATAAGTTAATAATAATAATAATAATAATATAATTAAGCTGACTAATTTTTTTAGTAATAATAATAAATTAACTAAATTAACAAATTTAATAAAAATTAAACAAGTTTTCTAAAATTAACTAAGTTTAAGTTAACTAAATTTTATAAATAATAATGATATAACTAATTTAACAAAGTTTTATATATAACAGTAAGATTGGACTTGCTATAGCCTTGAACCCTCAAAAGAAGTTGAAAGAGGGGTTTGAAAATTTGAAGGACGACATTGTGGAGGCCGTAAATAGAGGTTTGGATAGTGAGGTTTCTATAGAAGGTGATTATGTGGTGAATACGAAGCCAACAGGCAGCTATAACTAATTGTGAGTTATATTTTTGCTTAACTTGATATTTACATCCAAAGATTACATTATGAACATGAAATCACTTTTACTTTGGTGTATCAAATATTCAACGTATGCATTTTTTTATAATTATAGAGTAGTGTTATTTAGACCAGAAAATACTTGATGTAAGTTGGCATTTGAAGTTTGGTACAATCTTCAGTGCATATTTTGCTGTCAATAAGACTGCTCTAAGTATAAATATGTCCATTTATTTCATGCAGGTTGACAGAACTGTGTTCAGGAATCAAAATTCAAGACAAAATAATGCTTTACTTTGTTATTGCAGTATATTTTCGGAGCCTAGATTTCGTGACAATAGCAAGTTGTCCAATAATTGAACAAATTATCTTTCTCACAGATCATTTTAGTTTTCATTTTTAATAACCTAGATGTATTTGTAGTTATTGTGATGACTGTCAAATTATGGGTTTTTTTTGTTAAAATAGGACACGGGTAAACTTCGAAAATAGTCAATATGTTTGCCTATATTGCTGTAATTTAGCTTCTTTGACACCTAAATGTATTCAATTGTATTACGTGTATTTCATTTATTACTAACATCTTGATTGCTTGTTATTGTAGATGTCAGAGAGAATATCAAAAGCAAAGCAAGATGAAATCAATTATTTGACTAGCCTATAAGTAAGTTGTTGATGCAAATATGTACAGAATATCATGTACGGATATGAGAAAATTAGTTTGAACAATGAAATATTATGCTTAAGTTACATATTTTTTTCCTATGAAAATCTGTTATACTTATATGCAAAGAAGAAATTGGTAAATGGATATTATAGGTGGAAAAGCTAAAAAAAGCATCAGTTTTTTTTGTAAATTAATATTATATTCAATGGCATTTCATAAACGTTGTCGTATATCAAACGCTACAGAAAGCAACCTCTTACACGCTATAGGAATGTTACATAATAAACGCTATAGAAATGTTACATAACAAATGCTACGAAAAAGCTATAGAAATGTTACACGCCATAGAAATGTTACATAGCATTTTATCTTGATAGCATCACACAAATGCTGTAGAAAATTAATTTTTCGTACGGTATTTTGCTCTCGCTATTTAAAATTTAAGGTCTACTATAACATGTCATTCCTAAGATTCTCTGAAACGCTGTAGTAAGGTGAAATAGCGTTTTTTAAACGCTATTAAACCCTAGTTCGTTGTAGTGGGATATCTTGCTATATTTATATTGTTATATATGTATGTTTGCTACTGTTAAAAGCTTGACTAGTAAAAAACTAAGTAACATCTTGGAAACCGTAAAAACATCACTATTGCAAAACTGCTTTGTCTAGACTTTGATTTTCGGACTTAAAAGGTTTAAAAAGATATTTGGATTTACGTATTTTTTTCATTCTTTTTGCTAGTGGTTACTAACAATTTTTAGAGTATTTTGAAAGTGGTTTGAGATCTTTATAAATTTATAAGGATTAGTTGTGAATTTTCAAAGAAAAGATATTTTGTTAAAACATGTCGTTTTCAAGTTTCTAATGGTTTTTCAAATTTGTTATTTCAAGTGATATTTTAAAGGAATGTTTTAAAATATATTACAAGTATTTTTGTGTATAAATATCTAATACAAATATCTTGGATATATCTTATATAAGTATCTTACTTTAGATTATAAAACAATTAGAAAGGGGTTAGAAATTGCTTAATTGCCAAGTGGTTAAATTGTTTTACTACTTAAAAGAAAAGTAATTTACTATGTTTAAAACTAATAAGCTGATGAAGTAATCTTATCTATTTATGAGAGTTAAGATTGATATCTAGTAGGGACAAAGGAATAGAGATCTAACCTACCAGGCTTTCCTTTTAAGAAAGGAATAAGTTGGTGGAAAATGTCAAAAACATATAAGTTGAGGTTATTTTTGATTGTTTAGGGAAATAATTAATACTATATTTAACATTAAAAGCCAACGAGTTAGACTTATCATATTTTGAGATTTAAAGTGAGGTGTCTAGGAAAGGCTTGGAGCAACCAGTGCCCAAACTTACCTGGTTTCACTCTTGAACGAGGAGTGGACAGGATGAGAATGTTGGAAATGAGTTAAGTGTACGAATCATGATTTGTATAAGCAATGGTGTTTGACTATATAATCGATTAGTCGATCACCGCTTTTAATCGAATATGAACTTAAATCTTTAGAACAAAGGTTTGTAAAGATAGTAACAGGTAGGAGAATGGTTTAGATTTGTTGTGACAATAAGTTAATAACATTTGACTTTAACCCTTTTTTATTATACTTATGAATGTAAATAGATCATTGATCGAATGATTTAAAGATTAGCACAATCAAAATGATTTTGGGTATATGCATATGTATATAACTTGATTTTTAAATAATGGACTCAGCCGCCGCAGCCGCCAAGGACGAAGATCGGGAGGGCTGGCAGGAAGTTCGCCGTCGCGGGAAGCAGAAACAAATTGCAGCCTCTAATCCATGGTCTAACCCTAAAACTACTGCTTCTCTTTTTAAATTTAATAAGACTTAGGGTATAAGATCCTGGTCAGATCTGTTTGATAAACACGTTTCTATCAAAGAAGATGTTATCTTCCATCAACCAGCAAGTGATGATACAGGTAATTTCGCTAGTATAGATGACTTGGATTATCAGTTATCTAATGAGATGTGGAATAATTCTATTTTCATCTATCTTACGGGTAAACGACCTTATTATGTGCATTTTAATGCTTATATTAAAAGAGTTTGGAAGCCAAAAGGCTCATGGGAAATCTATTCTAGGGATAATGGTTTCTTCTTGGTAAAATTTGAAAATCATGTAGATTTTGATAAAGTTTTAAATGGGGGTCCCTGGTTTATGGATAGCAGGCTTATATTTATGAAAAAATGGGATGCTAACTTTCAATTCGAAAGAGATATGTTAGACTCATACCCTATTTGGGTGAGATTAAATAACCTACACCTATCTTTGTGGAATTCTAGGGGCATTAGTAAACTTGCTAGCCTTATTGGTAAACCTTTGGACATTGATGAGTTCACTAGAAAAGTTAAACGACTTAAATTTGCAAGAGTATTAATAGAGGTGACAGCTGATGCCACTTTTCCCAAAATAATTAGAGCAAAAGATAACAAAGGTCGAATTTATGAGCAAGAGGTGGAATATGAGTTTATTCCACCGCTGTGTAAGTTATGCAGTTGTTTTGGACATAGTGATACACAATGCCCAAACACAACTACAAAAAAGTGGATCCCCAAAGCATCAGCACCAGATCATACTGCTTCTACCACTAAACTGCCTGAGCATACTAAAAACCAGGGTACAGACTCTAACCCCAGCAGCTCAGTGCCAAAAAATACCCTAGATCATAATAATTACAAAGATTTACAACGAAATAATTCTGGAGCTTGCTTTAGTACTGGTAGTCCCACCCCTGAGGGAAGCCAGTCCATTCCGGAAGAACAGAATTGTTTGACAAAGCAGAATAATTGTTCTCCACTTCAAAATCTTGCACAAATGAATGAGTCTTCACCACTGGATAAGCATTCCCTTCAGAATACTGCTGAGCAGAGCAATTCTTGTACGGCTGAAGTTCTTGTTGCCATATATTCCCCTAAGCGTTCAGCAGCTGCTGATATTGAGCCTCCAGCTGAACAATCTGATCAATCCCCATCAAAGTCTGCTGCTGTTCATTCTGCTGATCACACAAATAAACACCTTCCAAAATCTGGTGTTTTTCAACCTAATGTTCAACATGATAAATCCCCTGCAAATATTGTTGTCCAACATGATAAGTCTCCTACAAATATTGCTGTTGTCCAACATGCTGCCTCATCACATGTGGATAATGATGATACACCTAATAACATTCAGGAAATTAATCAGTTGGGAATTGAATTGGAAGTTGAGTCCATAAATTCAGAAGAGGAGCTTTATTTTTCTGACCAATATACTAAAGATAACCCAAAATATGTGGAGCAATTTATTACCAAAACTAGGAAAAAAGGGAAAGGAAGAAACACATTGGCTCGGGTGACAAGGAGCCAATCTTGACACTCTTAATGTCTATTATCTGCTGGAATGTTAGGGGTCTAAATGGTGATGCTAGAAGATTAGACCTCTTTAAACTTAGGAATAAATTTAATCCTACTATAATTGCTTTTCTTGAGATTAAGATGGGGGATCATAATATTAAGCTGTTTGCTACTATGTTTGGTGATGATTGGGGATGGATAGACAATAATTCAGCATCTTCTAAAGGTCGTATACTTATCACTTGGCATAAATCCATATGGGACCTTTCTATTAAAGATAAATCTAAACAATTCATTACTGTTACTTGTACTAATGTGGGTGGCTTGAGCTTCATATGCACTTTTGTTTATGCTCATAATTGGGCTTCTCTTCGTAGACAGTTATGGTCCTATTTACTTCATACATCCAAGCATATTAATCATAACTGGATGGTCATGGGGGACTTTAATGCTGTTCTTAAAACAAATGAGAAAAGAGGTGGAAGTACCCTTAGATTATCCCAAACAGAGGAATTCAACAAATGTATTGTAGCAGCTGGCCTCTCTGAAGCAACCCACTCTGGCCTGAAATTTACTTGGTTTAGTGGTGAAGTAAAAAAAATTTCTTGCAGACTTGATAGAGTACTTATTAATGACAAAATCTTGTCCAGTATCCCTAATTTGAAAATTTCTGTACTTCCTAGTTCAACCAGTGACCACTCTCCATTACATATTCAATTTAATCAACAAATTAACATTACTAAAGGAAGGCCTTTCAGATATGGTAACCACTGGCACTTAATTGAAGGTTATGCCGATGTTGTAGATTTCAATTCTATCCCTAAAACAGATGGAAATGGTTGGTTTTCCATGGTCATGATGTTAAAAGAGCTAAAACATAGATTGAAAATTTGGAACAGAGAAAGAACAAAAACTCAGGACACTATAAGTCAATTACAACAGGAATGTGAACAGCTGCAGACTCTTCTTGATGCAGACCCACTTAACGATATTTTAATTTCTAATTATTTCTCTACTCAGGAGCAACTTAAAGAGGCCTTTCATTTACAAGCTATACAAGAAAAACAAATGGCTAAAGAGAAATGGCTCACTCAAGGGGATGACTGTACCAAATTTTTCTATGCTAAGATGTCTTTCAGGAGGAACTGCAATGCTCTTATTAATTCTATGAATGATCATGGGGATTTAGCTACTGATATTTCTCAATTTGAACAGGGAGCCATTTCTTATTTCACTAATTTATATAATGGTGAGAATAAGACAACATTACCTCATATCACTTGCAGGGCACTTTTAACTGATGTGGGCAGGCAGATGCTGCAAGAGACTGTCACTGAGGAGGAAGTAAGAGCTACTGTTTTCTCTATTCACACTGATTCTTCCCCAGGGCCTGATGGGTGGAACTCTAAGTTCTATAAACTCCATTGGAAACACCTGAAAAATCAACTGTTAGAAGCTATTCAGGAATCTTTCAACACTGGTAAAATTCTTCATGAATTAAACCACACATTTATCACTCTTATTCCAAAGGTGGAAAGTCCTTCTAGGATTGAAGAATTTAGACCCATTGCATGTTGTAATGTGTTATATAAGATTCTTAGTAAGGTGATATGTAATAGACTTACAAAGGTTCTTCCTGATCTTATTTCTGAATGTCAATCTGCTTTCATTAAAGGAAGACACATATCTGAGAATTCTTTACTAGCTCATGAACTGATTAGAAAGTTCAATAAACCTGGAGCTGACAAGATGTGTCTAAAGATTTATTTACATAAGGCTTATGATAAAATTAACAGACAGTTTATCATTCATGTATTACACTGTATGGATTTTCCTACTTCCATGATTAATCTCATTGAGGAATGCATCTCCACCCCCACGTTTTCCATTATCATTAATGGTACTCCTAAAGGTTACATTACTAGTAATAGGGGCTTGAGACAAGGTGATCCCCTCTCCCCCTACTTGTTTGCAGTTGCCATGGAATTTTTCTCACTTCAAATGGAACTAGCTTGTCATAATTCTTTGTTTCAGCCTCTGTTTAAAAATGATCCTAATGTCAATCATTTATTATATGCTGATGATTTGATTATTGCTGTTAGAGCTTCCTCAACTGCTGCTCAGGGTTTACTTCATATTTTTAATCAATTGCATCTATTTGTGGGTCTTGAGCTAAATACTACTAAGTCCAAATGCTATTTTAGCAAATATTGCACCTCTAAAACAGCCATTTTGGACATTTTGCAAATTAAGGAAGGTCTGCTTCCTGTCAAGTATCTTGGGGTTCCTCTCTCAACTAATGTCATTACTGACCGTGAATGTGGTGAACTTGTTGGAAATATTAAAGACAAACTTAATGGTTGGAGTTCTAAATTACTCTCTTTTGCTGGTAGAATTGAATTGGTGCATACAGTTATTACTGCTAAAGTTAGATTTTGGCTTCAAACATTTCACATTCCTGACAGTTCAATTGAGAAGATTAATTCAGCATGTGCTAACTTCATTTGGAGGGGGGATTACATAAAGTTAGTTATGATACTCTTTCCAAACCTAAATCTGAAGGTGGGTTGGGCTCGTCAACCTGAAAGACCTTAGAAGGACTTATCAAATTAAACATGGATGGAAAATTCTAACTTCTAACACTCTCTGGGCTAGGTGGATGAGAAGCAGATATCTAAAGGGGAGTTTCTGGACTATGCATGAGGATGTTAACTCTTCTGGGGTTTGGAAATGCATTTTAAGGAGCAGGGATGTTTTGAAAACATGTATCTCAAGGAGAATTGCTAATGGTAGGGATACTTATCTTTGGAGGGACCCATGGATTAATGGACACTCACTTGCTGACAAATATGGCTGGGGTATGATTTCATGTATTGGAGATTATGATGATATAGTTGCTCCCATTATCCAACATGGTGATTGGATTCCTGACCAGAAAGGGCTTCATGTTATTGCTGAGGATGTCAAGTTTGTTCCTATCTACTCCTCTGAACCTAATGATACTTGGACTTGGAACTACACTAAAGATGGTATCTTTACTACCAATAGTGATTGGGAAGCTCTACGTGCTAAACATATTAACAAATTTTAGGCAGCTCCTATCTGGTCCAGATCAAACAACCCTAAGATGGCATTCACGACTTTCAAAGCCATTAATTTAAGACTTCCTACATCTGACAGACTAGCTAGATGGGGTATGGAGGTCAATCTAAACTGTAAACTATGTAACTCCCACCCAGAATCACACAATCATCTATTTTTTGAATGTGAATACTCTACTCGTGTGTTAAGTCATGTTAAGAGTAAAAATCAAGACATGCATGCAATTTCTACCCTAGAAGATGAATTACTGTACCTGAGTTCCCGCAAGAAAGAAGATTTGCTGACCCAACTGCAGCTTACTTGCCTCACCACAACAGTTTTCCATCTCTGGAAAGAGAGGAATCGAAGAGTTTTCAAGAATACTGCAAAGAATCATCACCAAATTCAGATCACAATTGAACAAGATGTCAGGATCCTAGTGAAAAGAATTAAAAGCAAGATCTTTACCTGTGCGTCAGAACTGGAGAACAGAATCCTTCGAGATTGGAAAGTGGATCCGCCATGACTTTTAGCTTCAGTGCTTTCTAGTAGGAGGCAATACTTTTGTGTTTTTGCTGTGGAATATATGTTTAATATTCCAGTTTGGTTTTCGTGTTCTTTTTGTCGTATTCATTTCATTTAACCTGTACGAGACTTTGTGAGTCTTTGTATTGGTCTCTGTGAGGCATCAATAAAATTTACCATTCTTCAAAAAAAAATGATTTTGGGTTTGTAGTGACAATGTTTAATTAACATTAGTCTTAAACCTTTTGAATGGATTTATTAAAGCACTTAGATCCTTAAAATTGATATCTTAAAGGAAATAAAAAGTAATGGAAACTTTTGGAAAAAGATAAAAAAAAGTAGAAGTTTATTAGGTAAGAGAAATTTACTAATAAATGAATTTTAATTAATAGAAAGGATTTCTTACTTAGAAGGGAGTAGGATTGCTTAGTTAACTTAATCATACTTTATGGAGCTTGATTGTGTTTTGGATGATGATAGTGTTTCTGTGTTTATTTGTTTAACAAAAGTTACCTAGACTTGGTTTCCATTTACAGACATCTATCTTGTACTAGATAATCGATTAGTTGACTATCGAAATTGAATAAATATAACTTCGAAAATGTCTAGAAGAAACATGAGTGCTATAAGGTAAAGTTATCTTTGGAGATGTGCTATATGTATAAACTCGTCTTGCTCTTCTAGGGTAAATTATATGGAAATCAATTCGCTTAAATGATTAGGAGATGATCTCCACTCTTATGTATTGCCTGTTTTTTTCGAAAGAACGCGAGTTGCATTTATCGAAAATTCATCGATTAGTTTTCGAAAGTCTGGTAAGTGGGGAGAGTGCACTCATATGAGATGACTTGAATCTGAAACCACTTCAAAACCATATACTTGATCATTGTTCTAGAAGCAGTTGTGAAGTGGGATGTTTTAGAGTTGAACTGACTATCCTAATGTTAAATCCAAGGGAGATGTCAACATTAACATTTCAAACGATGTTATCATGTGAGACTGTCTATCTTGAGGAGAGCTCCAAGAGACACGACAACATTAGCATTTGTCAAAGGACTTATGCGGGGAACCTATGCGGAGGTACGGGGTTTGTTCTAGATGCTCGAATTCGTGTAGTGATTCATGATCTGTTCGAGATGAACGAATCCAACTGGGAACTCGAGTGCTGCTAGAGTGATGAAGACTTGTGTGAAAATGCAGAACTTAGTCTCGACATCGGAAATGGCTAAAACCATAGTAAAATGCATAATCTCGCGTTTAGCTTAACCACGATGGTATATCAACTCCAACTCTAGAGTATGCTATCGATATGTTACACACAGGATATTGATACTTGGTGCCATGCAGTTCATTGTTGGGCCAATTGTGTTTAACGTAGAGTATATCCTATCTAGAGATATATGATACTCGGAAGGAAGTTTTTGATCCATGTCATGGAGATCTACTTTAGTTTACTGTAGAATTTTCCATAGAAAACAATCCATATACAAAAGCGCCTTAGTAGTATTGATTATATGTAACAACCCTTTTGTTAATTACCTAAATAATTAAGTTAATTATGGATAATTAATTTTTATTTCTGACTTATGAAATTTAATTGTGAAATTAAATCTAGTTTTGAAAATAGATAATTTAATTAAGAAATGAGTTTCATTCTTACAGAGAATTTCAATTTAATTCGAAATATGATTAAGCCAACTATTTAAATTTAGCAATTAAATAAAATTTTAATATTTCGATTATTGTTAAAATGAGATTTTTGGAAATTTATAGTTCTTCTTTATCGAAATGATAATAATTTGTATTTGTAAAAGTTGTATTGAATTTATACTAAGCAATTCGATGTTGATTAAAATGATAATTTCTAACATATTAGTATATTTCGTGAGATCAAATTAGTAAGAAATTAAAAATTAGCAACATTTCTCTTAAAAAGATAATTAGTAAGATTATGCTAATTGGATCCATATCTTACCCTCTTGGCCCATTTAGAATAGTTAGAAAAGAGAAGTAGAAGTACCTATACTTCCTTCCTCAATTCATTTCGTTTAAGAAAAGAAAAAACAAATACTCTCTTGCTCTTATAAACCCTAGCTCAAACAATCCCCAAATCAAGATCAAAACAAAGGGCTTTTGTTCAATAAGTATATAAATCAATCTTAGGTAACTTTCTCTATCTTCTAATGGGTTTAATTCATTGGTTAATTTTAGTTTTGGTCTGGAGTTGTGATCTTTTATCTTTTAATTTTTGAAATTTGCTTTAGGTCGTAGCTGAAAGTAATTGGCCTAGGTGAATCCAAGTTTTAAAACATCTGTAACAACCCAAAATTTAAGTTATAATAATTAATTAATGAATTAATTAAATAATAAGATAAGTTTGAGAAATTGTCGGAATTGAGGCATGGGAGTTGCACCATTTTGTCTATGTTAATCTTTTGGTCAATTTCCATATATAGTTTTTCAAAATCCGAGCTAAAATGAATAAGATACGAATTAAACTAGAAATAAGAAAACGAAAACAAACACACACACACTAACAAGGTCAGGTCAACCCTCACCATAGGTAGGTTTACCTAAAGGTCGACCCTCAGCATACATAGGTCGACACCCAGGTCGACCTGCCCCTATATTTGGACAACCATTCGTCCAGATTAAAAGATGACGTGTTTTTCCAATTTTCTTCAATCCTGTGCGTATGTGCTTCCATCCGACGTTTCCCAGTGAGCCTATGACATGGTTGCACCAGAATTAATATTCAAATCCAACGGTCTGAGATCCCTAAACTACACTATAAGTAATACCCTAGGCCTAGCTATTTTTCTCATTCAGATTTTCTCCTATTTAGGTTCATTGCCAGAGGTAGGACCCTAAATGGAAAAAATTTCTAAGGAGGAAATTTTTCTGATAAAAATATTCTACACTTTGAAAGTGGATCAAGGAAGACCAAGAACTAGAGCTAAGGACCATAAGTAAGTGTTTAGTAATTATTTTAGATTTTTAAGTAATTTAAAATAATAGGGTTCACAATAGTTGTAGTTTTTTTTTGCAATTTTAAGACTGTTTGTACCAAAAATGGGCACAACACTCTTCGAAAGTTTTTGAAGAGATAAAAGAGAAAAATATTAATTTAAAATGAGGATTATCTAACAGAAACTCCAGCAAACAGTAACATAAATGTGCAGAAAAACAATTTAGAGTGGTTTAGCGTGTTGCCTACGTCCACTATGAAGTTTTTGTGACTTTATTGATTCTCTTTCAATAATTACACGTAATTACAGTGAACAGCAGTAAATTACAACTTAGAATTCGAATTCAACAGCAAAAGTAGGATGCAAATCTCGACTCGGCAGAGTCTGGGCTCTTGAGAATCAAAAGATCCTCTTTCTGCAAGCTCTGGGGCTCTATTTATAGGTGTAGGAGGGTGATATTTCGCTCAAACTTCGGGAGACTCCTTCTGGCACGTGAGGGGGCCCACACGATCGATCTCGGAGAGTTTCGACTCGTTTTGTAATCGATACGAACTCAATTCATATCGATCGAGATTGCATCCAATGGAGGTGAAACTTGGCGACAATAATCTTTAGCTTGCATGTAGTCTTCTGTGAAAATTTCATAGCATTTGGATCGGTGGATCTCGAGTTATGATCGATTCAAGTTTGAGTATCTCGGTGGCTGTGGGTTCAAATCCATGATTTCAAATCGATTCCCTTCGAACCAATGATGCACGTGCCTTTGTGATGACGCGGCGCGCATTCCTTGCATCGATCCTCTTTTTGCTCCTAGTTGACCGTTTTGCATCCATGAATCTCGCCTCGTTTGCATCGATGACCGTTGCGTCAATCCGGGCTCATTTGACTTGATGGACACGAACAAGCCATTGTACGTGGATTCGAACAAGAGTCCCTAATGGGTACGAAGTAGTCATCATCTGATGGATGCGAAACAAGGTCATCTAATGGATACAAAGAGCAGTTGCCTAATGGATTCGAACTAACAGAACCTGATGGGTTTGAGTAATCACTTACCCCTGATCGATACAAAGACGGTGGATTCAAATAGAGGCTCAACCATGGATACAAGTTGTGTCTAGCTGGATGGATATGAAACAGGATCTAGTCGATCGATACGAAATGTACGCTCTGTTGATGGATACGAGCTTGATCGGTGCGAACCGAGACTTCTTGATGGATATGAGACTGGTCAGTGCGAATTTGATGGATTCGAAATATGGCTCACTGATGGATACGAAAACATAGCTTTTCCCATCAACTTGCACCGATCATAACTTGAGCATACGAACTCAGATCGACCTGAAATTTGGAATGTTGGCTTTCACGGCATCGCTTGTCGTGTCTTACTGATTATAGCCCGATCCAGACTTAGACAAAATTCATCGATATCCATAACGAACCAATGCATACTCAACATCTGGGACGAATGATCCTTAGTTTTCAATCAGTTCCTTGATATCTCGGCCTTGCCAAAAGGCGGGATGACATTTGCCCCCCAAAGTACATCTTGTGATAACATGATGTGCTTTGAAAAGCTGCAGTCTTCATTCTGAATAGTTATTGCTTCTTTGTTAAAGGTTGTAACCTTGCATTGCTGTACGATAGTGCACAGAAATATATATGCTAACCTGATTCTTATCAATGTTGCACGTTCATGAGTCGTTGTCAGTTTTCTTGTTCGAATTCCGTATCGATCCTCTCCTGAATCGATGTAGAAATTCATGTTGTAACAACACCTAACGGTTACTTTAGGATGATCCTTCGTGTCGATCCTCTCCTGAATCGATGCAGAAGTTTGAATTGTTGCTTTTGTGTTGATGGACTTTGTATTTATGAATACGATTCTAGCATTTCGAATCGGTTGGTTATGAGCATGATGGATACGAAATTAGCATTTGTATCGATGGTCCTCAACGTTGATAAATGCTGATTTTTTGTAAGATGGGAATCGATGGATTTGAAGAGTTAGCTCATATCGAAGGGCCATGGACGATGTTGCAAGATCATCGGTTCGAATGAAGGTTTCGCATCGGTGGGACCAAAAGCCTTCAGCATTGACTTCATTACGCACTTTGTATCGATGGACCCTATTGTCCATTTCGAATCGATAGGAGTTTGGGGTAATGGTTTCGAACCTGCCGTTCGACTCGATGCGACAGTTAACCTATGATGACCGATTGCATTTGACCCGGAGGCGAATCGCCCCTCCCTTCACATGCGCCCATATAAATACTTTGGGCTTCGGTCACTTTTCACTTTTTACCTTTTACTGTTGCCTTCAACTTTCGCATTGATCCAACAGCTTGGTTAAGGGAGAACTGTGTCGTGCCTTCGAATCGATCGAATACAACCTTTTAATTCTTCGAACTCCAATTCAAAATTAGGTAATCAATTAATTACGACTAGATCCAAGCGACAAGATTCGTATCTCAGATCCATCCTACCCTTGTTGATGATCAATTCCGACAATGTTAAGGGTAGATCTGGGCCAGAGCTTGGTCAAGGACGGCCAGGCGACGTTTGTGTTGATTGGAGAAGAAGGAGTTTGGGGATACGGAGCAATTGATTGATGACAGCTCGGCCTTCAGTTCGTATCGGTGAAAAAAGAGAATACAGCTTGTCTTCGTATCGATGATTAAGTATGGAGTTTGTATCAATGCAGCGCTGAAGGACGAATGATGGGGTCCTTGATGATCCACAATGGATGCACTTCGTATCGGTTTAAAGTGTTTAACATGAAGCCATCAGAATTATAATTGATACGAAGTCCTATGCAGGTGATTGATATGAACCCCGTCATTCTTGATCGTTACGAATACGATCGATGAGAAGATGTCGGGCTGTGATCCATACGAAGTTGGCATAAACCAATCGATACGGAGCGTATCGATTCGGACCTGGACGATACGAATCGTATCGATTCGAACCTAGGCGATACGAAACGCATCGATTCGAATTCGATCGGTTCAAAGCGCATCGATTCGAATTCGATCGATACGAAATGTATCGTTTCGAACGCACTCGATATGAACAGAAGGCCTCTGACTTGTCCCTGATTTGAACTGTGGCGATCGATCCCAAACTGGAGTCTGATAGGTTTAGGGAACTTTTGCACATTCGAGCATTCGACTCCAACGAGCTTCTGCCTTGCATAATCGGATTGACCGTAGAACTGCGTATTGGACTGCCTTTCGAATCTCGTTGATGGAACTATAACTTAACAACATAATAAGAAATTTTAATTTGGATTGATTACTAACATCTGAATGGTATGGTGGTGACGATCAGCGATGACGGTCACTCCAACTGGATTCCTGTTATCTTCATCGTTTGTAAATTTTTCTTGAACTCTGCAAAAAATATTCGAGTAATGCACAGCATGCACTGCACAACACACACTTTACACGAGGGGAACTCATGGGCTCTGTGTCGTCTAATGATGATTTCTTGTGAGTTCGCTAGTCATGGAAACTCCAAGCTCGCAGCCACAGGAAACTCAGAGTTTAGTTCCTCTCATGCTTGAAATACCGGAGATTGAGGCCGAAGTCATCGATCCAGCCCTGGACAAGGCACCAGATGCGTCTCTTATCAATAGTCTGCTAGACTCCGTTCCGTCCAAGGTTTCGTAAGATATGCTAGGGAGAATATGCCTAAGGCAGGGTTTGTCAATGGATGACGTAATATTGCCGGGACCAAATGACAGACCATATAATCCACCAGAGGGGTATACAACATTCAATCGACATGCGTGCGCACCTGGGATGCTTCCCCCATTCAATCAATACATAAGCGAAGTGTTTTATTTTATAGGGATCACCCCATCTCAACTACACCCAAATGGATATGCTTTACTGAATAGCTTGTTCATTGTATTCATGGAATATCTCCATCGACCATCCCCCTCTAACCGAGATAAGATACTTGTTTAACTTCAAGAGTCGAACAGACAGTCCATCTTTCACATTCCTGGAGACTGTAAGGAATTGCCAAATAGTTACGGGGTCTTGGACTGGGCTGAGCTACTTCAAGACGGAGTGGTTCGATGTCAAATGCCCTCCAGGATTTGCCAGTCGGTGGCTATTTAGATGTGAGTATTGCCATTTTCCCGGACAGTCGATAAGATAGTTATAGATGAAGCCAAACTCATATCTCTTTTTCTTTACAGCAATAATTTAGTGACCCAAAGGCGAATATTACAAGAAGATAGTTCGGGTTATCCAAGAAGTCCCAAGCGAAGAGAGGAACATCGACTTGGTCCTGACGGATAGGAACATTAGGATTCTTGGGCTAATCGAGCGAAGACAAAGTATAAGGATCGACGGTGCACTAAGGACTATCTCGAGAGAACGAGCTAAGCATAAAAAGCCCAGAGTTGTCATAGTTGAAGAAGCTGACTCCGAAAGAACCCATACTGACGGTGAACCTTTGGCCGAGCTTGCGGATGCAACCCAGGATTCTGAAGAAAAGAGATAAGGCAAGGCAGCCATTTTTAACCAATCCAAAAAGGGGAGATGGAAATCTATGGTCATGTCCCGGCATGCTTCCGAAATTAGAATTTCGAAGATGTCTCCCCCAAGAACGGAAAATCTTTACGAAGGGCTCGTCGATCTTTCAATTCCGGACGACGTGTCCATGCAGCATGATGCTGGATTGGATGAACTTCAACATGCCTTAGTTTTAAGCGAGTCTCTGCCCACTAGCATTGTCGACATATCCGGTTGGTCGGGGGGTTGCACATACATTCATACTTCACGGCACTGTACGATTTCTGACTGTAATACGCCCATTGTGCAAGATTACTAACATTTTGTCTCCGTTTTGCTTTGCAGATACCATGTCCGGTCAAGGCTCAATGCTCGGTAGCCTACGCAGCAAACGCCGATCTTCTTCATACTAAGAATCGCATAGGAGAGAAGGAGATAGAGACTATGATCAGGGGTACTCTAGTCAAGAATGGTCTGACAGAGATAAGGGGTATAAGTGTCGGTCTCGATCTCGTACGCCACCTCCCAGAGCTTTGGTACCGCCGCCGGTTCATGTTTCACGACCTTCGAAAGCTCCGTGGCACAAACCATCTTCCCAATCATCTAGGCCTAAATCTCAACATAGAACTGAAGTTACAGACCCTTCCACTACTGCACAGGCCCTCGTCAAACACGCTGGGTAGGAGCGATTAGGCTCGCTCAGCTGAGAAAGGATTTTCCTCACATTTGTTTTAATGGGTTCATCTTTCCTCCGCGCTTGAAAAGGATCCCGGCGTCGGCCGAAAATACAGTGCACGATTATGTCGCGGACATATTTTTCCAGTATCGGGAGTGGTCGAAAACCAAGAAAAAGGCATCGAAGGTGGCCTTCGACCGAGCAGCCACGATTGAAAGCCTGGAGAAAGAACTCGGCCAGAAAGATCGAATCATTCAAGCGCTCACTAGTGAGGCCGAGTCTTCTCGTAAATCCGATATTGAAGCCCTTAAGAAGGCCGACGAAGCCCATGCGACGATGGATAGAATGAAACGGGAGTACTACGCCACGGTGGAGGACATGGGTCACAGGAACACTATCGTTACCATTGAGCGGGATGCAGCCCTGAAAGAGCTAAACGAGCTTGAGGCCAAAGTCTCGTAAATCATGAAAGAGAGAGATGCTGCTAATGTTTTCTCAGAGGAAGTGTGCGATCAAGCGGTAGTGCTTCGGAGGAAGGGAGATGCGGCCATGGAAAAGGTCCGCGAGGTTAAGGCTGAAGTTAATGAAAAGGTCCGATCGGCAGATTCCAGGGTCGAGGCGGAGATAGAGGAGCTTCTCGTCACTTATAATGCCAATGTGTTGAAACACAGGAATCTGGCTTGGCTCGGCGATTACTCGACACATCTATACAACGCCTTGAATTTGTTGGTTGAAGAAGAGAAGGCGGTGCTGTCGGGTGGCACCCTCGACAAATTTGAGCTGGAGAACCTTATGTTGAGCGAAGATGAAAAGAAGGTTCTTCATGACTCTATGATTTCTCATGCAAGAGAGAGATTGGACACCCAGCACCCAGAAGTTGGCGAGGGCTTCGGTGTCGCACATCAAGCTATAAGTTCTGAGATGGTTACTTCATCTAGATCCGAGCCGGTGCCAGCAATTAAGCCACAGCCGGTCCCAGCCTACGACCCGGAAAAGCCACATTTATCTCCTATAAGTGAGCACTCTTCGAAAGCTGTTCAGCTAGCCACGAGTCAAGTTGGGGAAGGTACTATGCACAAATCTTGTGTGTGTCTGAAATAAAGTACTTGTACTGAAGCGTGTACTGACAACTTATTCTTTATCATGTCCAGTGACTAAATCTATATCAGCAGCACCTCCTTCGACACAGGAATCACAACAAATGCAGGAGGCCATTATCACCGAGGCGATTACTACGACCATGGCCGTGCCTATTGAGGTAACACAGGGGAGCTCCCTTTCTTTTGATGAGCAAATGATGAATGAGCTCTTGGGCCGACAGAGCGATCCCTTTGCGGACTTACCATTCATCCATAGTGGATTTCCACCTGCCTCTTGTGCTTCGACACAGACCACCGCTACCCACAGTGAACCCCGTGCTGCTCGTGAAGCAGAGATACTAGTTGAAATCAATGCAGAGATGGAGGCTGCAGCTCATGGCGGTAGTTATGAGGGTGGATTGACGGCATCTGGCCCAACTCCACTTAGGATGATATCACCCGGGGGTACGCTTGTTGATACTAGTGCGTCTATTCCGCCCCCGGTCCTAGATCCAGTCCCTCCAACTCCTCCTGCTGGCAGCATTCCCATAGATTCAAGTTCGGAGGAGGATGTTGATATTATACCTCCATCTGGAGATGATCCGCCAAAGAGTAAAGGCTCAAAGCGAAAAATTATTGGTGGCTCTGGCAGATCTACACTTAAGAGGAAGCCGAAGAAGGCTAAGGAGTAGATAGGCCCTTTCGGTGAAAATTTTTGTTAGCTAAGAACTTGTCTTTCTTCTATAGGCCATGTATAGATGCGGGTTCGGCCTCTGCTAGTAGGAATTTTTTAGGCGAATTTGTATACAAGTCTCTGCTTTTGATTAGTTGAAATAAAATTCTGTTTTTTGTGGTTCAACTCTTATTTCTGTCTTTTATACTTAAGCATCGTAGAGTTTGGATCTTGGTTCCATATACTCATGGAATTTCAACCCTTGAGTTCTCTTTATTTGCCAAGTCCAAAAATCACGAGTACGGGTTGTAACGAGAGATCGAGTTGGACTTTAGACATCGTACTGCTTCAGCCAGCGGTTAACACTTAAGCTCTGCCCCCATTTCTGGGAACATGTTGTAAAGATCGGCTAGCGATCGAGATTTGTCTCTACTTTTAGAGTTTAACATCGTCATGTTGATGCAAAAATAAGCGTAAGTCAAGCGATTGCATCACATTCGCTTACCTATGAATAGTCGCATCCACGCTCTGGGGATAAGCATTTGCACTTCAGGAGTCGATCACATTTGTTGAAGTTTTTAAGTACATGTCCACACTTTGGGGAGATAATCTAATTTATGAGTGGCCATCCGCACCCGAGTTATTTTTATATTTCATCCACACTCTGGGGACTTTAGGATAATTCGTGATCGATAATCTGGTTCGCACTCTGGGAATCCGAGAGTTATCGATGTTTGTAGCGCAGTTCGCGCTCCGTAAACTTTGACTCAGTATTTATACTCCAATTCACACTCTGGGAACTTGGAGTTAGCGATCATACTCCGTTGCAACTGCGGGAACCTAGAGTTGATGCTTATACTTCAATTCGCACTCCGAGAATTTGGAGTTAGTGTTTATACTCCGGTTCGCACTCCGGGAACCTAGAGTTGATGTTTATACTCCAATACGCACTCTGGGAATTTGGAGTTAGTCGACAGGTGGTCAGTCACATCCGTTTAGACTTTTTAGGAGGTCGTTAACACTCTGGGAACGATAGATTTATCGAGATCGTGGATGGTCGGATCACATCCACCCCAAATTAACAAGCGAGGTCGTTAGATGGACCGATCCATCCTCCTCTAACTTGGTTAGGATGCGGTCGAAGTCGTTAGGCAGACGAGCTTGCCCTCTCCAAAATTGTATTCAGGGTTTTTATACTCCGACTCACACTTTAGGAGTTTGGAGTTGTTTTAAGGATTGTCGTGTATCAATCCACTTCGATCTTAGCATAGTGACTTGCCCCCAGCTTGGGTTTCATTTAGTGAGTGACCGGTCATATCACAGTCACTCCCTGTTTGAATAAATTCCACCGTTTGATGGAACTTAGCTCTCCGTGCATCGTGATATCATACGTCATACTAAATAAATCACAGCTCTGGCTCGAAGAAATGGCATTTTATTGCTGAAATGAGAAAATATGGCAAAGTCAGTTGCCTTGTTACAAATTCAAATTTTGAAATATGGAAACAAATTGCAAATAAAAGAATGAATCAAATAAATAAAGCCTGCCATATGTAGTAGCGACGGAGGCTTTCACTATTCCAAGCACTTGGCAAAGTAAGACCGTCAATGGTCGATAAATTGAACGTGCCATCTCTGAGCTTTTTGGTGATTAGATACGCTCCTTCCCAATTTGGCTTCATGTGTGAAGGAACCAGATAGATTATTTTTAGAACGAGATCGCCAAGTTCGAAGGTCCGTGGTTGAACCTTGGCATTGTATAATCGGGCGACTCGATTTCGATATGCGGCTGACCTCAAATCAGTCTCTTCACGCTTCTCATCCAGTAAGTCCAAAGATTCAGCAAGTAATATGGCATTAGTTTTCGGGTCATAATAAGTCACACGATGAGAAGGTACTTCTATTTCGACTAGAATAACAGCTTCTGAGCCGTAAGATAGAGAAAATGGAGTGTGTCCGGTTGCGGACTTGTGGGTCATTTGGTAAGCCCATAAAGCCATAGATAGTTCATCAACCCACTTGCCCATGGCCTTTTCCAGTCGCTTCTTTAGAATAGATTTGATAACCTTACTAACCTCTTCAACTTGGCCATTCGCCTGAGGGTGTGCAACCGCATAGAATTTCTTGTGGATATGGAATCGTTAGCAGAAATTCTTGAATTCAACACTGTCGAATTGGGCTCCGTTAGCAGTGATAATGGTATGTGGGAGACCAAATCGGCAGATAATATTACGAACTACGAAGTTGATTACTTTCTTCATCGTGATTCAAAAGGTTCAGCTTCAGCCCATTTAGTAAAGTAATCAACTGCGACGATGGCATACTTCGCTCCTCCTTTGGCAAGAGGTAGAGTACCAATGATATCAATGCTCTATACTGCAAACGGTCAGGGATTGGCCATTTGGGTTATCTCAGTAGGCGGGGCTCCCGGAATTTGAGCATGTTTCTGGCATTTATCACATTTCCTTGCATAGTCTGATGCATCACGTTTCACAGTCGGCCAGTAATATCCATATCAGAGTACTTTCTTGGCGAGAGCTTGCCCCCTGGTGTGATCGCCAAATTCTCCCTCATGCACATCATGTAACACTCTTTGATTTCATTGCGTGCGATACATAGGAGGAGAGGGACGTAATATCCTATTCTATACATGACTCCATTCTGAATGTAAACCACGAGGCTTTTCGAAGAATCTATCTTCTTTCACTCCTATGCTCATGCAGTGTTCCGTGCTCGATATAGTTTCGATATGGGGTCATCCACGACTTCTTATCGAGAGCGATTTCAAACATAAAATCTGTTTCCATCTAATCAATGCTGGGAGAAGATAGAGTTTCAACAGGAACGAGTCCTATCTGCTGTGCTTCGCCCGTACTTGCTAACATGGCCAATGAATCAGCCTTCTGGTTGTGCTCACGGGGTATGTAGAAAATGGCATAATAATCGAATTGATCACGTATTTCCTGGACTCGAGCTAGATAAGCTTTTAGTCTTCGATCCTTGGCCTGATATTCACCCCGAACCTGGCATACATCTAACCGAGAGTCACAGTAACTTCCACAGCAATTATTCTCAGATCACGCTCTAGCTTCAACCCAGCAAGTAAAGCTTCATACTCAGCTTCGTTATTGGTCGCACGAAACTCAAATTTCATAGCATAGCATATGGACCGGCCCTCGGGGGTTTCAAGTACTACCCTAACACCTGAGCACCGATCGTTGGATGCACCATCGGTATGCAGCTTCCAGATGTATTCAGGAGATTTACTGGTCTCGGGCAAGTCCTCTGGGACAGTGAATTTGGCTATAAAATCTGCTAGTACTGGACCTTGAATGGCTCTTCTTGGGTATAGGTGATATCGAACTGACTTAGTTCGATATTCCACTTACCTACCGGACGTCTCAGGCCGCGTAAGGACCTATCGTAACGGCTGATCGGTGTACACAGTGACAGAATGAGCCTGAAAATATGGATGAAGCTTCCTTAAGGCAATGACTAGGCAGTAGGCTCACTTTTCTAGCTATGGATAGTTTCTCTCAGCTTTGGTTAGTCACTTACTAACATAATAGACCGGTTTCTGCACTCGGTATTCCTCCCGAACTAGGGCAGCACTGATCGCATTTTCTGATACCACTAGGTAAAGATACAACTGCTCATGGTCGATAGGCTTTGATAAAATCGACGGTGTGGAAAGATGCTGAACCAGTGCTTGGAATGCGCCCTCGCACTCTGTAGTCCATTCGAAGTTTCTCTTTCCTTTTTGGATCAGGTCAAAGAAGGGGATACATTTGTCGGTGGACTTTGAAATGAACCTATTCAGGGCTGCTACCTTCCCGTTGAGACTCTGAACTTGCATTTTTGTTCTCGGAGTCTGCAAGTTTCTGATTACCTGGATCTTTTCTAGATTGTCTTCTATTCCTCGAGCGTTGAAAATGAACCCAAGGAACTTTCCGGATGCGACTCCAAAATGACACTTCAGCGGATTGAGCTTCATCCCGTATTTTCGAAAAATGTTGAACATTGACTCCAAATCTTTGATGTGATCAGTGGTGAACCACGATTTTACCAGCATGTCGTCTACATAAACCTCCATGGTCTTCCCGATCTGGTTGGCGAACATCCGGTTGACTAGACGTTGGTATGTTGCTCCGGCGTTCTTTAGTCCAAAGGGTATGACTTTGTAGTAGTAGAGTCCTGGGTCGGTTAGGAAGCTGGTACGTTCTTGGTCGGGTACATGCATGGGTATCTGGTTGTAGCCGGAATAAGCATCCATGAAAGATAATAATTCGTGTCCAACAGTTGAATCTACAAGCTGATCAATCCTGGGAAGTGGAAAAATGTCTTTTGGACAAGCCTTGTTTAAATCAGAATAATCAACATATGTCCTCCATTTCCCATTCGGCTTTCGGACAAGTACGTGATTGGATACCCACTCTGGGTATAAAGCATCTCGAATAAACCCGTTTGATTTTAGCTTATGGACCTCTTCCTTAAGGGCGACAGATCCCTCTAGATCCATACCACGTTTTTTCTATTTGATCGGGATACATGCCGGTCAATATTCAAGGTGTGGCTTGCGTTGTCCGGCGAGATTCCACACACGTCATAGTGTGTCTAGGCGAACACGTCGAGATTCATCTGGAGAAATTCAACCAATTCCTGCTGTGTCTCCTAGCTCAACTGAGACCCAATCTTTAACATCCTCGAATCATCATCATCATCACCATCGATCGGAACATCGATCGTCAGTTCGACCGAAGAAGCTTGACTTTCTATTGATTCATCCTTGTTTTCATTGTCTCTAGGGTCAAGATCCCTCTGGAATTGGTTTTGGTGCCCGAGCCAAGGCCCAGGCACCAATTGTTAATTATCTGCAAAACAGACGCAGAGATATTCCTATACGCCCTTTCCTTTCTCTCTTCGTTGTGCCTCGCGCAGCTCAGCAACAAAACAGGCTCTCCCAGCAGCCAGATCTCCTTGAATGACTCCAATTCCATGATCGATGGGGAATTTCAGAGTTAAACACCATGGGGCAATTGATGCCCTGAATTCAGCGAGGGTCGGTCGGTCCAAAAAAGCATCATAGGGGGAGTGAATGTCCAGCATAACAAATTGCACCATCCAGTCTCTCCGGTACTCCCTAACTCCCAGCTCCACCGACAGCTCCACTACTCTAGTGGGTATGTTGGCACTTTCATCGAAGCCATGAATTCTTGATTGGAAAGGTTTTAAATCCTTGGCTTCCATTTTCATTAGATCATGAGCTCTCTTAAACAAAATATTTACTGAACTCCCACTGTCCACCAGGATCCTCTTCATCCAAGTAGGACCAACCTGGGCAGATATGATCAGTGGGTCAATAGTGGGGGCTTCAAACCTGTCAGCATTCCGGCTTCTGAGCACGATGTCATCAGTCATTGTTCTCGGTTGTTTGGCTGGAGCCCCTTCATCAAAACTACTGCAACACTTGAAGTCCGCATGTCTGATAGAGCTGGCATACGACTCTATTTCCCTCCAGATTCGGTCTGCTGGATGGGGACCACCACTAACTGTATTTATTACCAATCTCCCTCCCATACAAGCGGGTTCCTCCTGCCTTTCTTGATTCTGCACATGATTTTGGTTTGACGGGCCGTACCGCCAAACTACGGCGCCTGCACGAACTGATCTAACTTTCTCTCCCTGATCAACTTCTCAATGAGGTCATGCAAATGTCTACACTTATTGGTATTGTCGCCATGACTCTCATGGAATCTACATAATTTTCCTCCGACGATAGCTTCGGAGAAGGCTTCTTATATTGCATAGCATTGCAAGTCTGCAAATATACATTCTCTAGCGATGTATTCAATGGTGTGTAGTTATCAAACATTGGAGCCCTACGTCGCGGGCCACGGTTTTGTTCCCGTTTCCTATTCTGATTATCATTGTTTCTCGGTTGAGATTGCTTGTTCTGTATATTCAGATGTACTTTTCTTAACTGCCACATTGCTTTGAATCCCCTCATTGCTGGGTCCCACATCGTCCTGCTTCCTAGACTGTTTTGCGTCCTCTCGCCTTAAGAATTTGGAGGCTTTGGAGTAGAAACGGTCCAACGAAGCGGGAGGCTTCCCAGCTAACCAATTTCCAAACTCAGAGTCAGGGTCTATTCCCTTTGTTAGTGCCATCAAAATTGAGTTGTCATTGGGGTTACTGATCTCTGCGCATGCCATGTGGAACCTCTCTAAATAGCGTCTAAGTGTCTCTCCTGGAGCCTGAGTGACACTGGATAATGTGTTAACATCTATGGGTCTAGCAACATGCATACGAAACTGTTCTACAAACTTCGTGGCCATTTGATCAAAACATGAAATGGATCGGGGCGGCAATCGCATAAACCACATGGTGTCAATGCCCCCCGAAAGAGATAGGAAAACTACGACACTTTACCGCGTCTTCTGCTCTTACAGCGTTCATCAACCACTCATACTTCAGGATGTGCCGGTTTGGGTCTGAATTCCCTTCATAAACAGGTAAAGTGGGCATTCTGAACCGTCGAGGAGGTTCGGCATAGAGTATGTCATTCGTAAAGAGGGTGTGACTATGGGAGATTCCCCAGTCGTCGTTAGTAAGACCTTGACTTTGACAGATCATTTGACGTATCATAGCTGGAAGGTCCGACATTTGAACGTTCTGCGCATGTGGAGCCAAGGTTTGGTCGGGTTCCACTTTGCGAGGTTGGACCGGGCACTGCCGACGGTCCATGTCTCACCTCCTTGGCTCAACATCTTCTGGGACGTAAGGCTCAAGAGTACGTCTGTGCTGATTTCGAGCATCAATCCCTTTTTCAACTGCAGCGATGGTGGCACGGTTACCTGCGGTGTAATGAGGAATAGTTCCTCCCTGAGTAGAGGGTCCTGTATGGAAGCTGGCCGATGGGCCAACTCTCAGCTGCCCAACGGTCAATGCGGGCAGATGTCCGGCGGCCTGTGCGTAGCCTTCGTCCGGTCGAGGATGAATGGATCTGTGGTTGTAGCCTGACGAGGTAGAACTTTATGTGGAGGAGTGCGAAACTTGATCTCTTCTAGATCTTCTGCATTTCTGGTGGTTTAGCTGGTTGGTCAGCTCGACATTTGCTCGCAAATATTCTGTTAGCTATTGAAGACTCTGTGTCAACTCCTGTAGCAACAACTGGAACTCTTCACTGGTAACCGGGACCGACAGATCTGAGGGTCCGGCAGCATCTTGGTTGGATGGAGGTAGCTGCATGGGATTTTGTCTATCCCGGCCTTCTTGATCGACAACGTGGGAGATGGTCCTTATACTAACCATCTTGAGGGTTGAACTCCTTTCCTAGATTTTGTGCAAATCTGAATAGGATGGAAGGAATTTGGATTAGGAATCTGGATCTGCCTCTTAGATTTTTGCAATCCGGTATCGACGATAGATCCAAAGAGCAGGAGAATATGTGGGTTGACTCTCAGTGAAAGCACCGAAGAGTTTGTACCAAAAATGGGCACAACGGTCTTCGAAAGTTTTTAAAGAGATAAAAGTGAAGAATTTAAATTTAAAATGAGGATTTTCTAACAATTACTCCAACAAACAATAACATAAATGCGTAGACAAACAATTTAGAGTGGTTCGGCGTGTTGCCTACGTCCACTACGAAGTTTTTGTGACTTTATTGATTCTCTTTGAACAATTACACGTAATTACAGTGAACAACAGTAAATTACAACTTATAATTCGAATTCAACAGCAAGAGTAGGATGCAAATCTCGATCCGGCCCTCCGCTTGAGAATCAAAAGATCCTCTTTTTGTAAGCTCCGGGGCTTTATTTATAGGTGTAGGAGGCACTTCGAGAGACTCCTTCTGGAACGTGAGGGGGCCCACGCGATTGATCTCGGAGAGTTTCGACTCGTTTGGTGATTGATACAATTCGTATCGATCGAGATTGCATCAGATAGAGGTGAAACTTGGCGACAATAATCTTTAGTTTGCATGTAGTCTTCTGTGACAATTTCATAGCATTTGGATCGGTGGATCACGAGTTATGATCGATACGAGTTTGAGTATCTCGTTGGCTGTCTGGTTTGAATCCATGATTTCGAATCGATTCCCTTCGAACCGATGATACACGTGCCTCTATGATGATGCGGCGCGCATTCCTTGCATCGATCCGCATCCATGAATCATGCCTCCTTTGCATCGATGATCGTTGCGTCAATCCAGGCTCATTTGACTTTATGGACACGAACAAACCGATGGACGTGGATTCGAACAAGAGCCCCTAATAGGTACGATGTAGTCATCATCTGATGGATGCGAAACAAGGTCATCTGATGGATACAAAGAGCAGTTGCCTGATGGATTCAAACTAACAGAACCTGATGGGTTCGAGTAATCACTTACTGATGGTTTCGAACTGGATGGTTGCAAATGATTGTGCGCTAATGGATTCGAGACAGATGGATACAAGGGTATTGTACCCCTGATCGATACAAAGACGATGGATTCGAATAGAGGCTCAACCATGGATACGAGTTGTGTCTTGCTGGATGGATACGAAATAGAATCTAGCCGATCGATATGAAATATACGCTCTGTTGATGGATACGAACTTGATCAGTGCGAACCGAGGCTTCTTGATGGATACGAGACTGGTCGGTGCGAAGTTGATGGATTCAAAATATGGGTCACTGATGGATACGAAAACATGGCTTTTCCCTTCAAATTGCATCGATCATAACTTGAGCATATGAACTCGGATTGACCTGAAATTTGGAACGCTGGCTTTCATGGCATCGCTTGTCGTGTCTTGTTGATTATAGCCTGATCCGGACTTGGACAAAATTCATCGATATCCATAACGAACCAATGCGTACTCAATATCCGGGACGAATGATCCTTAGTTTTCAATCAGTTACTTGATATCTCGGCCTTGCCAAAAAACGGGATAATAAAGACAATTGCTATATAAGTTATTTACAGCTAGTTTTGAAAGTTCTTTTCAGTCTACTTTATTCATTTATTTTTATTCAGCTATTTTATTCGGTTATTTACAGTTATTTACTGTTATTTGCATTTACTTACATTTGTTTTACGTTAGAATTTAGCCCGTAAATTTTAGTTTCTTTTTATTTCTTTTTGTGCAAATAAATTACAAGAATATGAAAAAAAGAATAATTTGGAAATATGGATTAAAATAGAAAACATTAAATTTACAAAAAATAGATGTAACATAAGAAAAACCGTAATAAAAGAAGATAGACCAAAATAGGCAAATTTGAGACATTTGCAGGCATGTTTATAACTGTGGTTATAACTAAAAAGATGAAACAGAAGAGTAACTATTATAACGTAGGTTATAATTAAGCCAAAAGAGCAGAAAGGCTTAGTTTAAAACTCTGACTGGGTTAATAAGAAAATTATAACATAGGTTATAATTAGAAATAACATACAAGGCTTATTTTAAGACTTATAATTAACTTAATAAGCAAATATAACAATGGTAGCAGAAAAGGTTTATTTTAAAAACTTAGATTCAGTTAATAAGAAAATAGAGCAGAAATAATAGAAGAGGCTTGTTTTAAGAACTTATATTAAGTTCATAAGCAAGAACATAAATAGGGCCCGTACTAACAGCATTCCCCTTCAGACTAGCACTGATGGTCTCACAACAGATTAGGTGAGGTTGGGCAAGATGCTTTCAGTCTAGGACTGATAGTCTCACAATAGTGAGGTAAGGCTGGGACAAAGGGTAAATAAGTGGCTATTAGACAGAGGCTTAAATCTGCAAATTTGGGCAAATGGCGCAACTAGATTTTGTTTGATAGGACCCACACCAATAACATTCCCTTTTAGAATAGGACTGATGGTCTCACAACAGATCTTGTGAGGTTGGGCACACTTATGCTTATTTAGGTAGTCAAGAGGTCACAAGAAAGAGTGACAGTTAGTGTGTACCAATGATGACCGAGCGTGCGGCACCAATAAGTCGCTACTGCGTTCCAAGCGCTAAACATGTGTCTTTTGCTATGGGATCCATATGATGGAACTAGCTCACAGTGGCACAACTGAGATAGAAGTTCGATCAACGTGTAGAATTAGGATTCAACATAATTAAAATAGGATTAGGATTTCAGCCTAACCACAACAATCTAAGACAAGTGCAAACAATCACAATCAAAGCAATCAAAATAATGATTCTATTTTATTCCAGCTTTATCTTTTCCTTCATTTCCTTTATACTAGAACTGTTGTTAAGTCTATTATGTTTATCTTGCTTAGAAATGCTAGTAATTACTTTCACTGACCCAACTTATATTCTGACGCACTCGTCTATATCCCATCCCCCCCATAGGCCAGTAGAGGCAAGGATAGTAGATTTGGATTTCTTGGAGACCCATTTATAGAGCTTTCTCATTCTTCATGTATTCTTCCTTTCAGTTTTATTTTCATTTGACTTTGGATGTACCGGTACTTTATGAGAGGGATGATTTTTTTTATTGTACTCTGATTTTATGAGACTGAGATCTATTTTTCATAAGACATGTGTATTTGGTATTTGAGACATATGATGTTTCTTAGACTTATTTTTGAAGTTTTATTTTGAAAAATAAGTTACCATTTAAATGTTTCCGCTGTTATTATTTATTTTGTCTTGTGAATCTTAGTCTCGGTGATGCTTTAGTTATACCTAAAATGCACCACATATTTTAGTGTGCCCTTTTTAAAAGTCTAAGGTATAGGAATTCTAAAATCTTGTTTAAAAGTAAAGCATTTTTTCAAAGATGACATGTTTTAAAGGCATTTTTTCAAAAAGAAACTCTTAGAAATAGTTTTCAAGTATAAAAGAATTTTTATAAAGATCCCCTCAAAGTCTAGTTCAACCTTCTTTCGATTCTTTTGAGCCTAAATTTTCTTTTCTTTGCATAGTATGGCTAACTGGTCCCGTAGAGCTACGGTACTAGAGGTGCAAGGGTGAGCGCCCAATACAGCACTAGCATGTGAAGATTCCATTAATCCACCCGCAACACTAAATTTTTCTAAGCTATGGAAGGACTTCACTAATCTAGGAGGTAGAACGGTTTCTAGCACAGAGGATTTTATAGAGGCACGAGCTTGGTTGAGGAATACGGAGCGAATATTTGGGCTGTTAGGATTAGAGGACCGACAGAGAGTTCAGCTTGCATCTCAGCAGTTGAAGGGAGAGCTTAAAGAGGTTCCTAAATTTGAAAACTCTAAGGAGCAACGGTGGAAGAATAAGAAGGATAAGGACAAGAGGAAAGAATGAGGACCTCAAAAGCACATTAGGAAAGACGGGAAATGTCATAATTGTGGATTGGTTGGGCATTTCGCAAAGGACATTAAGAAGGACACGATGAAGGAGAGGTGTTATAATTGTAGGCAGCCTGGACACCTTAGTAGAGCTTGTCCTCAAAGGACGGGTAAAAGTGCAGGCGCACTAACAACGCAAGTACAGGCTTGGATGCAGCACCTTATAGTAGTGGACCGGATCGAGGTAGGAAAGTCTCTGTAGAAGGTTTGATCTCTATTTCATATTTTCCTATTCAGACTCTTTTTGACTTCGAAGCATCGTATTCATTCATTTCCTGTTCCTTAATTGATTGTATGTGCCTAGATATTTCTCTAGCAGTAGACCATATAGTTGTTTCAAACCCTAAAGGAGGATCAGCACATTTATCCATGATTTGTAGGGGTTTGAAATTTTTATGCTAGGCGTAGGTCTGATTGTGATGCATATGTACTGGATTCTTGGGGTATGGGATGATTTTGTGGATGGATTAGCTATCCACTTATAGAGCGAGACCACGAGAGGAGAGTCGTCATGCTAGAGACATGCAGCGGTAGTACTCTCGAGCTTTCTTGCGACTCATAGGGGTCAATCAATTGAGCTTCTTTTACTCCCTTGATTCATCACTAGGAGAGTTAGATTAGGTTCCAGTCTTTAGAGATTTCCCAGACGTTTTTAAGGAGGCAGGGGACTACCCCTAAGAGAGAGACTGACTTTAGAATCTATTTGAATGAAAATGCAAAGCCAGTGGCATTGTCCATGAGACATATGGCTCCTTGGAAGAGGAAGGAGTTAAGTAACTAGATTGGTGAGCTAGTAGAGAATGACTTCATCAAACGGAGCATATCTGAGTGGGGAGCGCCAATCGTCTTCGCTACAAAGGCGGATGGTTCTCTTCGACTTTGCGTACACTATAAAGAGTTGAATAAGCTCACGAGGAAGAACCATTACCCACTTCCTAGGGTGGACGATCTTTTCGATCAGTTAGTTGGATCTTCAGTATTCTCTCAGCTTGATTTAGCTACTGGATTTCATCATCTTAGGGTCACCGACGATAGCATAGATAAGACAGCATTTAGGATACCAAATGGATTCATTGAGTGGTTAGTTATGCCGTTGGGCTAATCAATGCCCCAGCCTATTTTGCAGATTTGATGAGCCGTGTTTTTTGAGATGTCCTAAATAAGTTCGTTATAGTATTCATGGACGACATTTTGGTGTTTCCAAGAGTATGGAAGAGCATGTTATTCATCTTGAGGAGGTTCTTCGTACACTTCGCGTTCATCAGTGGAAAGCAAAGTTTTCAAAATGTCATTTTTGGCGTAAGGAGGTGCGCTTCTTGGGGCATGTAGTCTCAAGAGAGGGCTTAGCGATGGATCTCGCTAAGGTAGTAGTAGTAGTATAAGATTGGAAGGCCCCAAAGAATGCTACCAAAGTTAGAACCTTCCTAGGGTTAGCTAGTTACTATAGGAAGTTTATCAGAAATTTCGCTAAGATTTCAGGACCACTTACTCACCTCGCTAAGAAGAACGTAGCACTCGTGTGGGACGTAGATTGTGAGGATTCCTTCACGATGCTAAAGAGGGCCCTTACTAGTGCACCAGTGTTAGTTTTACCCAATGGAGTTAAGCCTTTTACAGTATACATTGATGCATATGGGATAGGTTTTGGAGCAGCATTGCTGCAAGAAGGGAGGGTGGTATACTATGGAAGTAGATAGTTGAGAACTCATGAGAAGAACTACCATACCCATGATTTTGAGTTAGCTGCTATTGTTTTCGCGCTCAAATCTTGAAGACATTACCAACTAGAAGAGAGGTTCGAGCTTTTCACTGACCATAAATCATTGAAGTACCAATTCTCACAAAAGGATTTAAACTTGAGGTAGCAACGTTGGATGGATTTTTTGGCCTCTTACGACTTTAAGATAGTCTATACCTTGGTAAGGGGAACGTGGTTGCAGATGCATTAAGTAGGAAGAGAGCAACCCTTAGTCCAATGTTCGTGGAGTGGAAAAGCCTAGAGTTTATTTCTACCTTTGATTTTAAGCCCTCTACAGACATTACCACTAGATTATTGGAAGAACTTTAAGTTAAGCCTACCCTCATAGATCAGATTGGCTCAAGGAAGGGATTGGATTCAGAGCTTATGGATTTTCTAGAGAGAATTAGCAAAGGAGGTGTCTCTAGGCATCTTTAATGCTATTCCGTAGATAGTAAAGGGTGGCTAAGGAGAGATGAAAGACTTTGTGTCCCCCACACTAATGATTTGATGAGAGCAGTTCTAGCAGGAGCACACCATTCTCGAATGACTATTCATTTGGATGGTGAAAAGATGTATAGGTACATGAAGAGAGTGTTTCATTGGAGTGGCATGAAGAAGGATGTGGCAGAGTTTGTAGCCAAGTGTCTTGTTTGCCAAAGAGTTAGGGCAAAGCAGTAGAAGCCCGGCGGATTGCTTCAATCATTGGATGTACCAGAATGGAAGTGGAATAGTGTTTCGATGGACTTCATAGATGGTTTACCCCGACCTAGGAAGGGGAATACCATTATTTGGGTGATTATAGATCGTTTGACTAAGAGCGCCCACTTCATTCTGATCAAGAGTAAGAGGAAAACACCTTATTTGGCATCCTTATATGTTCATGAGATAGTCCAACTTCGTGGAGTTCCCTCTATCATAGTAAGTGATAGAGACCCTACTAGCAAGTTTTAGAGAAGCTTTCAAGAGGCTTTAGGAACATAGCTTAGATTGAATACGACCTGTCACCCTCAGACGGACGGCCAAACGGAGAGAGTTAATAGAGTTCTTGAGGATTTGTCGAGGATATGCATCTTGATTTTGGAGGAACTTGGGAGGAGCATCTTCCTTTAGTGGAATATGCATATAATAATAGTTTTCAAGCTAGCATTGGGATGACACATTTTGAAGCTCGTTATGAAAGACCTTTCAAGTCGCCTTCATGTTGGTTGGAGTCTATAGAGAGATTGCTACTTGGTCCCGACATGATTAGGAAGACTTTGGAAAAGATTGATTTGATTCAAAGAAGAATGAAGATGGCTCAAGATAGACAGAAATCTTGTGCAGATAAGCAAAAAAGGGATATTGAGTTTGGGGTATGTGATTTGGTTATCATCAAGGTATCGCCTCTAAGAAAGGTAGTAAGATTTGGATCAAGTGGGAAACTTGCTTCCAGTTTCGTAGGATCGTTCCCCATTGTGGAAAGGGTAGGAAAGATGGCATATTGGATAAATCTACTGGAGAGGCTCGTAGGAGCTCATGATGTTTTCCATGTTTTGCACATAAGGAAGTGCTTACATGAATCAGCAGAGGTAGTGGAACCTAGCCCACTTGAAGAAGTTGAAGTGGAGAGAGAAGAATTGGTTCGTCGCATTCCTACCAAGATCGTTGGGAATGATATAAAAAATATTAGGAATAAAGAAGTCCCTTTGGTTAAGGTGCAGTGGGGAATAGTATCGAGGATGCTATATGGGAGGCTGAGGAGAAAATACGTATCTCTTATCCATTTCTTTTCAATGGTACGTTTTGAATTTCCTATTTCCATCTTTTGTTTTGAATAGGTTCTTTCCTTTATTATCTTTTAAGAGGATAGATCTTAGGACTTAACCTGTCGATGGTAGGACCGAATGTAAACATGTTACTTGAACATGTTATGTATGATGGACGCTGGTGGTTGCAAGTGTTTGCTAGTGGATGCTAATGGACGCATATATATACACTAGGACTATTATCTCTTAGGGGTCGGCCAAACTAGGTTACTAATGCATATGCATGTGTATGCATTTGCATTTTATATTTATATTTCATGGTTGCTATAGATGGATGATTATAATATGATTATTGCAGTTGGATGATGATTGTAGCACGCATATAGAACTATCAGTTGTCATTAGGTAATTTGCATTCATTTGGATATATGACACGGACATGATTGAATAAAAAGGAGGTCGATTGAATTAATAGACCGCCTAATCTTTTGCATTAGTTAGGGACATTGACACTACATTATTTGCATATATATAGACACACACACACACACACATCTGTGTGTGTGTGTATCATAAATTGCAATAGAAAACTTAAGGACAATGGATGTAATGGATGGTGGTTGAGTATATGGTTGTAGAATTTGGATGAAAATATTTATTTCACTATTATGTCCTTAGAGATTTCGGGAGCGAAATCCTTTAAGGAGGGGAAAATGTAACAACCCAAAATTTAAGCTATAATAATTAATTAACGAATTAATTAAATAATAAAATAAGTTTTATAAATTTTCAGAATTCTGCTACGAGAGTTGCACCATTGTGTCTGTGGTATTTTTCTGGTCAATTTCAATATACTGTTTATCAAAATCCGAGCTAAAATGAAGAAGATACGAAATAAATTAGAAATAAGAAATGTATATATATATATATATATATACACACACACACAAGGTGAGGTCGACCCTCACCATAGCTAGGTCGACCTTCGGCATACATGGGTGGACACCCAGGTCGACCCGCCCCTGTATTTGGACGACCATTAATCCAGATTAAAAGATGATGTGTTTTTCCAATTTTCTTCAATCCTGTGTGTCCACGCTTCCATCCAATGGTTCCAAGTAAGCCTATGATGTGGTTGCAACAGATTTAATCTTCAAATCCAATAGTCTGAGTTCCCAAACTAAATTATAAATAAGACCCTAGTCCTAGCTATTTTTTTCATTCAGATTTTCTCCTATTTGGGTTCATTACCAGAGGCTGGACCTTAAATAGAAAAATTTTCTAAGGAGGAAATCTTTTTGATAAAAATATTCTACGCTCTAGAAGTGGATGAGGAAACCAATGACTAGAGCTAAGGACCACAGGTGGGTGTTTAGTAATTATTTTAGATTTTTAAGTAATTTAAAATAATAAGGTTCTCAATAGTTGTAGTTCTTCTGCAATTTTGAGACAATTTCTGTTTAAGTTATTTACGTCTAGTTTTTAAAGTTTTGTTCAGTCTATTTTATTCGGTTATTTCTATTGAGCTATTTTATTCAGTCATTTGCAGTTATTTATTGTTATTTACATTTTTTTACATCTATTTTAAATTAGAATTTAGCCTGCAAATTTTAGTTTCTTTTATTTCTTTTTGCGTGAATAAAATATAAGAATAATAAAAAAAGAATAATCCGCAAATATGGATTAAAATAGAAAACATTAAATTTACAGAAATCAGTTGTAAAATAAGAAAAACTGTAATAAAAAGGAGATAGACTGAAATATGCAAATTTGAGACATGTGCAAGCATGTTTATAACTAGTGGTTATAACTAAAAAGATAAAATAGAAGAGTAATAATTATAACGTAGGTTATAATTAAGAAGAAAGAACAAAAAGGCTTATTTTAAAACTTTGACTAAGTTAATAAGCAAAATATAATATAGGTTATCATTAGAAATAAAAGAAAAGGCTTATTATAAGACTTATAATTAAGTTAATAAGCAAGTATAGCAGAGATAACAGAAAAGGTTTATTTTAAAAACTTTGATTAAGTTAATAAGCAAACAGAGTAGAAATAGCAGAAGAGGCTTATTTTAAGGACTTGCACTAAGTACATAAGAAATAATAGAAATTGGGCCCATACCAACAACATTCCCTTTCTGAATAAGACTGATGGTCTCACAACAGATTAGGTGAGGCTGGGCAGGACCCTTTCAGACTAGGACTGATGGTCTAAAAATAGTTGGTGAGGCTGGGACACAGGGTAAATAAGTGGTCAATAGATAGAGGCTCAAATTTGGGGATTTGGGCAAGGGGCGCAACTAGATTTTGTTTGATAGGACCCACACCAACAACATTCCCTTTCAGACTAGGACTGGTGGTCTTACAAAACACTTAGGTGAGGTTGGGCAGGACCCTTTCAAAGTTGGACTGATGGTCTCACAACAAGTCAGGTGAGGCTGGACACGCTTGTGCTGATTAGGGTAGATAAGAGATCACAATAGGGAGCGACAGTTAGTGTGTACCAGCAATGATCGATCGTGCGAAATCAATAAGTCACTACTGCGTTCCAACCGCTAAACAAGTATCTTTTGTTGTGGCACCCACAGGATGTGACTAGCTCACAGTGGCACAACAGAGATAGAAGGCCAATCAATGGGTAGAATTAGGATTCAACCTAATTAAAATAGTATTAGGATTTCAGCCTAATCAGAGCAATCTAAGACAAGTGCAAACAATCATAATCAAAGCAAACTAAATCAATTAAACAATATTTTATTCCAGCTTTATCTTTTACTTTTTTCTCTATACTAGAACTGTTGTTAAGTCAACTATCTTTATCTTGCTTAGAAATTCTATTAATTACTTTCACTCACCAGACTTATATTCTGACCCACTCATCTATTTCCCTTTTTCCCCCATAGGACAGCAGAGGCAAGGACCGAAGATTTGGATTTTTTGGAGACCAATTTGCAGAGCTTTCTCATTCTTCATGTATTCTTTTTCCTTTCAGTTTTCTTTTCATTTGACTTTGGATGTGCTGGTACTTTACGAGAGGGATGATTTTTATTTTTATTGTACTCTGATTTTATAAGACTGAGATCTATTTATCATAAGACATGTGTATTTAGTATTTGAGACATATGATGTTTTTCAGACTTATTTTTGAAATTTTATTTTGAATAATAGGTTACCATTAAAAAATTTCCGCTGTTATTATTTATTTTGTCTTGTGAATCTTAGTATCTGTGATGCTTTAGCTATACCGATAATGTATCACATCTTTTATTGTGCCCTTTTTGGTATACTAAGGGGTGTGGGGTGTTTCAAATCAATTCAAGTTTTATAGGCGAGTTAAACACTCACACAACTATCTCTTGGTTACATATATTGGGAGTACGTACTGTTTGGATGAATTATGCTTGACTCTATTGTTGAAATAATACTTAGTTTTTGTGTTGTTTGCATTTTTGGATAAGTAACCTGTTGTGTAAATCCTAGATGTTTAATCTCTTGAATCACCAAATTATATTTTAATTTATGGTTGATGACACCAATATTAGCGCTCTAGGAGTCAAAACTATCATCATTATATAAACCATGGACCTCGAACCCCTAGGAGGCAGTGGCAATGCCTGGAACTCTGTCCAAGCGATGCCACCAATCCACTTGGACCGGTGCACTAGTCTCAGCCTGGACAGAGTTTCAGGTCGTGCCATTCTTCCTCCTCGATCGTCCGTTTGGCCTCCTATTGGCTAGTCTTAGTCTTGTTATCTTATTGCCTTACTTCCATTGCCTATATGCGATGATTTTGGTATATGATTTTAATTCTAAACTACTGAAGTTATGAATTTGCTTTGGAATGTTTTTGCTATAGAGTCCATAGCACAACGCTAAAATTTCATCGTATGTTTTCAACAAGATTTTTACAATTGGATTGATTTTCAAATCGAACCATTTTCATTATATCATTTCTAGTATTAAATTGTTCAAATATAAAGAATATTTTAAAGTGTGTGTATATATGTGTGTATGTGTGTGTCTCTAATGTGTGTGTCTATAGTTTATAATAATAAAGATTTTGAAATATAGATGAAGTTATTTCTAATTAAAGGTTTAAAAATATATTTGGATTTGGATAAGAGTAATTATGGATTTATAAACTACAAGGATTTTTATAAAAAAGTTTTGGAATATGCTTTATTAATTAAATATACTATATGGATTTTTGAGACAACCATATATATATATACACATACTAGTGCGAACATGTCCTTTGTACACGGGTTGGTAAAAGAAGTTGTATAAAAGTAATAACTCGAAATAGTGAATAAAGCATTATTTTTCGTTATTTGATGCTGAAAATGCAAGTTTATGGATCATAATTTTTTAAATATCCTTTTCTGGAACACTATTGACAATTTTTTTTCATAATTTTCTTAATAAATCTTAAGGCACAAAAACTATAATTAATATTTTTAAATATAATGTTTATACAATAAAAGATAATATCAACTTTAGTTGTTCTTAAATTGGTAGACGTTGCATTACTAATCATGGCTATTAATTAATTTTAAATTTAAGCGATATAAATCAACATAATTTTATTCAATGCTTATAATTTAAATACATACACAATTTAATTTGAGAATAGTGTTTTAAAGCTGAAATAGAGAAATTGTCTTCAAAGTGAAATAATGTTTAACTTTATATTTAAAATTTATAACATTTGAAGTTTAGTTTTTTATTTATTGTAACATCTAAAAATCTACATCTAAGTTTAGTGCTAATGTTGAATGAAGTATTTATAAATAAATGTAGAATCAGTGGAAATGATATTTAAAACAATACCTTTGCCAAATCTTGAATTATAAATTATCTAAGAAGAGTAATAAAATATGATTGGAAGTATCACTTTTGTTGAATGTTGAATTTAAATTTGCTTTAACATTGAAAATAATTTCTCCATCATCCAAATTAATGGAGCATGTAGAATGAGGTATAAAGGCATTTAGTATTGAATCTCATATTATTCACGTTTAAATCTTATGTGTGAGAAAGTGTTATGTTTCCAAGTTCGAGTTAAAAAGTGTGAATCGGTCTAACCATAAATGTTGCAAAATCTTTGAAGAGAACAACATGTATATGAAAAAAGGAAAAAATTATTAAACTAGATCCTAGGATTGGTAGTGGATGATGAATTAAATTGTATGAATGGACGTTGCATTTAAAAGTTACTAAAAATGTGTGAATCATATTGAGTAGGGAAATATCATAAAGTTGAATATGAATTTAAGTGTAGAAGTGATGTGGTAGGAAGTAGAAAATAAAAAAAGAAGGAAGAAAACTACACTTTTAACAAATCTTTGGTGCTATCATGTGTTCCCTATCAGTTGTTGTTACCATATTACTGCGATCTTTTATTGATCAAGCATGATAGCAAATTGTCACTATATAAAGAATTAAAGGTATTAGAAATATAAAAAACCATGAAATAAAATCATAATCTATCTATTAACATAACTAAATTATAACATAACTAATAGTAAGCACTAATCTATCGTTCTTGTTTATAGTTCTAGATACATTACCAGGTATATTAAAAAACACAATTCAGCAAATATGTTCTATGTTTTTCCAGTAGAAATACAAATTTTTTACATGGTACCAAAATGACATTTTTGCCAAGTTGAACAAAATGAAATGTCTATTCGCCTTCCACAATCCAGGTTTCACATACAAATTTGAACCTTTGAAAGGTCCTTCACACAACAGCTTATTGATGGGTGTAATAAGCAATACTATTCAAATATTAGTATCATTTTTCAAAGAAAAGACATACTTATATTATATTAGGTCACAAAGAGAAGTACATACCATAGGATTAGATGCATTTTCAGTTTGCATAACATTTGGGATAATTAATTATGACTACTGCGCATAACTAAAAATGTAGTCCCTAAGAATATATATATATATATATATATATATGAAAATAGCTATAATAAGTACCAATCATGGATTTTTCCTAACATATATACTGAAAAGATGATGCTTGTTATTTAACATCTCTTAGGTATTTAAAAGTACGGTAGAAAATGAGAAGTTTTAAAGCGGCAAGTTATATATCCCATTTCACCTATAGTTTTCTATAATGACATAAGTTGAAGGTAATACATTGCAAGAAAAATACAGGTGTTGTATAAAAGAAGGATGAAAACATTATTGTGAGGAGTATGCAAATGCCATCTGCTAACACTTTAAGAGTTCGCTAAGTAGGTGCAAAGATGATAGATCTTCTCAAAATATATATTTCTTTCGGTAATATCAAATATGTAAAAAAAAGATTCTTATTTCGTAACAAAGCAACTACAATATGCATAAAGTAACCATAAATTAACCGATTCAAATACGGCCACCTTCATCATAATAAGCGACGTAAAATAATGAATGAGAAAAATGAAATAATGGATGAAATCACGTATTATTTGGGTGATAAAATTTGTGTTGATCTTAATGCTCAAAATATTATTTTTATCAACAGCTCAGTGCTTAATTTCGAACACTAAGTTCAATATATATATATATATATATATATATATATATATATGTTTTCTCTAAGCCTAGTCTAATGTTTCGAATAATGAATCTATACATCTCAATAAAGTAGTGTATTACTGTAGTACCAGCATATCCAACTTACCATACAAGTGGCCAATGCATTTCATGTGATCACCAATATAAATAAATTCCACCTATTGTAACAATTGTCCAAGTGGTTAATTGATTCGGCTTTGGTGCAGGATGTCACAAGTTCGAAACTTGCTTTCGAACGTTTATTGTATATAAAGTACCAGTTCAAAAAAAAAAAAAAAACAACTGTCACTACTCTACATTCATTGCAAAAGATTATCCTTAGGTCAAAGAATGGGTTCAGTAGGTAATAGGAATGACGATTCTAACCTTCCTACAAAAGGTTTAAAGTATCACCAAGGAAGATACTAACTAAGCCAAAGATTGTTGCATACAAAAATCAAAGAACTATGGGGAATAGAAACTCATCTAGTTGGGATACAACCCTTATTTTCTTCAATTGAGACATTATGGACCTTATAACCATTTATGACCATTCATAAGGTACCAATCTTAAACCTGAATGTAACCATTACTGCATCTCAGGCACTGCTCTAAATTAATCTTATCACTGATCCGGGTCTAGAGATTGCATAATTTTATTATTATTCAAGAAAGTATTATGATGCATCCAAATAAGGATCAACCCATAGAGTGCAACAATGCAACATACTTATCAAAATCAGCTAGATGAGGTTAAACAATAGATATCTGCACATAGTCAAATATCAAATATTGAATTAATTGGGACCATTTGCTCGATAACGACAAATCTTGTATCTCCATGTAATTATCCCCATAAATCGATCTCTCTATTGTTATCTTCATATGCATGTATATGTCTAGCGTTTTAATCAAGTGGTTAAATTAATCAGCGTAGGTTTAGTGCAACATGCTTTATATGTATAAATGTATATGTTAGTTAGAATCATAAACTTACAGAATGTAAAAAAATTGCTGCAAAAATTAACTTAGATAATGATAGTGAAAAGAATAAACAATATTCTTATGATAGACAACCTCATTTAATGAAAAAGAAATATAACTTGTATACTAATGATGAAGTTACTAAAAAAACTGTTTCCACGTACAGAACCATGTATCAATAAAATGAAGAAGTACTTCCAATGAACGACACAACATATACTATAGGCACATACAATGGAAATTTGAGATATTTAGAGTAATAGCAAGCTCAAATAGAAAACTATTCAAATTTAACCTTACAACAACTCCATTACATAATCAAAAATTAAACGATTCAGAGAATTGGTGTAAAAATTGAATATTTTATAAAATAGTTTTGAAGATGCATGCATATTGTTTTATTCAGAATTGTACTTCATATCAGTATTTAACAGCTTCTATATATAAGTAATCTTTTTCTCAAAAGTGATATCAAGGAGGGACAGATTTCATAAATATAGCAAACATAAAAGATAATACCTATTTCACCATTGACCATATTCGAACATACTAATGCATAGCTTACTTTCAGCTATAAAATAGAAAAGGTTAGATGAGTTAATACCGTTTAATTCTATATAATTTATAATTTGTAGAATGAAAATGGATATAAATTTTCAAATCCTACCAATTAATATAATTCTATAAAGGCTGATGTCAAACCATTAGATTATTTTTTGTACCTTAGGTTAAAACTTAATCAGCAAAACATTCACTCATGCCATGTATAGGGGTAATCGACGTCCATAAAACAATATCCACATAGAATAACTATTTAGAAGAAGACCAAATGACCAAATGGGTAGTGGAAAGAAATATCCACAAAATATAATCTAGAAAACCTCCTACCATGTCAAGTATTGGAGCAAATCAAAGAACATCAATCGAATTCCACAAAACACGATCTAGTTAGCAGAAGACCAAATAAACAAATTATACCTCAAATTGGATGAATTTTCCAATGCACAACAACGCCATTACCTCGTCCATTAACTATTGTGTATTCACCATTTATTGGACAACGGATTTAAAGAAATAGAAATTTGAATTACGAATACCTTAAAGGTGTGACAACCCAGAACTTTTGAGCAATTAAAATTGAAATGTTTAATTAATGTTAAATATTTAGAACTTAATTTGTAACTTAAATCTCAAATATCACCATCATTGGAAATTTAATTATTGGAAATTGGGTAAGATGTTGAATCTGGAATTGTAAGCCGCTTAAAAATAATTGGAAGGCTCATAAAATTTATATTGATAATACTGAAGATAAGAGAAGAGTTAAAATTGAATTTAACCGTGATTTGTTCAGTTTTGAAATTTTATCGTTTAAATTGAATTTAAAAATAGCCTTTCGAGGCACAATCTCAGAATTCGACGTAACCAGCTCCATTGGGTCCGTAATATTGAATTATTATCGGATTTCAAATTTCATATTGATCGGAGTTTTTGTGTGTGTGTACGATATATAAACGCGCTGAAAATTTAATTGATAATAATCGATTCAAATTTGAATTAAAAATAAGTGAACACTGTAGCAAGGCGTCTTCAACACGCTTCCTTTGCCTTCTCGAACACACCATCCCTTATCCTGTTTCATTTTGAACACGAGACCGTTATCCTTTCAGTTCAAAAATGCTCGAAAAAAATAATAATAATAAATAAAAGAAGAAGCTTATGGGGGAAGCCGCGTTTATAAAAAAAATAACAAACGCAACACAATAGGGGCCGAACCCCCTTTTCTTCTTATCAAAACCTTAAAGCACTCGGTGATTAATAAAAAAATGGTAGAATCTTTCAAGCCGAGAAAAAAAAACTAAAAGAGGGGATTTCGAAATCGAATCAAAGGAACGGCGAGGGGGAGGAGCGATCGTGCACGCGAGGGTTGAATCGAGGCCGCGATTGATTTCGCGTTGAAGAGGGGTGTTGCGATCGCGTTCTGACGCCCGTTTTCGTCTGGGGTTTTGGAGCTCGCCTTCGTGCGCGCGTTCGTTTGGGGTTCGAGCTTCTCAGGGGACGAAGTACTGTGAAGGTGGCGTCGCGTGGTGATGCTCACAGTGGAGTGTCGGCGGCACGAACAAGGATGGAACTGGGTTCGACAGAGGTATATTCGAATTGCTCTTTTCAATTTTTATCTTATTTTTATTTTCAATTTAAACTAAATTTAAAATCATATGTATTTATAGACAGAGAATAAAATTAAATAGAGACATTGAGTATGTTTTGTGTTAAGTTATCCCTAAGTTTATTTAATTTATATAATATATATAGGAAAGTTATTACTGTAAGCTAAGGTATTAAAAAAAAAAGAAGGGGGCTTTCACAGTAAAGAAACAAATCCTGTTTTGTTTATTCACAGAAGTAAAATAAGTATAAATATCTTATATACATATGTGTATATACAGTATAGGAAGTGTTAATAAATACACACATACCTATTTAATTTGCTGGGTTTATTTTTAATAATGGGTTTGGTGAAAAAAAAATTGTTTAACCAACTTATTTTATTTATTTTAGCTACTAAATAGATTTTTAAAGGAAATTTTAGTTTAAACTAAATCATTAGTAAATTAAATTTATTAAAAGAAAATGAATTGTTCAATTAGTTCGAATATTAATAAAATATTTAATATTTATACCCTAAATATCTTGAAGGAAATAGTCGAGATGGAAGTGGGTTGCAAAATCAAAGGTGAGTTAATCTCATTGAGTTCAATTTAAAATTTAAATTTAAATTTGAACGATTAAATTTAAATAATTATTTGAATGGCTGAATTGATTGATGTGCTATGGTATGGTATGTTCTGGAACTGGCATATTATTGTGCTAACATCTGTGGATGCAGGGAAAACAGGTTGGAGGGATCCAACAGACCCCTCAACATTTATTATTTAATATTCTCTATTGTGATTACTTAATATTCTATGATGAATATATTGGAATATTGAATGTTATGATTTGATTGGATATATTCAGGTATAATGAATTACCAAAAATATATAAATTGAGTTTTGAAAAGAAAATAAAGGAAGAAAAGTTGTAAACGAAATAACCTTAGAAAATTTAATGAATTAAGAATGAATTGAGAAAGAAATGGAAGTATGTTAAATACTAATAAATAATTTCGAATTTGAAATGAAAAGGATTTGAATAAACAGTAATTAATGAATTGTAAAATTATGTGATATTAACTTAAATGAATAAAGAATTATTTTAAAACTTAAAGTTTTAAATTTATTTAAAGGAATAAGGAGTAAATTTAGAAATCTAAATTGTCATTTCAATTAGAAGTATTTTAAATCATAATTAAGAAATAAAATATGAAATTAAAAGATTTTTGAATAATTAAAGTAAATTGAAAATCAATTTGGGAATTGATTTAGGTGTTTGAAATTGGATATTTGGAAGAATAAATTCAAGGTGAGAATTTATTAAAGGAATGAGAAAAATTGTTTAAAGTAAATAGTGATTTATTTTTAGGATTGTGAAGAGAAGTATATTTCTTTGGATAGCCAAGTACGTTTTCAAAGTAAGTTTTTAAAATAAAATAAAGGTTTTAATGTTGTTTTACAAAGTATGTTCTTCGAAATTTATTATTTTTAAATGTTTAAATTCTAAAGTAAATATTTATTCAAATCTATTACCATAGTAATAATTTATAAAGTGTGACTTAGTAATTCTATTTTAGAGGTAAAAACCCAGTTTATATTTATAAAGTAACCTTATTCCAAATATTCATATGGCTCAATAAATTATTGAAGTAGTTTTAACTTAAATATTTTAAAGTATGTTTTAAAGTAAAGCGATTTAAATTATTTTTAAAATCTAAGGTTTTATGCTTGGTGATTTCAGTGGAAATAGAAATACTTGAATTTATTCTGAGAAAGGCAGATAGTTTTGAAAACTGTTTTCAAGGAGTTTGAAAAGTAAAAATATACCTTGTGAAGATATTTTTGAGGTTGATAAATAATTTGGGAAATTATTTATTGGTTGATGGTTGTTTGTGAATATTAATTGATAGTTAAATCACCGACTATCAATATTGGCCAAACGCGTTGATCGTTTCGAAGAGACCGGGATCGAGATTAATTTCTCAAAAACCACTTCGATCCGGTTGGTACGTTTCGTGGAAATGAGTTTGGATTCGAAGATGGAGCAGTGAAGTGCAAGGGCTAGTCGCTACTAATCCTGAGGATATTTCGAAAATGGATGTTGTAGGAATAGTGCCTTCGGTTTCGTTCGGACCCGGGACGGACTTGTATGGATGAATGCTTGCGAAACATCGTCAGGTGGACGATGGGCATTCTAAGGGATATTGTTTTAAAAGTTAACGCTTAGCCTCAAGCCTCATCAAATGGGAATGACTGAAAATCAAGGGTTATGCAGCAAGGCTAGGTGGGTAGCACCCAAGCAGGGTGAGGTCATTCCAGTCTAGATGTCCATTTTTATTTCGGCTTAGTGGGCGGTTGTTGATCCCAACCGCGGGGTGATCTCACTCGGGATTATCCAGTAAGGGGTAGTCCCGACCTTGTGTTGCAGGGAAGCAGGCGTACTCCTCGTTACGGTGATCTAGGCCCCGTACTGTGGCAGGTGGTACCCCAGTGCCTAGTCATTAGTTGGAAATCCATTCTCCCTACGAGCCTTGTACGATTTTTTCTTGTATTACCCACTCTGTGGCTAGTAGTTGGAATTTAATGAATGTAACAATTTCAGCTATTTTATAAGTATTTGTATATAGACCATATTATAATATCGGAGGATTTCTATAAAAATTGTTTTAGCTATCGTAAGGTAAAAACCCGACATGTTTATTTGTGGCGTGGTCTTACGAGATGCTTTTGTTTTCAAAGGATTTTTGAAACTTTAATAATCAATTGGGTGTGATTTTCTCATGCTGGTATTCCAGACTGACTCGGGTGTTATTTAACTGTAATGCTCGGGTCAGACCGAGTATTATAGGATATACAGGATATGGTGCTGTGGAGCTCAGGAGACGAGCAAGATGACGATACGTACTCCCGTACTTGTTTATATATATATATATATATATATATATATATATATATATATATATATATATATATATATATATATTCCGCTGTGTTGAGTTTTTGTGTATCCATTGGTATGATATTGATGTTGAGCTATGATTGATGTACTCTGATGATGTAATATATAAACAGAGATATTTGTTTTTTTTGAGAAAAGATCATCTATTATCTAGTATATTTTATTCCGCTACGATGGTTAGATTCTGCTGTTGTTTTCGATTTTCTCCTTCTACTTCTTCTTCTTTAACCCAAATGGTTCGTATATATGTACAACTTGAGTTGATTGTTGTAGAATAGTGTAACTCAAGGGGTACGGATTTGCGTGCTGTCACAGTGGTATCAGAGCATAGGTTGGAGATAACCTTGGCTCTGGTGGGAATTACTCATTTAAAATAGAGTCCGTAGTACTCTATAATGAGTTTGAGCGTATTAATAGATATGAGAGCATATTTGTTAGTGAATATAAATTGTTTTAATATTGCGTTGATTGATTTATTGAGTGGCATATGAACCTTCATCGGCACAGTCTCGACAACTGTATCGAAGGGGTTTCTAAACACTTGAATAGAGCAATCGGCACGATATTGTTTTAAATGCGGGTAAATGAAATAATTTTACCCAAAAATATATTTTGATATAAAGAAAAGTTTTCGTAAACTATTTTAGCTAATATATGGTTCTGTGAATGTTAGGAAGAATAATATTAAAGTATTATCATTGTTAAGTGAAAATTTAACTAGAAATTGAAATATAATTAAAATTTAAGGGAACAAATTCATTATAAAATAAAATTGATAAATATGGATTATGAATGTAATTTATAAATTGAAATACAATCAAATGAGAATTTGTATAAGCATAAAGTGTACAAATGAATTATAGTTAGAATATATTTAAGCAGGCTTTGCAAATTTAAAATCCCGGAGATTTGGAAGTATTTGAAGATAAATGATAGTATTATTATTTTGGAGATATTTCTGAATGGAAATATGTTTTAAATGGATTTTGAAAGTGAAATAGCATTGAAATCACTTGGATTATTGGAAAATAATTCTGATGATGACGGCCGCATCATCAGTATTCATTTTCGAATTTCTAAGTGACGGATTGCTGCCAAAAATTGATTTGTTCAGAAAAGTTAGTTGTTTTTGAAAATTTCAAAGGAAATTTGTTGGAAATGAAACCAGGATTGGTTTGACTTTTGAGAAAAGTGATTTGTGATGTTAAAGATTTCAAAATGATTTGAAACCAAAAGTCGGGTGTTTAAAAATCCTTATGAGATAAGTTGTAAGCTTATAAATTGAGATGATTTTTAAATCAGGAAGGGAATATAAGCTTTGAATGTTGGAATTTAAATTTAAAGAGAAAAGTTAAAAATGAAATTAACTTGGATGGGAAATAAAAATTTGACTGGATCGACATTAATTGGATAGGCTGAAAATAATATCCAGTTGTATTCGAATCAAGTTGAAATCGAATTGAGTTAAATAAATCTGAGTTAAAGTAAAATTGAATTGAGATGAGAATTCAATTGAGCTAATGAATGGAATTAAATTCTTACCTGAACAAATGGAAAATAAATTGGTTAAGAATTAGATCGAAATAAATAAATCAGAATAACATATAAAAGGATTAAAAATGCATGGAACAAAATATGATGGGGTTATAAATAAGAATAAGGCTTGAGTTAAACATAAAAGAATAATATATTCAAGCCTATAATGAATGGAATTTTGAAAATAATAAGTGGCAACTTATAAAATTGAAAATGGAATACAAAATCCGAAATAAATATTGTTTGATGAAGTTTTTAATAAAGCTCAAGTTATAAATTGAATTCGACTTGAATTGTCAGTAAAGTAAATGTAACTGAATTGTGTGTTCATGAAATGGGGTAGTAAATTGAAAATGGATTGTGAATTCAGAATTTGAGTTATTATTTAAAATTTTGACTTGAAGTGTTAACATATTAAATATAATTGGAAATATATCGAATAAAAATGAAATAGGATTAAAATAGTGATGGTTTGAATTTCAAATAAAATCCAAATAAGTGGAAACAAATTGGAAATGGCCTTGTAATAAATTGAATGAGCTGAATCTAAAAAGTTAAAATGTATAATAACTGATCAAATAAATTTGTAGTTTGATATGGGATTGGATTAAAATAGAATCAAGTTAAATTGAAAAGAGAAATTTATTTGTGAAATGAAAATGAGCTTAAGTATAAAGTTTGAATAAATCAAAATAAATTGACTTAAGCTGAATATAAGGGGGAGAGTTGAAATGAATTCAACTTAAAACCAAGTTTGATGATATTGGATTGAATTTGAATCAAGTAAAAATAAATTTGGATCGAAATAGAATTTGGTGGGTTGTAAATAATATTTAAGGAAATGAAAATTCATAATGGATTGAGGGGATAAACTAATTATATTGAATAAATAAATGGATGGAATAAATAAGAATCAAATGGGAGTGAACTTAAGTTTGAAGTGGAGTAAATTGAGTAAATTAACTTAAGTTGAGAATAATTAGAAGCTCGACTACGAGTAAAAAAAAAGAGAGAAGAAATTTAATTGGTAATGAAGATGAACCTAAGTTGTTGCTGGTTATGAATGAACTAGTTTGGTTAATAAAATAAAATGTAAGTGAATGGATTCAAATCTGAAATGCAATGAAAATGAGAATATATGAATTGTGAATAAATTTTAAAAATGGAATAGAATTAAGTATAAATTGAGTTGAAAACCATTTAAATTGGTTATAAAACATAAATACTTGTTTATTCACATAGATCTCGTCAAACTGCATAGAATAAATTGTTATTGGATGTAAATAGGAGTAATTAAAATTCTATGAATCGATAGAAGTAAAATGAATTGATTTTGAGATCAATTGGATTAAATATGAGTTCAGTTTGCTTAAAAATAAATTGAATGTAAGCGATTGAGTTTTAAACCATTCAAAGTGATGAAGTTGTACACGAATGGATTGAAAATCATTCAAATTGAATGAAAATGGTTTATGAATAAATTGAAACAGTTGAATTAGCATGGAAACTATATAAATTGCTTACGCAAAAAATGTTTGGTGTGAGATTCTTTTAGAATTCATATGTTTTAACTATTGCAAATAAGTGAAATGTTGTTAAACTTCATTTATATGGCACTTACATGTTTAAATTGAGTAAGTACAGGTACCTGGAAGTCGTGTGGCTGGATTTGGTTGTGCTAATTGCTTAATAAATAAGCCGCTTGCTTAAAAATGCTAAATAAGGTATGCCTACGCAATAAAAATAGGAAATATGAACTGTTTTTGGTTTTTCCAACCGTGTAGGTCGATGTATATATATTTATATCTTTTGTCAAATTGCAAAAGCTCCTCTGTACAAAGGGGACTATGCCAAAAAAATTCAGAAATTTTGGGAGTTAGAAAATTTTTGAAAATTTTTGGAAAATTTTGTTAACGACAAAACGATTTCAAATTGGAAATTGAAATAAGTTAGTAAATGAAACTAACTAAAATAATGACATGAATTAGTTATAAATGGAAAATAAAATTCAATATTTAAAACTAAAAATAAATTGAATTCATTTGGAAATGAAAGGATCAATTTGAATAAAAATGGATATAAACTAAAGTGGTAAAGTGAAAAATAAATATAAGAAACATATAAAATGCTTATACTAACTTAAGTAAGGAAGGGTGAATTCTTAAATGAAAGATTGATACTAGAAATATAATCTAAGATAATATTGGAATGAATAGATATTGATATTTTGTAAGAAAGTCGATAAAATGTTTTGGGATATTGTGATTGGACATTAGTACTAAGCAGGATATGCAGGTAATATAAAGGGTGTAACGACCCAACTTCCAAACTCCAGGAAGTCGCATCGCTAATAAGAAAGAAAGGGATAGAGAATAGAAAGAAAGAGAAGAAGAAGAACCAACACATCAGAATCTAAATAGCGGAACGAATAAATTATATTAATAACATAAAATATTTGCATAGTTTACAACCACTATCAGAGTACACGGATAATACAACACATACTAGACAGTTATAAACACCTGTCTAGTCATTACAACTCAGTAGAACATCATAATTAACTCAGAGATACCAAACACAGCGGACTACTAATATAACTATATCGCAGAAGCCTCCTGCTCCATTTGCTCTTCCACAATTCGTTAAAGCTAACCCGAATCCTAACCTGAATCCCTTGGCTACTCGTAAAAATTTGAGTACCCAAGAGTTATATAAAAACAGAAATAACTCCGGGTCAGACATGTGTCTGGTGTGAGTAACAGGTAAAAGTTGCTTAACTTTTGAAAAACCTTTGAAAAGAAAGGTATCACGTAAGACTTCCCACACATAAACATGGAAAAGTTTTTACCTTACACTAACCAAAACATTTGATAGGAAATCCGATGTTATTATAATAGTGTCTAGGTTTATAAATAAATAAGAAATAGCCAAAATTGTTACATGATTAAATTCCAGCTACAAGCCACAAAAGTGGGTAATACAATCAAAACCGTTGGCACTTATTGGATTTTGGATTCCATACAATGGCAGGGCTACTGGGGTACCGCCCGTCACAGTACGTGGCCTAGATCACCGTACCGAGGATTACTCCCTTCATCCCCTGCAACACAAGGCCGGACCCGTTCCTTACTGAACAGTTCCGAACAAGACAACCCCGGCAGTTGTCGCGAACCACTGCCCACACAGCCGAATATAAAGGGACTTCTAGACAGGGATCAATCTTGCTCTCCAGTGGGAGCTACCCACGAAGCCTTACTGCACCTCCCCTGTTTTAGCCATTCCCGGTTGATGAGGCTTGAGGCTACGATTACCTTTATAGGACATCAAATCTTAGAATGCTCATCGTCCGCCGGACGATGTGTTGAAAGCATTCAATCCATACAAGTTCGTTCCAGGTTCGAACGAAACCGAAGGCACTATCTCGTTGCACTCATTATTGGAATCACCCTCAGAGTCAACGACCATAGCCCTTGCACTCTGATTCACCATCTCGAATCTATAAGCACTATTCCATCAAACTCATTACGGAATCACCCACAGAGTTATACCGACGTATAGCCCTTACACCTCGAGTCTTCACTTGCTCCACTTAGATTCACGACCTAACGTTAATTGGAATCGATGTGGTTTTCGGATATCCAAATATGGAAACCCGATCCCGGTCTCATCGAAATCCAAAGCGTGTCTTTTAGGTCCAAGTTGTTTTAAGTTTAAAACAATTCAATTTTAATTATCTATATACACACAGATAGATAATTCATATCATCATAATAGATAATCAACAATATTATCACAACAAGTAATCATCACAAATTGACAATCTATATTACCATCATCCATAGATAACTCATACCATCACAATGCAACCAATGCATCCATAACACACGACACTATTTATCTCATGTCTGAGATTCAAACCATTCAAGTCAAACCAAATCATCCATTCATAAACAAGGATCCATAATCACACCATCTATAATTAATTTAAAATGAATTAAATTAATTATTTCTATCTCTAATTAATTTAAAGCGAATTAAATTAATTACCTATCTTTAATTAATTTAAAATGAATTAAGTTAATTATTTAAAACTTGCTTACTTAATCCCTTAATTGATTACCCATCAATTAAATAATTATCCTCAAATTAATCACCTTAATTAATCACCCTTGATTAATTATCCCTTAATTACATTCAAGTAATTATCTTTAATTAATTTTACAAATTAATTATCCTTAACCAAAATCAGTAATTAACCTTTAATTACTTCATTAATTAATTAATTACATTAATTAATTACTTCCTTAATCACTTATCATTGATTAATTAATCCTAATTAATTAATCCTTAATTACATCATTAATTATATTAATTAATGATCCTTAATTAAATTTAAATTAATTACTTATTTAAATTAATTACATTTAGCAATTAACCTTAATTAAACCACAATTATTAATCATACTTGATTAATTACATTTACTAATTAACTACTCTTAAATACTTCTTAATTACTTCCAAATTTATTTCATTTAATAATTAATTATATTTATTAATCATCCTTGATTAATCTTATTAGTAATTAATTACTCTTAATTAATTACATCTCTTAATTATTTCAAAAGACTTAATCAACCCATGCTTAAATTAATTACACTAAGTAATTAATTATTAATTACTTCACAAAGAAATTTCCTTCCATATTAATTACACAAGTAATTAATTCCCAAAACTCTTCTCTACTTTAATTAATTACCCCAGTATTTACTTATCTTAATTACTTCTTTAAGTAATTATTCATCATCGATTACTTACCAAACCATTCAATGATTATTCTAAATTAATTAAAGTTAATTAATTTATTTAAACCAATCCAATTAATAAATTAATTACAAAGACTAATTAATATCTTTGATTACTTCCATGAAGTAATCATACTTAATTAAGTTCCATAAATTGATTATTTAAATTAATTAATCCAATTAATTATCAAAATTAATTATATTAATTAATAAATAAATAATCACAAGTTAATGACCATCATTAACTTATTAACAAATTCTTAATTACCGTTCTTAAGTAATTAACTTAAACTAATTACTAATTTAATTAACCTTAATTAATTTCAATCTTTAATTAATTAAACAAATTAATTAATTAAATTACTTAAATTACCTTACTAATTTAATGAAACAAAGATCATTAAATTTACTTTTAAAAATAAAACATTTCTTATTCATGATTACTTTATCATTAATAAAGTAACTTAAAACAATTTAACTTAAAATTGTTTTCAAATTACATTTTAAATTTAAAACTTAAAAAGAAAACAAACTTAACTTAAACAAAGTTTAACAACATTTTAAAATCTTTTAAAACTTTATTCTTATTTTATAAAAGAAGTTATAAGAAATTTAAACTCCAAATTCATTTAAAAATACAAATCATATTTAAATGTGTTCGAACAACCAATTTGTTTAAACATATAAATTTCTTTTTAAAACTTCCTTAATTTTCAAACATTGTTTCAAAATTGAAGTTTGATTCCAGATTTAAACTTATGTTTAAATCCTTACTTAAATTTAAAGCTTATCCTAAATTTAAAATATTTAAACTCTTGAAGTTGTTTTAAACATTTTGTTTCAAAGTTTAAATTTAAATTTCAAACCTGGATTCAAAACTCATTTGAAATTCAAATTTTAAATTTGACTTAAATCCTGTTTTCAAAACCCTGCATTTAGATTTTAAACAAATCTTAAAATTAAAACTACAGGTTTCATAACCTGTAATTTCAGAAAACAAACCCGAGTTCCCCCTTTATTTGCTTCGAGTCGCAAACCTAAGTACTTCGAGCGAAATTCTAATTCACTCGAGTATAACTCGAGTACATACTACTGCAAATCCCATACCCTCTCTGATACTTCTCTGCTCCGTGCATATGCACGGTGGCTGTAGCCACCTTCGGCCACCACCCAGGCCATGAACAAGTCGCTGTTCATCCCTTCATCACCTTGCTAACATCAAATTCCCTCAATCCATTCGAAAATGAAATCGAGCTCCCCCAATTCAAACCTGGCAACAATAGGCAACTCCACCCCCAAAACCTGTCAAATCATTCTCCCTATCACCTCCGGCTATAGGAAGCCAAGCACCGCCGCCAATCACCTCTTCTACACCAAAGCAGCCATCACCCCGAAGATCTTAACACTCGGTCACCTGAATCTTCCATACAAAAGAAATTACTGCACTACCCTAAAACTAGGTTTACAGATATAATCTTATCACCGCTACCTCCTTGATGAAAAACATCACCATCTAGTATTTTTTCCACATCCCCTAATCACCGCTCTACCATCACCAAGAATTCCAAACACTTCAATCAACTTAGTCATCAGAGATCGGCCAAAACCCAATTTCAGTTCAAATGGGTACTGCAGTGTCCATCCTTAACTAAACAATTTGATTTTAGTTTTAAAATTCATCCTTTTGTTTAAGTTTTCAGATTATAACATTGTATTTATAATTTTAAAATGTTTGAGTTTCATCTTAATTTAACATACTCTGAAGTTTAAAATTTACAGAGACATTTCCCAATTTGATTTTTACTTAAATAAGTTTCTAAGCTAAACTATGGTTTAATCATCACGGTTGCTTCAAGATTTAATTCTTAACAAAATCTAAACAAGAACAAAAGTATTTTATCTTTATTTATATGTATAAGAATCTGGAACTAGAGTCATAAGAGCGCAGTCACATACATTCAAACTTTTGTATGCATATGTTCAGCAATACATTTAAAATCAGATGCACAGGCAAACAAATCAACATGCAATCTAAACAGCATACAAACATACCTATTTTAAAGCAACAGTTTATATTTAAGTTTTCAGAAAGAGTTACTCACCTGGAATTTATGAAACAGAGCACAGAATTTTGAAAAGCTTTTACTTCTTTGGATCTTTGATAAAACTTGAATTGCTTTGCCTTTAAATTTGCATGCAGGTTGAAGAAATTGAATGTTGTTGTTAAAACTTGCATGCAGAGATACTTGCTTACTGATTGCAGATTCTAGTTTTTAAAGAATGCAGAGTCTTGATCTTGTTTCAATTGGAAATGCAGGCTCTACATTTTCTTTTGAAATTGGCTTCAGGTGCAGGCTTTTAGAAGTGAATTTGGTTTTCAGGTATTAGATCTTAAGTTTGGGTTTTTAATGATTTTGATAATGCATGCACTGCTTGAACAGATTTGATTTTGAGGGAGGGTTGTATTGCATTTGAAAAATATGGTTTTGAAGAGTGTAGAAACTAGTTTGTTTCAGCTAAGAATTTTTTTCTCTTAACTTTGAAAAAAATGAAGATTTAGAAAAGAGTGGAGATGAAAGAAACATGTTTTAAATAAGTATAAATGATTTAATTAAAATATAAAAGAAAATCAAAATAAAAGACACTTGTCACAAACTTATATTATATGATAACACATGTCTCATTAGTTGATTAAAATGTTAACATTTGTTTTATACTACTTAATGTGTCTTATAAATGAAATGTATTTCTTTTTATTTTATTTTAAAAGTAAATAAAACTCTTTCACTTTATTTGTATTTATATATGTGTAAGTTGTTTCCATGAGTGAATGTATATATATTCCCTTTTTAAAGAAAATGAAGTGAAACAACTTATTTACAAGATTCATATAGGTTTATTCATTTGAATTTCAAAATGAATTCAGATTCAAATGCTATTTACATTTAAAATCCAATTTTAAAACTATTTTATATTAACATATTAAATTTTAAAGTAATAACAATATTGACTTTTAAAATTTATCTATAATTATACATTTATCATTATGATTTGAAAATAACATTTTTATCAATTTAAATCATTTATAAAAGAAATCATAAGTTACTTATCTTATTTAACTTGTTTAAATGCATTAATGTTTTATATATAAATGATATTTTAAATTTTCTCTACATACATCCAAACTATCAAAATGATTTTTAGAATTTAAAACAAGATTTTATTTGTTAATTAAACTACAAATCAAACTTATCTATTTACAATATATATATATAAATATACATTATAAATAGGAAAACAATTATTAGCTTTTAAAAGATAAAATTCATCAATTACACATTTATTTAATTGGATTATTAAATCAAGTTAATTTTTATTAAAATTTTATCAAATCAATTTAATTTTAAATATAGATTATTAAATTGATATTGCTAAAATTTCCGGGATATCACATTCCTCCCCCCTTAAAAGAATTTCGTCCCCGAAATTTAAAAGCAAAAGTAATTTAATAACCCATTTAAAATTCTAGATTTTAAATCACAAACATACATCAATCATATGCTAACAACCAAAACAACCAATTTATCAAACAAATTAATTATCCAGATAAAATTCTGGATAAATTTTCCACGAGTTTCCCCAAGTGTATATATATATATATATATATATATATATATATATATATATATATATATATATATATATATGTATGTATGTATATATACCGGGATACTCGCCCTACAAAATACAAACAATCTAAACTACGAAGCTACATAGCTTCTACTCATCTAGATCTATAGAACTAGACAAGATATCAGACTACAAACGAGTCTGAGTCAACCACTAAACTTTCTTGAACAGCTGGTTCCACTTCCAGAAATAACTTATAAACGTACTCCCTCAGAGATACGTGAAACTCATAAATCCAATTATCCAAACTGGCAATTCAATTCTTGAAAACCAAACACCAATCTAACCAAAACACAGAAGAGATCCAAACAAAACTCCGACTCGGGAATCCAAATTCCTTCATCTCTTATCTCCAAAACTCTTCTGACGATCCTGGGCTGTCTACATCCAAACTGATCAGCTCAACTCTTGCTGATTCCTCTAAAAACAATCTAGACCAAAAATATCCCAACACAACGATCTCCTCAAGATCAACCAAGACTAAGATCACCAACTCTACTCTTCAAACATCAGAAGAACAAACTTACTTCTTCTATTCGGAAAAGACAAAACAGAAACATTTCCAAACTGCTTCCGCTGCACAACTCTGATCTGGCACAGAAAACACTGCTGATGAAGAATATGAGCACAAACTGGACATCACCTCCCAAAAATATGGCTCAACATATCCAAGAAAACTCAGAAGTTCTCCAATCCTGAGCTGCCTTACCAAACCTATCTCGAGAAACCATCCTTCTACTAGCTGATCCACCGGTAGCACTCCTGGAATTCGGTCGATAAGAAAACTCAATCTCCAGATGCAGAAAAACCTCTGTCTTCTTAGATGACAATAAAAAATTCTTCAATACCTCAAAAAAACTCAGACTATCGCAAGTCACTTTTGCGATCAACATAGACCAATTCCCAAACAAAACTGTTCTCTCTTTACCAAACAGAACAGCTTACTCTTAATTGGCCAATCCAATAAAGTATTGGGTCCACTCTGCTGCTTCTGAACTCCACCTTCAGAAACTACTCAGCCAGTCAACTTCTGACAAAAAAGATACTTCAAGTTGCACTACTGACTCTAATGCCCAAAACTTCCTGAGGTATCAAAATACCATCACACACTTCTGCCAAAACGACAGACCCAAACTCATCTTATCCATTTTCAAAGATATCTCTGAACCTTACAGGTTTCCTTCAGAGATCGATGAAATCTCTACACTCTGCACAACTTACTCGAGACGGTATTAGGTCTACAGTCTCGACAAATACACTTCCAACCTCAAACATTCAAACTCCAACCAATGGTAATACACACACCACTACCTTATCTACCTTTATAACTTATATTGGAAAAACCTGAACGGGTAACCCAACAGATAGGTAGAAATAATAAATATATATAGATATATATCAAAATTACAAATACGCTCTCTCAAGATAGACACCACTCCAGAGCCTAGGTACTCACTCAACCTAATGCTCTGATACCACTATAACGACCCAACTTCCAAACTCCAGGAAGTCACATCGCTAATAAGAAAGACAGGGATAGAGAATAGAAAGAAAGAGAAGAAGAAGAACCAACACATCAGAATCTAAACAGCGGAACGAATAAATTATATTAATAACATAAATTATTTGCATAGTTTACAACCACTATCAGAGTACACGGATAATACAACACATACTAGACAGTTATAAACACCTGTCTAGTCATTACAACTCAGTACAACATCACAATTAACTCAGAGATACCAAACACAGCGGACTACAAATATAACTATATCGCAGAAGCCTCCTGCTCCATTTGCTCCTCCACAATTCGTTAAAGCTAACCCGAATCCTAACCTGAATCTCTTGGCTACTCGTAAAAATTTGAGTACCCAAGAGTTATAGAAAAACAGAAATAACTGTTGAATATGCGCTTATATGATTTTTTGTTTGATGATAATAAACATATATACATTCGTTTAAATGTATTTGTTAATATACTATTTTATTTTTCACAGATTAAATAAATATTTGCTGAATAAAATAAATAACACGGAATTTGAATTCAAACGAATATTTTATTCAAACAAATATTTATTACAATTTTGAATAGTACAATTTCAAGCTCTCACTATAACTATACAACTTTGATTACAATTACATCACATTTTATATTTACAATTCATTACATCACATTTCATATTTACAATTCACCTCACTACATATCACTCACACTCATATTTCTATCTTCAACTGCATTCCAGTTTGAATCCAGCATCTGAGCAATCTGCAAAAATATTCACTAACGCGGTAAAATTGAAAATAAAATATTTTTGCAATATAAAATAAAAGATGAATTTTGAAAATAATATTTGCCTCAGTTATTTGGGTTGTTCGTCATAATTTAAATTTGAATTCATCATACACGAACAACTTGTGACATACACAGTGTATTACTGTATATGCCACAAGGCCGTGCACGCCGATATATACACTTGATTGATTTACAGGGACGGGTGAGCACAGGTCAAACCCAAATAAAAAAACCGGGTTCACGTGCAATAACATTGAAAATCACGACTCAAGCACAAGGTCAAATCCGAGTTTTAAAACTGGATTCAACACAAGGCAACATGACATGAATGCAATGAAGACGACAAAGGCAGTGCATCAGTGTGCAAAGAGCTCGAGCACAGCAAATATGACACCAAACTACAACTCAAATGAAACAAGTTCACTGACTCAAATGTACACGGGTAAACAGCACAATCAAACAGCAAACAAGGTGCACCAGACCAGATCAAACTACAAGATGATCAAGGCAGACTCCAAGATTGCACCAGTGGTACAGTGACAGCATACAAATGCATTATGAATACTATAGGCCGAAAATGAAGACTGCAAGAACATGAATACAGGAAAACATGTCACTGCATATACTCAATGCAAGACAGTGGTCATGAATGCAGTAACAACATCGAGCCAGAGCTGTCAAATATCACAATTGCATCAAGACTCAAGCAAAGACAAATGCAACAGTTCAAAATAATGATATACAATAAGCTTAATTCATGTGACAGCAATGCAGACTTGACTACAAAGTCAACATGGAATCAAAGTGTACAACTACAAGGTCAGGGAAGCAACTAAAATGCAACAGAGTATAGACTAAGCCTGTAAGCATCTCAAAGCAAATACAAGTCAAGACAATATGATCGAGTGCAACAGGTCACGGTGAAACCCAAATGACAGTTCAAGTGAATCGAGTTCAAGTCAAACCAACATGATGATAACACAGCAACAATGAAACTGAATCAAAGCACAAAACTGCACAGCAACAGTGAAGTCGAATACATGAACAAGTGTAGCATATGGTATAGTGAGAAAGCACAAGTCAAGATGGAGCTACAATGAATGCATCAATATGCCAACAACTAATGCATCAGTACAGAAGCAAGCAAGATCAACACAGCTATAATGGATCAGTGAATCAAATTCAAAACAAGTCAAAAACCAGAACACAAGCATCCATACACACGGGTTCAGGTCAAAGATTGGGTGATAAAGTCGAAGAGCTTTTAAACCAAGTCAAAGCAGGAAAGCCGTGCGCAGTGATTTCAGAATTTAACACCGTATTGACCAAGTTAAAAATCGACAGCGTGGTCATCACGAAAGAATTCGAAACCGTGTTATTCAAGTGATTTGAAGAAGTCAGAATCAATCTCAAACATTCAAGCATCATCAAGTGGCCGAGGTAATTCATTGACAAATTCAAACACGAATATACGAACGAAAACTCAGGGGATTGAACCCTATAAAAACCAAACTATCGTCATCGGCATAGATCAAGGAGTTCGCAATACAGAAATCAAGCAATTGCAAGCAATAAAAAAAACATACCAATTCGAACACGAACTCCATCGAAGCAGCCGCATAAGCAACGAGGAATCAATCGATCAAGGTGACACGCAAAACATCACTGGATCGATCGAATTAAAGCGGCGACTTCAAGCCCTAATTTCCAAAGCAGAGAGAACGAAAGCCCCAATTTTACAAGCCCTAATCTCAGAAAGAAGAAAACAACGGCCGGCATTATTCTCAAGCAAAAAAAAGGAACCAGGCCGATAAAATAAAAAGGAGAAAGGGGACGCAAACTTTTAATTAGTGGGCCAATTCTAATAATATTATTTTGGGATTACTTGTTTTAAATTAGGGTTATTTTGTTTTAAATTGTTTTAATTGTATTTTCTTTTTAAACCGTTTTATTTTTCTAGTTGTGTGACTAGGGGACAAGCTACGTGGCGTAGCTTGAGAATTCGCAACTCGGTAGTTGAGTTGTGGCAGGGTTTTGAGCGTAGAGTTAGATTAGTCAATAGCGGGTATAGCGAGTTTACGTGTGTAAGCGAGGGACTATCTAATTTCTAGTAGAAACCTTGGGGGCAGCACGTAGGCAGGGTTTTGCCGAAGCTGGGTAAATTCTGTGTTGTTCTGTTTTTTTTTCTGTTATTTATATTCTGCGATATCTGTGCTGCTATTCTGTGATCTGAATTGAATATTTTATAAGCTTCCGCGATTAATTTTAATAATTTACACTATCACCCTATTCACCCCCCCTCTAGGGTGAAATCGATCCTACAAGTGGTATCAGAGCTGGGAACAAAAGCCGTTTTTGTTTTAAATTTTTTCTACAAAAATCAATTTTTTTTGTTTAAAAAATTCGTGTTTTAAAAATTGGTTTTTGTTTTAAAATTTTGAATTTTTGAAATGGCTTCTTTTATTAATACTTCTGTTGAGGGTCGCTCCAACATTATTCCTTCTATTTTCGATGGAACAGATTTTTTGAATTGGAAATTAAAAATGGAATTTTATTTAAAATCTGTTAATATTAAATGTTGGGATATTATTGAAAATGGGTGTGATATAACAGATAAGAAAATTATCTCGATTAATGCTCTTGCTATGCATATATTATATTCTTATATTAATCAAGATAATTTTAGTTTCATTTCTCATTATGAAAATGCACAGGAAATCTGGAATACTTTCGATGCAATATATGGTGCAAAAGTCAACAGCAATGAGAAGTCCTCCACAACTGACTCAGTTAAAGAGATGTGCTTAACAGGATTGGTAAATAGCAGTTGTGATGAGGATGATGATGATGGAGCAGCCGAGCTGGCATTAATAATGAAGAAATTCAAAAGGTGGAATCACAAATACGAAAATCCAGCTCTAAATAAAAAATTAAAAAGCAGAATAATCAAAGCACTGGACAACTCGGAAGAACACGGGATCACTTGCAACAAACCCGGTGATACCAAGCCCAATTATCCTCGATTTCAAAGCGATTTTGAAAAGAAATCAAAACTGTGTTTTACAGCCACATGGAATAAAAGCGATAGCAGTGAGAGTGAGAAAGCAGATATGTGCCTTCATGGGAATATAACCGATAGCGACGATGACGAGCCAAGCGAGGTATCAAAACTTACTCACTCTGAATTACTCATTTATTTCCACGAAGTAAATGGCTGTTTTGAACGACTTAGGGAGAAGTATGCCAAACTTGAATCACAAAAAGATACTTTGATAGATTTAAATAAACAACTTGACCAATTAGTTAAAACCTATCAAAGTAGGATCCCTAAGTGTGATAAGTGTCCAACCTTTGATGAAGAAATTAAAAAATCAGAAATTAAAATGAAATCGCTTGAAAATGAAATTCTGATTTTAAAAGAGAATGAAAATACTAGGAGAGAAAATTCTATCAAAAAGTGCACACAATTATTGAACGAAAATGAATCTCTCAAAATACAAGTCCAACAATTGTCAACGACTTTAGATAAATTTTCAAAAAGTGAAAAATCGTTGAATATGTTATTAGGAAAGCAAACTGTTAATACGGTTAGACAAGGACTTGGATATAGTCATTCTAAAATGTTAGAAATGAGATTAATCGAGAAAATTCTATGTGCACAATTTGTAGAAAATTTGGACACGATCACAATAATTGTTGGTATAGACCCAAACATGTGAAAACTATACCGATTTGGGTTCCAAAAGGCACAAATATAAAATCTCTCAAAGTTAAACAAATTTGGGTGCCGAAGGGAACAATTATAAATAGTTATGGGTCTACACAAAATTATTTTTCAAAATTTTCTGCCACTAACAACCATGGACCTATAAAAACAAATAGGTCACATAAATCTTTCATCGTGTAGGTGTGGTGGCAGGCTAAGGAACAACAATAGTGTTCTCTGGATTTTGGCTGTTCCAAAAACACAACGGGCGACAAAGCAAAGTTCCTTAGCCTAGTATAAAGGTGACAGAATCACAATGGACAACGACGAAAAATATCGTAAAGGTAAAACAGGTAATGGTATGTTTTAAACGATATATTAAATGTGATAATCTGCACCGTATTCTGAATTAAAATCAGCCAATATTGAGATGATGAAAAGATGATGATTCTGACTTATTCAAAATTGTTGGCCAATTATATTCTTATGCCAAAAACACTATAAAAATCTCTAGATTCTTTGAATTACTTCATACATATCAGTTTGGATTAAAAAATAGTGTTTTATTGGATAATACAATTGGTTATAATACGGCTGACTCTATATTCACGGTTTTCTGATTATTTACACGGCTTCAATTCAAATTCAAAAGAATGTCATTTAAATTGTTGTTAAAATTGAATTTGAAATTTTTGGTACACACTTCATGTTTTGGTCTATAAAATTCAATTGATGATAATTTTTTGAGCGAAAGAGAAATTCAGATGCAGATTTCACTGGTAATCTAGTTGATAGAAAAGTTACTAGTGAAACGTGATTTTTTGTTGAGACATTTAGTAACTGCATCGATTTTCAAAGAAAATATCTGCATATTTTTTTTCTTTCAAATAATTTTCAAATTGCAGAAAATTTTCTTATAAAACCCCCTCGAGAAAATCATTTTTGACCATAGTTTCAGATTAGTCATTTTTGAAAAATTAATTTCATAATTATTTTTGAATTTGATTTTAAATGACTATTTTGACTAATCTGACTCCCAAATGATTATCGAAAAGAAAAATAGTGATTGAAAAAGTGACGAGTATCGATATTGATCATATATTATAACTCGAGAAAGTATAATTAGAAAATTTCTTTAGAAATTTAAACAAGAGTTATAAAACTTTTTGTTGGTAAAAATTCCATGACCATCTCTATGTCTATCATATTTCTAACGACCATCACTCATCAAAATTCTATATAGTTTGTCGATATGTGGTACTTTAAACAGGAATCGTTCGTTTTTCATTTTCACATTTTTTTAAAAAAAAAGTATAATAAAATAAATAAATACCAATGTATTCACTCTCATTTAAAAGTCCTCACGGTTATGCATGGGTGAATTACTTGGAATTTGTTATGTGCTTCCATGCTCATTTAAAAGTCCTCACGGTTATGCATGTATGGGACGCGTACCAAAAGTTGATTTTTAAAATAAACAAGTTGATTCTAATCCCATTTAAAAGTCCTCACGGTTATGCGTGGTTAGAAGATACTTGAATTCATTTTTTTTAAAATAAAATTGGAATACTACTAATCTCATTTAAAAGTCCTAACGGTTATGTATGGTTAGTAGATATTCAAATTCCTGATATAAATATACCACAAATAGATGCAACTGTATGGTTTTATATGATGACATCATTTCCATCATTCTAAAAGTGGAATATGCGCCTAACAAAATATTTATGATTTTTGTTTGATTTTTTATTGAAATTCAATATTTATATTTAATTGAGTTTTAATGTTGGATTAATATCGATCACTTTATCTCTATTTTCTCTAACACTATTATTCTTTTGCAGATAACAAAAGGGGGACAGAAAAGTTAAGATTTTGTTAAATAAAATCAAGCAAAGGTCAAATAATTTTCCATTTTGCATCTAGACTCATTTGCATATTTTATTTGTATGCATATATGTAGGGGGAGTTTTGTGTAGAGAGGAAGCATTTAAATAGGGGGAGCAATTAGGATATATCAATGATCAAATACATTTAACATATTCAAAATCTTAAATATATGTTTGTTATCATCAAAAGGGGGAGATTGGTGAATATGCTCTTATATGATTTTTTGTTTGATGATAATAAACATATATACATTCGTTTAAATGTATTTGTTAATATACTATTTTATTTTTCACAGATTAATAAATATTTGCTGAATAAAATAAATAACACGGAATTTGAATTCAAACGAATATTTTATTCAAACAAATATTTATTACAATTTTGAATAGTACAATTTCAAGCTCTCACTATAACTATACAACTTTGATTACAATTACATCACATTTTATATTTACAATTCATTACATCACATTTCATATTTACAATTCACCTCACTACATATCACTCACACTCATATTTCTATCTTCAACTGCATTCCAGTTTGAATCCAGCATCTGATCAATCTGCAAAAATATTCACTAACGCAGTAAAATTGAAAATAAAATATTTTTGCAATATAAAATAAAAGATGAATTTTGAAAATAATATTTGCCTCAGTTATTTGGGTTGTTCGTCATAATTTAAATTTGAATTCATCATACACGAACAACTTGTGACATACACAGTGTATTACTGTATATGCCACAAGGCCGTGCACGCCGATATATACACTTGATTGATTTACAGGGACAGGTGAGCACAGGTCAAACCCAAATAAAAAAACCGGGTTCACGTGCAATAACATTGAAAATCACGACTCAAGCACAAGGTCAAATCCGAGTTTTAAAACTGGATTCAACACAAGGCAACATGACATGAATGCAATGAAGACCACAAAGGCAGTGCATCAGTGTGCAAAGAGCTCGAGCACAGCAAATATGACACCAAACTACAACTCAAATGAAACAAGTTCACTGACTCAAATGTACACGGGTAAACAGCACAATCAAACAGCAAACAAGGTGCACCAGACCAGATCAAACTACAAGATGATCAAGGCAGACTCCAAGATTGCACCAGTGGTACAGTGACAGCATACAAATGCATTATGAATACTATAGGCCGAAAATGAAGACTGCAAGAACATGAATACAGGAAAACATGTCACTGCATATACTCAATGCAAGACAGTGGTCATGAATGCAGTAACAACATCGAGCCAGAGCTGTCAAATATCACAATTGCATCAAGACTCAAGCAAAGACAAATGCAATAGTTCAAAATAATGATATACAATAAGCTTAATTCATGTGACAGCAATGCAGACTTGACTACAAAGTCAATATGGAATCAAAGTGTATAACTACAAGGTCAGGGAAGCAACTAAAATGCAACAGAGTATAGACTAAGCCTGTATGCATCTCAAAGCAAATACAAGTCAAGACAATATGATCGAGTGCAACAAGTCACGGTGAAACCCAAATGACAGTTCAAGTGAATCGAGTTCAAGTCAAACCAACATGATGATAACACAGCAACAATGAAACTGAATCAAAGCACAAAACTGCACAGCAACAGTGAAGTCGAATACATGAACAAGTGTAGCATCTGATACAGTGAGAAAGCACAAGTCAAGATGGAGCTACAATGAATGCATCAATATGCCAACAACTAATGCATCAGTACAGAAGCAAGCAAGATCAACACAGCTATAATGGATCAGTGAATCAAATTCAAAACAAGTCAAAAACCAGAACACAAGCATCCATACACACGGGTTCAGGTCAAAGATTGGGTGATAAAGTCGAAGAGCTTTTAAACCAAGTCAAAGCAGGAAAGCCATGCGCAGTGATTTCAGAATTTAACACCGTATTGACCAAGTTAAAAATCGACAGCGTGGTCATCACGAAAGAATTCGAAACCGTGTTATTCAAGTGATTTGAAGAAGTCAGAATCAATCTCAAACATTCAAGCATCATCAAGTGGCCGAGGTAATTCATTGACAAATTCAAACACGAATATACAAATGAAAACTCAGGGGATCGAACCCTATAAAAACCAAACTATCATCATCGGCATAGATTAAGGAGTTTGCAATACATAAATCAAGCAATTGCAAGCAATAAAAAAAAACATACCAATTCGAACACGAACTCCATCGAAGCAGCCGCATAAGCAACGAGGAATCAATCGATCAAGGTGACACGCAAAACATCACTGGATCGATCGAATTAAAGCCGGCGACTTCAAGCCCTAATTTCCAGAGCAGAGAGAACGAAAGCCCCAATTTTACAAGCCCTAATCTCAGAAAGAAGAAAACAACGGCCGGCATTATTCTCAAGCAAAAAAAAAGGAACCACGCCGATAAAATAAAAAGGAGAAAGGGGACGCAAACTTTTAATTAGTGGGCCGATTCTAATAATATTATTTTGGGATTACTTGTTTTAAATTAGGGTTATTTTGTTTTAAATTGTTTTAATTGTATTTTCTTTTTAAACCATTTTATTTTTCTAGTCGTGTGACTAGGGGACAAGCTACGTGGCGTAGCTTGAGAATTCGCAACTCGGTAGTTGAGTTGTGGCAGGGTTTTGAGCGTAGAGTTAGATTAGTCAATAGCGGGTATAGCGAGTTTACGTGTGTAAGCGAGGGACTATCTAATTTCTAGTAGAAACCTTGGGGGCAGCACGTAGGCAGGGTTTTGCCGAAGCTGGGTAAATTCTGTGTTGTTCTGTTTTTTTTTCTGTTATTTATATTCTGCGATATCTGTGCTGCTATTCTGTGATCTGAATTGAATATTTTATAAGCTTCCGCGATTAATTTTAATAATTTACACTATTACCCTATTCAACCCCCCTCTAGGGTGAAATCGATCCTACAATAACTCCGGGTCAGACATGGGTCTGGTGTGAGTAACAGCTTAAAGTTGTTTAACTTTTGAAAAACCTTTGAAAAGAAAGGTATCACGTAAGACTTCCCACACATAAACATGGAAAAGTTTTTACCTTACGCTAACCAAAACATTTGATAGGAAATCCGATGATATTATAATAGTGTCTAGGTTTACAAATAAATAAGAAATAGCCGAAATTGTTACATGATTAAATTCCAGCTACTAGCCACAAAAGTGGGTATTACAATCAAAACCGTTGGCACTTATTGGATTTTGGATTCCATACAATGGCAGGGCTACTGGGGTACCGCCCGTCACATTACGTGGCCTAGATCACCGTACCGAGGATTACACCCTTCATCCCCTGCAACACAAGGCCGGACCCGTTCCTTACTGAACAGTTCCGAACAAGACAACCCCGACAGTTGTCGCGAACCACTGCCCCACACAGCCGAATATAAAGGGACTTCTAGACAGGGATCAATCTTGCTCTCCAGTGGGAGCTACCCACGAAGCCTTGCTGCACCTCCCCTGTTTTAGCCATTCCCGGTTGATGAGGCTTGAGGCTACGATTACCTTTATAGGACATCAAATCTTAGAATGCTCATCGTCCGCCTGACGATGTGTTGAAAGCATTCAATCCATACAAGTTCGTTCCGGGTTCGGATGAAACCGAAGGCACTAGCTCGTTGCACTCATTATTGGAATCACCCTCAGAGTCAACGACCATAGCCCTTGCACTCTGATTCACCATCTCGAATCTATAAGCACTATTCCTCAAACTCATTATGGAATCACCCACAGAGTTATACCGACGTATAGCCCTTACACCTCGAGTCTTCACTTGCTCCACTTAGATTCACGACCTAACGTTAATTGGAATCGATGTGGTTTTCAGATATCCAAATATGGAAACCCGATCCCGGTCTCATCGAAATCCAAAGCATGTCTTTTAGGTCCAAGTTGTTTTAAGTTTAAAACAATTCGATTTTAATTATCTATATACACACAGATAGATAATTCATATCATCATAATAGATAATCAACAATATTATCACAACAAGTAATCATCATAAATTGACAATCTATATTACCATCATCCATAGATAACTCATACCATCACAATGCAACCAATGCATCCATAACACACGACACTATTTATCTCATGTCTGAGATTCAAACCATTCAAGTCAAACCAAATCATCCATTCATAAACAAGGATCCATAATCACACCATCTATAATTAATTTAAAATGAATTAAATTAATTATTTCTATCTCTAATTAATTTAAAGTGAATTAAATTAATTACCTATCTTTAATTAATTTAAAATGAATTAAATTAATTATTTAAAACTTGCTTACTTAATCCCTTAATTGATTACCCATCAATTAAATAATTATCCTCAAATTAATCACCTTAATTAATCACCCTTGATTAATTATCCCTTAATTACATTCAAGTAATTATCTTTAATTAATTTTACAAATTAATTATCCTTAACCAAAATCAGTAATTAACCTTTAATTACTTCATTAAGTAATTAATTACATTAATTAATTGCTTCCTTAATCACTTATCATTGATTAATTAATCCTAATTAATTAATCCTTAATTACATCATTAATTATATTAATTAATGTTCCTTAATTAAATTTAAATTAATTACTTATTTAAATTAATTACATTTAGTAATTAACCTTAATTAAACCATAATTATTAATCATACTTGATTAATTACATTTAGTAATTAACTACTCTTAATTACTTCTTAATTACTTCCAAATTTATTTCATTTAATAATTAATTATATTTATTAATCATCCTTGATTAATCTTATTAGTAATTAATTACTCTTAATTAATTACATCTCTTAATTATTTCAAAAGACTTAATCAACCCATACTTAAATTAATTACACTAAGTAATTAATTATTAATTACTTCACAAAGAAATTTCCTTCCATATTAATTACACAAGTAATTAATTCCCAAAACTCTTCTCTACTTTAATTAATTACCCCAGTATTTACTTATCTTAATTACTTCTTTAAGTAATTATTCATCATTGATTACTTAACAAACCATTCAATGATTATTCTAAATTAATTAAAGTTAATTAATTTATTTAAACCAATCCAATTAATAAATTAATTACAAAGACTAATTAATATCTTTGATTACTTCCATGAAGTAATCATACTTAATTAAGTTCCATAAATTGATTATTTAAATTAATTAATCCAATTAATTATCAAAATTAATTATATTAATTAATAAATAAATAATCACAAGTTAATGACCATCATTAACTTACTAACAAATTCTTAATTACCTTTCTTAAGTAATTGACTTAAACTAATTACTAATTTTAATTAACCTTAATTAATTTCAATCTTTAACTAATTAAACAAATTAATTAATTAAATTACTTAAATTACCTTACTAATTTAATGAAACAAAGATCATTAAATTTACTTTTAAAAATAAAACATTTCTTATTCATGATTACTTTATCATTAATAAAGTAACTTAAAACAATTTAACTTAATATTGTTTTCAAATTACATTTTAAATTTAAAACTTAAAAACAAAACAAACTTAACTTAAACAAAGTTTAAAAACATTTTAAATTTTTTTAAAACTTTATCTTATTTTATAAAAGAAGTTATAAGAAATTTAAACTCCAAATTCATTTAAAAATACAAATCATATTTAAATGTGTTCGAACAACCAATTTGTTTAAATATATAAATTTCTTTCTAAAACTTCCTTAATTTTCAAACATTGTTCCAAAATTGAAGTTTGATTCCAGATTTAAACTTATGTTTAAATCCTTACTTAAATTTAAAGCTTATCCTGAATTTAAAATATTTAAACTCTTGAAGTTGTTCTAAACATTTTGTTTCAAAGTTTAAATTTAAATTTCAAACCTGGATTCAAAACTCATTTGAAATTCAAATTTTAAATTTGACTTAAATCCTGTTTTCAAAACCCTGCATTTAGATTTTAAACAAATCTTAGAATTAAAACTACAGGTTTCATAACCTGTAATTTCAGAAAACAAACCCGAGTTCCCCCTTTATTTGCTTCGAGTCGCAAACCTAAGTACTTCGAGCAAAATTCTAATTCACTCGAGTATAACTCGAGTACATACTACTGCAAATCCCACACCCTCTCTGATACTTCTCTGCTGCGTGCATATGCACGGTGGCTGTAGCCACCTTCAGCCACCACCCAGGCCATGAACAAGTCGCCGTTCATCCCTTCATCACCTCGCTAACATCAAATTCCCTCAATCCATTCGAAAATGAAATCGAGCTCCCCCAATTCAAACCTGGCAACAACAGGAAACTCCACCCCCAAAACCTGTCAAATCATTCTCCCTATCACCTCCGGCTATAGGAAGCCAAGCACCGCCGCCAATCACCTCTTCTACACCAAAGCAGCCATCACCCCGAAGATCTTAACACTCGGTCACCTGAATCTTCCATACAAAAGAAATTACTGCAGTACCCTAAAACTAGGTTTACATATTTAATCTTATCACCGCTACCTCCTCGATGAAAAACATCACCATCTAGTATTTTTTCCACATCCCCTGATCACCGCTCTACCATCACCAAGAATTCAAAACACTTAAATCAACTTAGTCATCAGAGATCGGCCAAAACCCAATTTCAGTTCAAATGGGTACTCAGTGTCCATCCTTAACTAAACAATTTGATTTTAGTTTTAAAATTCATCCTTTTGTTTAAGTTTTCAGATTATATCATTGTATTTATAATTTTAAAATGTTTGAGTTTCATCTTAATTTAACATACTCTGAAGTTTAAAATTTACAGAGACATTTTCCAATTTGATTTTTACTTAAATAAGTTTCTAAGCTAAACTATGGTTTAATCATCACAGTTGCTTCAAGATTTAATTCTTAACAAAATCTAAACAAGAACAAATGTATTTTATCTTTATTTATATGTATAAGAATCTGGAACTAGAGTCATAAGAGCACAGTCACACACATTCAAACTTTTGTATGCATATGTTCAGCAATACATTTAAAATCAGATGCACAGGCAAACAAATCAACATGCAATCTAAACAGCATACAAGCATACCTATTTTAAAGCAACAGTTTATATTTAAGTTTTCAGAAAGAGTTACTCACCTGGAATTTATGAAACAGAGCATAGAATTTTGAAAAGCTTTTACTTCTTTGGATCTATGATAAAACTTGAATTGCTTTGCCTTTAAATTTGCATGCAGGTTGAAGAAATTGAATGTTGTTGTTAAAACTTGCATGCATAGATACTTGCTTACTGATTATGGATTCTAGTTTTTAAAGAATGCAGAGTCTTGATCTTGTTTCAATTGGAAATGCAAGCTCTACATTTTCTTTTGAAATTGGTTTCAGGTGCAGGCTTTTAGAAGTGGATTTGGTTTTCAGGTATTAGATCTTAAGTTTGGGTTTTTAATGATTTTGATAATGCATGCATTGCTTGAACAGATTTGATTTTGAGGGAGGGTTGTATTGCATTTGAAAAATCTGGTTTTGAAGAGTGTAGAAACTAGTTTGTTTCAGCTAAGAATTTTTTTCTCTTAACTTTGAAAAAAATAAAGATTTAGAAAAGAGTGGAGATGAAAGAAACATGTTTTAAATAAGTATAAATGATTTAATTAAAATATAAAAGAAAATCAAAATAAAAGACACTTGTCACAAACTTATATTATATGATAACACATGTCTCATTAGTTGATTAAAATGTTAACATTTGTTTTATACTACTTAACGTGTTTTATAAATGAAATGTATTTCTTTTTATTTTATTTTAAAAGTAAATAAAACTCTTTCGCTTTATTTGTATTTATATATGTGTAAGTTATTTCCATGAGTGAATGTATATATATTCCCTTTTTAAAGAAAATGAAGTGAAACAACTTATTTACAAGATTCATATAGGTTTATTCATTTGAATTTCAAAATGAATTCAGATTCAAATGCTATTTACATTTAAAATCCAATTTTAAAACTAATTTATATTAACATATTAAATTTTAAAGTAATAACAATATTGACTTTTAAAATTTATCTATAATTATACATTTATCATTATTATTTGAAAATAACATTTTTATCAATTTAAATAATTTATAAAAGTAATCATAAATTACTTATCTTATTTAACTTGTTTAAATGCATTAATGTTTTATATATAAATGATATTTTAAATTTTCTATACATACATCCAAATTATCAAAATGATTTTTAGAATTTAAAACAAGATTTTATTTGTTAATTAAACTACAAATCAAACTTATCTATTTACAATATATATATAAATATACATTATAAATAGGAAAACAATTATTAGCGTTTAAAAGATGAAATTCATCAATTACACATTTATTTAATTGGATTATTAAATCAAGTTAATTTTTATTAAAATTTTATCAAATCAATTTAATTTTAAATATAGATTATTAAATTGATATTGCTAAAATTTCCGGGATATCACAAAGGGAAAAGAGAATTGATTTTGATTTCATAAGATAAATTTGAAATGCTCGACAAAAAGATATGTATTTAAATTTGGTATGAAATTTGATTGGGTTTTTGAATCGAGCCACTTGGCTTTTTGTTTTCTTTTTGGATATGGGAGGCCGTAGAGCCATTTTGTAGTTGTACCGAGCTAGCCGAGGAAAGGAGACGCTGCCGAAATTTTTCGGAAATTTAGAGAGTTAGAAAATTTTCGAGAAATTTTGAAAATTTTAAACTTGGTCTTAAATTATAATTTGAATAGTGAATAAGTATAGTTATTTAGGAACTATGGAAAACTTGGAAAGTTAATAAGAGTAATAATGGGTCTTTTATAAAAGATAGTTGGTAAGATGTTGAATTATTAAAACTGTTTGGTTTTAGGGAAAAATAATAAATGGGTATTGGACCATTCTTCCTAACTAGTAATTTCGGGGATGAAATTCTTTTAAGGGGGGAGGAATGTGACAACCCGGAACTTTTGAGCATTTAAAATTGAAACGTTTAATTAACGTTAAATATTTAGAAGTTAATTTGTAACTTAAATCTCAAATATCACCATCATTGGAAATTTAATTATTGAATTTAATTATTGGAAATTGGGTAAGATGTTGAATCTGGAATTGTAAGCTGGTTAAAAATAATTTGAAGGCTCGTAAAATTTATATTGATAATACTGAAGATAAGAGAAGAGTTAAAATTGAATTTATTCGTGATTTGTTCAGTTTTGAAATTTTATCGTTTAAATTGAATTTAAAAATAGCCTTTCGAAGCACAGTCTTAGAATTCGACGTAACCAGTTCCTTTGGGTCCGTAATATTGAATTATTATCGGATTACAAATTTCATATTGTTCGGAGTTAGTGTGTGTGTACGATATATAAACGTGCTGAAAATTTAATTAATAATACTCGATTCGAATTTGAATTAAAAATAAGTGAACACTGTAGCAAGGCATCTTCAACACGCTTCCTTTGCCTTCTCGAACACACCATCCCTTATTCTGTTTCTTTTTAAACACGAGACCATTATCCTTTCAGTTCAAAAATGCTCGAAATAATAATAATAAAAAATAAAAGAAGAAACTTATGGGGGAAGCCGCGTTTATAAATTAAAAAAAAAACGCAACACAATAGGGGCCGAACCCCCCTTTTTCTTCTTTTCGAAACCCTAAAGCACTCGGTGATTAATAAAAAAAATGGCAGAATCATTCGAGCCGAGGAAAAAAAAACTAAAAGAGGGGATTTCGAAATCGAATCGATGGAACGACGAGGGGGAGGAGCGCACGCGAGGGTTGAATTGAGGCCGCGATTGATTTCGCGTTGAAGAGGGGGGTTGCGATCGCGTTCTGACGCCCGTTTTCGTCTGGGGTTTTGGAGCTCGTCTTCGTGCGCGCGTTCGTTTGGGGTTCGAGCTTCTCAGGGGACGAAGTACTGTGAAGGTGGCGTCGCGTGGTGATGCTCGCAGTGGAGTGTCGGGGGCACGAACAAGGATGGAACTGGGTTCGACAGAGGTATATTCGAATTGCTCTTTTCAATTTTTATCTTATTTTTATTTTCAATTTAAACTAAATTTAAAATCATATGTATCTATAGACAGAGAATAAAATTAAATAGAGACAAAGAGTATGTTTTGTGTTAAGTTATCCCTAAGTTTATTTAATTTATATAATATATATATGAAAGTTATTACTGTAAGCTAAGGTATTAAAAAAAGAAGAAGGGGGCTTTCACAGTAAAGAAACAAATCCTGTTTTGTTTATTCACAGAAGTAAAATAAATGTAAATATCTTATATACGTTTGTGTATATACAGTATAGGAAGTGTTAATAAATACACACATACCTATTTAATTTGCTGGGTTTATTTTTAATAATGGGTTTGGTGAAAAAAATTGTTTAACCAACTTATTTTATTTATTTTAGCTACTAAATAGATTTAAAGGAAATTTTTAGTTTAAACTAAATCATTAGTAAATTAAATTTATTAAAAGAAAATGAATTGTTCAATTAGTTCGAATATTAATAAAATATTTAATATTTATACAAGGTCCAAATATCTTGAAGGAAATAGTCGAGATGGAAGTGGGTTGCAAAATCAAATGTGAGTTAATCACACTCAGTTCAATTTAAAATTTAAATTTAAATTTGAACGATTAAATTTAAATAATTATTTGAATGGCTGAATTGATTGATGTGCTATGGTATGGTATGTTCTGGAACTGGCATATTATTGTGCTAACATCTGTGGATGCAGGGAAAACAGGTTGGAGGGATCCAACAGACCCCTCAACATTTATTATTTAATATTCTCTGTTGTGATTACTTAATATTCTATGATGAATATATTGGAATATTGAATGTTATGATTTGATTGGATATATTCGGGTATAGTGAATTCCCAAAAATATATAAATTGAGTTTTGAAAAGAAAATAAAGGAAGAAAAGTTGTAAACGAAATAACCTTAGAAAATTTAATGAATTAAGAATGAATTGAGAAAGAAATGGAAGTATGTTAAATACTAATAAATAATTTCGAATATGAAATGAAAAGGATTTGAATAAACAGTAATTAATGAATTGTAAAATTATGTGATATTAACTTAAATGAATAAAGAATTATTTTAAAACTTAAAGTTTTAAATTTATTTAAAGGAATAAGGAGTGAATTGAGAAATCTAAATTGGTATTTCAATTAAAAGTATTTTAAATCATAATTAAGAAATAAAATATGAAATTAAAAGATTTTTGAATAAATGAAGTAAATTGAAAATCAATTTTGGAATTGATTTAGGTGTTTGAAATTGGATATTTGGAAGAATAAATTCAAGGTGAGAATTTATTAAAGGAATGAGAAAAATTGTTTAATAGTAAATAGTGATTTATTTTTAGGATTGTGAAGAGAAGTATTTCTTTGGATAGCCAAGTACGTTTTCAAAGTCAGTTTTTAAAATAAAATAAAGGTTTTAATGTTGTTTTACAAAGTATGTTCTTGGAAATTTATTATTTTTAAATGTTTAAATTATAAAGTAAATATTTATTCAAATCTATTACCATAGTAATAATTTATAAAGTGTGACTTAGTAATTCTGTTTTAGAGGTAAAAACCCAGTTTATATTTATAAAGTAACCTTATTCCAAATATTCATATGGTATATATTTTCAATAAATTATTGAAGTAGTTTTAACTTAAATATTTTAAAGTATGTTTTAAAGTAAAGCGAATTAAATTATTTTTAAAATCTAAGGTTTTATGCTTGGTGATTTCAGTGGAAATAGAAATACTTGAATTTATTCTGAGAAAGGCAGATAGTTTTGAAAACTGTTTTCAAGGAGTTTGAAAAGTGAAAATATATCTTGTGAAGATATTTTTGAGGTTAATAAGTAATTTGGGAAATTACTTATTGGTTGATGGTTGTTTGTGAATATTAATTGATAGTTAAATCACCGACTATCAATATTTGCCAAACGCGTTGATCGTTTCGAAGAGACCGGGATCGAGATTAATTTCTCGAAAACCACTTCGATCTGGTTGGTACGTTTTGTGGAAACGAGTTTGGATTCAAAGATGGAGCAGTGAAGTGCAAGGGCTAGTCGTTACTAATGCTGAGGATATTTCCAAAATGGATGTAGTAGGAATAGTGCCTTCGGTTACGTTCGGACCCAGGACGGACTTGTATGGATGAATGCTAGCGAAACATCGTCAGGTGGACGATGGGCATTCTAAGGGATATTGTTCTAAAAGGAACGCCTAGCCTCAAGCCTCATCAAATGGGAATGACTGAAAATCAGGGGTTATGCAGCAAGGCTAGGTGGGTAGCACCCAAGCAGGGTGAGGTCATTCCAGTCTAGATGTCCCTTTTTATTTCGGCTTAGTGGGCGGTTGCTGATCCCAACCGCGGGGTGATCTCACTCGGGATTATCCAGTATGGGGTAGTCCCGGCCTTTTGTTGCAGGGGAGAGGGCGTATTCCTCGGTACGGTGATCTAGGCCCCGTACTGTGGCAGGTGGTACCCCAGTGCCTAGTCATTAGTTGGAAATCCATTCTCCCTACGAGCCTTGTACGAGTTTTTCTTGTATTACCCACTCTGTGGCTAGTAGCTAGAATTTAATGAATGTAATAATTTCGGCTATTTTATAAGTATTTGTATATAGACCATATTATAATATCAGAGGATTTCTATAAAAATTGTTTTAGCTATCGTAAGGTAAAAACCCGACATGTTTATTTGTGGCGTGGTCTTACGAGATGCTTTTGTTTTCAAAGGATTTTTGAAACTTTAATAATAAATTGGGTGTGATTTTCTCATGCTGATATTCCAGACTGACTCGGGTGTTATTTAACTGTAATGCTCGGGTCAGATCGAGTATTATAGGATATACAGGATATGGTGCTGTGGAGCTCAAGAGACGAGCAAGATGACGATACGTACTCCCGTACTTGTTTATATATATATACATATTCCGCTGTGTTGAGTTGTTGTGTATCCATTGGTATGATATTGATGTTGAGCTATGATTGATGTACTCTGATGATGTAATATATAAACAGAGATATTTGTTTTTTTTAGCAAAGATCATTTATTATCTATTATATTTTATTCCGCTGCGATGGTTAGATTCTGCTGTTGTTTTCGATTTTCTCCTTAAACCCCTTCTTCTTTAACCCAAATGGTTCGTATTTCTATACAACTTGAGTTGATTGTTGTAGAATAGTGTAACACAAGGGGTACGGATTTGCGGGTTGTCATAAAAGGATCTGTAGATGATCAAGCGATGATGAGGCAGGTTCAATATCCATATTGCATAATCAACCGATAAAGGTGAAAATAGGAGAAGAAAAGACTATAAAATTTAATCTAACACCAAAAAAATGATGGTTCAAGTTTCAAACACATGTAACCACCAGATTAGATTTCAGGAGGAAAATAGAAGGGCTTCAGAGCTAAGGAAGCTTAACTCAATATTAATAATATAATATAGATGACTAAGTTCACCAAAAAAGTAAAAAAATTCATTTAGGATGTTATTTCAAAAAAGGTTGAAAAGAAAATCCAAAAGATCATACTTTTAGAACGAATTGCCAGAGTTCATTCAAAAGTATAATCCTTTTGGATTGGTTGCTACTCCAAGAGAGAGAAAAATTAAACCATCACTAACATAATGAAAGTAAGAACTTATCTGAATCAAGAATTTTGATACCATAATATGTATATACCTTTAACTTCATTTAGTAGGAGGAATAATTATATGGAGACAAACACATGCCTGGGGATTTTTTTGATTTTTTAGAATTGAGTACAACTTCGGTACTGTGCAAAATTGAGAAACAGTTAGACATTATAACTAACAGTGTAGATGTAAATAGCAAACTCTAAAGTTTACTAATTTTTGTAGGAAATTGCAAACAATTCATATGTCTTTTATATGGTGGTTGTATATGATTCCTCTAACATAAATTATGATAATAAAGTAAACTGGTATCTGGAAAGACCGCCGATAGTAATTTTTATAATATTTTGTAATCATAAAATTTGTTTGCTTCCTAAAAAATTAAAGTTAGTGGTTGTGAAACCTAAATCATAACAAATAATTTACACAAATAAGCATATTTGTTATTAAATAAAAGTATTGAATCTTTATACCATGCTAAAGTATTAACAGACATGTAGCTGTTGTTTCTATTAGTTGAGACCAATAATAATAAATGCAAAATATTAAAGGTTTTCAAACAAACAATATAAATATATAAATATAAATAAACGAAGAAGAAAACTCAACTCATTTGGGCATCAAATAAACCAATTCAAGACGATGAATTCGACCATCGGCTTTATCTTCCAAGATGTAGTGAAATTCCCATTTCTTAGACTCACAGGAACGATGAAATTGAAAAATTATGAGCACCATCGAAAAAAGCAATAGTCATCGATAATTTGCAGAAATGCAACTAATTTACTTTAGGACCCAAGACTCCAGTCGACTCCATGATGACAGCCGATTACTAATGCTTGTAGAGTAAGAGGTTCGACTATTTTTAAGAGGAAGGGAAGGACGACTATGATGAAGCAGTTGCAAGTAGGGAGAAAGACGGCGATGGAGCAGAAATCTAACGAAAAAGAGGGGACTTTGATAGCCGATTACTGATGCTTACAGGGTTAAAAGGTCGACGATTTGAGAGAGGAAGGGGGGAGATTGTGAGGTGAACTCCGTTACTTAAAGCTCGATTTAGAAGAATGGGGAGATTTAAAGGGATGTAAGAGTTGAAAGGATGGGAGAAGAGATGTTACGAAGGAAAAAAGGGAGTTGTGATGGCTCATTTCACAAAATACTCAATGGGCTTGCGCGCTCTTGAAAACAAACTCAGTAATCATAGTTAGTATAGATAAGGCATTTTTAAAAATCATACGGACTATTGGATATTTTATCTATTAGTAAATGTTTGTATAAAGTTAAATAATAAATGAGTATATAAATTTATTATGAAGAAGTTCAAAAATAAGTATTAACCTAAATAATGTATTTAGAAAACCATTTCTTATATGATAGAATTTAAAAAAAAAATATAAACTAATATTTTATTTTATGCCTTTTTGGCATTTCCGTGCGACTTCTTTAAGATAAAAAATGTTTGGAAACCTTAATTTTATAATTTGAGAAATACTAATAATCAACTTAGTGTTGTCGATTGATTTAAGTGCTTTCGAATAATGCTTCGTCGAATATGTTATAACTCATTGAATATAAAGTTTGAGTGGAACTTACTAGCCTATTAGAGAATACTCGAATTTCACTCGGTAGCATGGGATGCTTTGATTACATTCTTGTGATTGCTATTAGGAAGTATTTAACACTTTAAAGTTTTATTCTCGTTTGGGGTTCAGTGGGACCGATAGAACCTAAATGGAGTGTAGTTCAGGTTTTCCAGTTATATCCGTAATAATTGAGATTTACTAGCTTCAAATATTTGAATTTCACCGAATGGTATGGGACATTTTAGTTAAGTCCATATGATTACTAACAATGATAGTATCTGACAATTTAAAGTGTATTCCTTTTGGTGTTTAGTGAGATTGATAGATCCTTAAGGAATATTCTCCTAGATTCTTTAAAATCTTTTGTGTTGTGCTGTGCATTTTAGGATCATCTTGATCGGTATAGACAACCCTTGTGATTGGCTTGGTTTTGTTTCACGGTATGTGGACAATCCTTGGTATCAAATCGGTACGAATGACACCAGATTTATTATTTTCTATCGTATGGACGATCATTATGATCGGTACAAACGGTAAAGGTGATCAGTATGGATTGTTTTAGGGTTCTATGACTTTCAAATGTTTATGATTTAAATGTTCTTACACTTTGTGATAAGTTCCAAGTTAAATAATTTTTAAAACTAGTTTGCATTTATAATGTTATGTACCTTATATCTTGTTCTTACAATTTTGGATATTTAGAGATAGTCTGACCCATTTATTTTATATACTCGGCTCAAGCCGAGACTTTTCAAGAATCGGGACTTACAGGCTTTTGGGTGGATGTACGAGCAAATGATACACATTTTAACCTTTCAGTTTATCTTCTATAGGATATTTATGTATTGTACTATGGAATGCATTGTTTGAGATAGTGACTTATTTTCGACGTATATTATGTGAGTCTAGTGTTACATTTTGAAGACTCACAGTATATACTGTATAAGATGTATACTATCCCCTTGTTATCTGTGACTGATGTTATATGATATATTGATCTGTATTTAAGAAACCGGTATGTTTATTTCTTTAAACTGAGACTATACATATCAAAATTTTATTCCAAATATTTATTAAAAAAGGTAAGTGTGACGTGTTAGTGTTAGATTAAAGATATATTCATATTTGATCACTCTTAACAAATCGTAACCTCCATATTATTAGAAAACATTATTTATGATGTTCTTTAATAATATGGGTATCGTAGCAAGGTCGTTATAGTTTGGTATCAGAGCAGAATCAGAATAATGTAACATATAATATCATAGATTTGAAACCTGATGACTTAGAGTCCTGTCTATTGGGATGTGTGTGCTAGATAGTTATATTAATTATCTATATAGGAATAAGGATATAAAATGATTATGGGATAATCGTTTGGGACGTATTTTGATTTTAACTAGTATATTAAAATAATATTGGAGTTCGGATTGTGCAGAATAGGATTATGGCTATAGGCATACCTAGAGTTACACAAGAATCGGCCAACAACTCTGGAACAGGTGAAATGTTTTTTACTTCCGAGCAGATTGCAAAGATTGTCTGTACTGCCCAGATAGTTACTTCTGATGGTCATTTTGTTCGTGCTAATTTTGCTCACTCTTGTAGTGACTTTGGACGCTTATGAGGGAACAGAGAAGCTCATAGAGATATAGGCTTGGACAAAGACATGCGGTAGGATCTTTTCTTGCATGAGTCTTAATGATGCCCCAACGGATTTAGGTGGTAACTAGTCATTTACAAAAAGGGTATTGGAATTGTATAACTTGTTAGTAGCGGAGGTTGAGGAGGGTCAGCTTACTTAGGCACAGTTTAGAGAGAGATTTGAGCAGAGATTTCTACCAAAAGCAGAAAAGGAAGAAATGACTAGAAAATTCATTGATCTTAGGCAGAATAAGACTTCTATTATGGAGTACATAGTAGAATTTAAGGCACTATCCAAGTATGGTTTGGATTTCATAAAAACCCCAAGGAAGAAAAATCAGAAGCTTATTTATGGATTGCGTAAAGAAGGCTCTTTTACTTCAGAAGGATATATCTTTCAAGTGTTTGGTCTATTCAACACTTTGTCTCAAAGAGGCGGGGAAGGATAGCGAGGGGGAAGAAACTCCTAAGAAGCAAAATCAAAAGTTCAACCAAAAAAGAAAATAACCAATCGAGGAAGGAAATTCCAAAGCTAAGGGTAAAAAGAATGCAAGACAAGTACGGTTCTATAACCCTACATAGATGTCAGCTTGCATGTTCTAATTTTGGAGCCAAGGGCCACTATACAAGTGAGTTTAGGAAGCCTAAAGTTTCTTCTCCAATAGATTTTTTTTTTATTGTAAGAAGGAGAGGCGCTGGATAGTGGCTTGCCATTATAAGGAAAAGAAGGAAGGAAAGGGAAGACTATAGGAACTTCTGGTGGATCATCTTAGCTTGGTATAGTTTTTCTTATTTTTAGGAAGTGTTATTTCTTTTTGCTAGGTTACATTAGAGTTCGTTTTATAAATAAGTTAAATACCTCTTTATTTGCTTTAGCAAATTATGGATAGTATTTAAAAAAATAGTTTTTTGCTTTTAGTTAATGAATTGTTAGGAATCGATTGATTTTTTTATATTTACTTAACTTGGATACTACTAATGAAAAATAGTTATAAATAAGAGAAAATTTGTGATTAATTATTGTGTTGACTTGTCTAGTAAATATTTAAGGGTTTTGATTAAATATATGAGACGCCATTTAATCGATAAGAATTCCTAAACATCGATCGAGACATTTTGACATGAGAATCTAAAATAATTTTTTTGAGAAAAATAATTTGAACTATAAATAAAAATTGAAATTTATTCACCATAAAATAGTTGCGCGAAGTGGAAGGACTTGGTAAAGCATTCTTGATAGCGTATGCGATTAACTTTGTATGTAATAAAGTGGATCACAATAATTTCGTGCTTAATATTATTTTATATAGTGAGATAATTTTAATTCATAATTTATGAAGTAGTTGGAAAATTTTTAAGAGTCCCTTGTGAAATAAAAAGGATAGAGTATCTTAATTATCCTTAAGTGTTTAATAAACATGAAGATAAAAAATATTTTGGATAAACAAAATATAAAAAATTCAAATTATATATTTTTTCGTTAAGGAAATTACGGGGACGCAATTTTCTTAAAGGAGAGGTTTGTAACAAAACTGTTGTTAATTGCATAATTACTTAAGTTAATTATGGATAATTAATTATTATTTATGATTTATGAAATTTAACTATGAGTTAAATCTTGTTTTGAAAATAGTTGATTTAATTTAATTGAGAAACGAGTTTCATTTCTCAAAGAGAATTCCAATTTAATTTTTGAATATGATTAAACCATTTATTTAAATTAAGCAATTGAATAAATTATTGAAATTGGGATTATTGTTAAAATGAGATTTTTGGAAGCTTATAATTCATTTTTGTGAAAATAATAATAATCTGTATTTGTAAAAGCTGTCTTGAACTTACAACAGGCACTCAATATTGATTAAAATGATAATTTCTAACATACAAGTATTTGTTAATTTTTGTGAGATCAAATTTATAAATTATAAAACATTTTTTAGTATAAATGTGTATGTTATAAGTGATAAAAGTTAAAAATTAGTAACACTTCTCTTAAAAAGAAAATTAGTAACACTTTGCTAATTGGATCCATATTACTCTCTTAGCCCATTTAGAATAGTTAGAAAAGAGAAATAGAAGTACGTATATTTTCTTCCTCAATTCATTTCGTTCTAAAAAAAACAAATGCACTCTTTCCCTCATAAACACAAGCCCGAACAATCCCCAGATTAAGATCAAAACAATTGACATTTGTTTAATAAGTATAGAAATCAATATTAGGTAACTTTCTCTATCTTTTAATAGGTCTAATTCATTGATTAAAGTTAGTTTTGGTCTAGGGTTATGATCTATTCTCTTTCAATTTCTGAAATTTGCTTTAGGTTGTAGCTGAAAGCAATTGGCCTAGGTGAATCTGTGTTTTAAAACATCAATTCAAGTTTTAAGTTGAGTTAAACAATTACACAACTATCCCTAGGTTATGTATATTGGGAGTATCACCTGTATGGATGAATTGTGTTTGAATCTATTATTGAAATGATCCTTAATCTTTGTGTTGTTTTCATTTTTGGATAAGTTACTTGCTATTTGTGTAAACCCTAGATGTTCAATCTTTTGAAGCATCAAATTGTAGTTAAATTTATGGTTGCATAACACAAAAATTAGTGCCATAGGAGTCAAAACCAACACTAGCAGAAAAAATCATCGACATCGGACCCCAAGGGAGGCGGCGGCACTACCAGTCCACCTACACCGGTGCACCGGTCACGGCCTAGTTAGAGTTCTAGGTCGTGTCGTGCTTCCTCCTCGATTGTTCGCTTGGCTTCCCATTTACTTGTCCTGCTCTTGTTAACTTATTGCCTTCCTTCCATTCCTTATATATGATGATTTTGGTATGGTTTTAAGTTTAAACTATTGAAGTTATGAATTTGTTTTGGAATGGTTATCCCATAGTGTCCATAACAAAACACTAAAATTCCGTCGCTGGCTTTCAGCAAGTGTTTTCAAAAACAGATTGGTTTTCAAATTGAACAGTTTTCTTTAAATATTTTCTAGTATTAAATTGTTCTTATATAAAGAATATTTGAAAGTATATATATGTATATATATGTGTGTGTGCGTGTGTGTATTTTTTATAATAATAAATATTTTGATAAATAGACTAAGTTATTTCTAATAAAGCTTTAAAAACATATATGGATTCGGATAAGAGTAATTATGGATTTATAAACTACAAGGATTTTTATCAATAAGTTTTGGAATATGGTTTATTAATTAAAAATACTATATGGAATTTTGAGACAACTATATATATAGAGGAATTTTAGAAATTATATAGATTATTGGATATTGTATCTATTAGTAGATGTTTATATAAAATTATGTAATAAATGACTTTATATTTTTATTATCGAGAATTTTAAAAGTAAGAATTAATCCAAATAAAGTATTTAGAAAAATATATCTTTTATGATAGAATAGGTAGTACTTTCCACTCCTAAGCTCTCGCTCTGTGGGATCCCTCTTGGGTGGTTTTCGATAGGGGAGTTGCCCCCGAGTTTCAGTGTAAATCCGTTCCAGGCTTGCCGTCAGATCTGTGTATTGCTTGAATCTGGGCACTCAGACTTTCTTCCGTTTATCAGGACCATCCTATCTATCATCCTGATTTCTCTTTCCTTTGTCTACTCCAGACTGTTCTCTGGGAGTTCCTTCGCCCTGCACGGCATTTGCTTCTCGTCTCTCGGCACGTGAATCTTCCAGCTGAATGAATCTCTCAGCTTCGTGATAAAATTCTCCCAGATCTTGTGGGGGATCTCCTGCCAAAGAATCTTTAAACTCGGTGCCTTCCACGACTCCAGCCACCGCCGCCATCAAAATCATCGATGGATCCGAACGATCGACCGAAGCCACTGTTGCGTTGAATCTCAATAGAAAATCTCTTATGGGCTCTCCAGTCCTCTGATTTATCGAAGCCAAAGTCATCACACTCTTGGGTCAAGTTATGTGGACCCTGACTGTCTCACGAAGCATTCTACAAGCTCGCCCCATGTTCTTATCGATCCATTCTTTAGCTGCCTAAACAAAAGCGCAGCCAAATCTGACAAGTATAGAGGGAAGCATAGAGCCATCACTTCCTCGGATGCCCCCAGCACTTCCATGTGCCAGATTTATCTGGTAATATGCATGGTTGGGTATGACTTCCCGTCATAAGGATCCAGCGTTGGTAGTTTGAGCTTTGGAGGGTTCCTTGCATTTATGATATTCGAAGTGAACGGACTCCGACTGACTTCTTCCAATCCTCCACTCGACAATCCTTCTCTCATGATTCGTCGTACTAGACCAATCACTCTTTCATCTCCATCCAGGGGTTGCCCCCTTGTCATGTTTCTGTCCTGCCCCTCAAGTCTCGAAGGGAATTCTGGTACAAACTCTTCATGTGGCTCGTTAGCATTATCGTTGGCTCTAGCCTGTTGAGCTTCATCTATAGATCTTCCAGTGTCTGATCCTGAGGGTCTACCCCCAAGTCCTTATTGATTGACTTCAGGTCCTGCATTCTGGTTTAGAACCCGACCTTCATTGGTTTCCACAATCCTGACTCCTTGTCCTGCACTTGCAGCCGTTGTAGTTGGTCCAAGGTTCTGGGCACTTGCTGCTCTCTTCTGTTCAAAGAAATTCTGCAGCATCTCTTGTTGACTCTTCATCATTCTTTTATGCATCAAATTAGCCATAACCTCCATCTCATCCCTGGTGATGTAGATTGAAGCTTGTCCTTCTCCAGCTTCAGAGGGTGCCTCTTGACTCCCTCCTTGTTGGCTTCTCTTAGCTCTTTGTCTTCTGCTTGTTTGTCGAGTCATTTTCTCTAAGTTTGAATTCTTCAAGCTTTTAAATCTGGATTTCAAATCCTGTGTACGGGTGCTATTTTTTCTCAGTGAAAGCACCAAAGTGTTCGCCAAAAATGGTCAAAAACCCCAAGTATTGTGAGAGCACCAAACTATGAATATCAGCAATATTCCAAACAAAAGTCACAGATCTAAGTAAGCAACAAACAGCGATCCAGAAATAACGAACAGAAACACAAGATTTATAGTGGTTCGGCTATCTTCGGCCTACGTCCACTTCAAAGGTATTGTCTTTCATTGATGTTCTTTGCTGATTACAAATGATTACAGCAGTTACAATGAAGGAATTTGAAAATAACAACAATGGTCAAATGTAGAATTGAGTCCGACAGAGTCTGGACATCGAATAGCCAGAAGATCTTTCTTCTGTAAGCTTCAGGGGGATATTCATAGGCGTAGGAGGCTGATATCACGCTTAAACTTCGGTAGACTTCTTCTGGCACGTGAGTGGGCCCACGCGACCGACCCCACCAAGTTTCGACTCAATCTATGATCGATACGAATCAATTTCGTATGGATCAAAAAATGATCCAATCGATCTGAAACTTGGCAGGAACATTCTTCAGCTTGTACGTAAGCTCCTGTGAAAATTTCGTGGTATTTGGATCTATCGTTTAGGAGATATGATTGATACGAGTTTGATATTTTGGTAGGCCATGTGGTTCGAATCGATTGATTCGCATCGATACCTTCGAATCGAATAGGGCACGTGAGCATGCGGTTACATGTTGAGATGTTCCTGGATCGATCCACCTTGTGCGTCGAGTTGACCGAGTTACCTGTTTTCAATTCCGTAGTTTTATTCGCATCAATTACTGGTTCGCAACCATTCATTCCAGTCCTTCTTCGAATCGACTATCGATCTGTCATAGCCCTCGTTCGTGTCGATGAATATTGGTGTATTTCGCATCATTTGCCGCAGATACCATCGATACGAAACGAACTCGCCTGAGCAAGATGGATACGAACAAGGACTTGTACATTATCGATTCGAACAACTATGATCTCGATGGACACGAACCAAACTCACATGTGATCGATGTGAATCGGTCCGGTCCCTGATCGATACGAAGTAATTCAACCATGATGGATATGAACTGAATTAATATGACATTGTACCTTTAAGATCGATACGAAGAACCTAACCCTATATGGAGTCGAACATCATCGATTTGAAATTGAGCGTATGATGGATTCGAACTACATTTTCCCTGACTTGTATCGATCATATCTTAATCATACGAACTACGATTAACCTGAAATTTGAACCGTTGGCTTCTACAGCTTTGCTTGTCATGCCTTGCCAATCGCAGCCCGATCTGGACTCGAACAAAATTCATCGATATCCATGGTGAACCTGCAATGCATAACCGATATTCGGTACTAGCAATCATTGATTTTCAGTTAACCTTTGGGTATCTCGGCTTTGCTAAAAGGTGGGATAACAGTGATTACTAACATTGATAATATTTGACACTTTAGAGTGTATTCCTTTTCATGTTCGGTGGGACCGATAGATCCTTAAGAAATATTCTCTTGGATTCTTTGAAATCTTTTGTATCGTGCTATGTATTCTATGATCATCTTGATTGGTTCAAACAACCCTTGTGATTGGCTAGGTCTTATTTCATAGTATATGGACAACCCTTAGTACCAAATCGGTACAAGTAATAGCAGATTTGTTGTTTTCCACAATACGGACGATCATTATAATCGGTATGAACAATCTAGGTAATCATTATAATTGGGGTTTTATAACTTTTAATCATTCATGATTTAAATGTTCTTACGCTTTGTGCTAAGTTTCGAGTTAAATCGTTTCTAAAACTAGTTTTCATTTATAATTTAAACAACCCAAAATTTTGGTCATTTGATTTTAAATGTTTAATTAATTTTAAATATTTAAATAATTGAATTTTGGAATTTAGTAACTTATAGTTCAGATATAGGGAATGTTTGAATATTTGTATTGTGAATTGAATGTTAATTAAATGGATTTAATATTCTACTTAACTCCTTTTAATTAATAAATAACGTTGGTGAATTCACTTTGTAAATTTATTTAGAAATATAAATAAATGGGATAGATATCGATAATTAAATATAGAATGATATTTAAATCTGTGAAATTGTCATTCTGAAGCATGGTCTCGAATTTCGACGAAACTAGTTTCATCGGATCCGCAATAATAAATTATAATACGTCGTCGAATTTCATGGCAATCAAACGAATTGTTTGGCCATGCGAGTGCGAAATGCATAGAAGTTAACATCGAAAATTTAATATAATAATTGGGTTTGAAAAGATATCTTCTACATACGATCGAATTAGACCTCGAGACCAATTCTGTTGTGTTCGAAAATGGGGTATAATATATGGAACACCAGATAGAAGGTCTCGATTGGAGTTCGAAATTGAAGGACGTTTTATAGCTTGATAGTTTAAATTAAAATAATACATATAAATAATATTTGTTGACTATGTCTTAACCTATGCCTAACATTCTAGCCCATACTCCTAAACATGTCGTGCCATACTTTTTTTCTTTTAAGAACCAACATATACGGAAGAATTTGAGTTTTCCTTTAAATTCAAACCCTAGCCGTGCATCCAAAGGCCAAGGTTCATTGACGATGACCGACATCGTTTCAGGGCAAGTGTTCAATAGGGAAGTTGGTCGGCATGGCAAGACATAGAAATTGGACAGTCGAGATTGACGTTGGTGGTGTAGTTCGTTGTCAAATCACCTCGAACACCGTGATTTTTGGGGTCCGGATCTTGGTGTAACGACCCAGAATTTCAATCATTTGAAATTAGTATATTTAATTAATTTTAAATATTCACAGGTTAATTTTATAAGTTGAATAATTTATATTTCGAATATCTTGATTTAATTGGATAATTAAAATGTTAATTTAATATTTGGAATAGAAGAAATAATTTGAATTTGAATTTTATATGAATGAAAATGATTTATAAAGTTGTTTTGCATTCTATTTGATTAGAATGATGTTAGAGAACTTTTAAAATTATATAAAAAGTAGATTTATAGAAATTGAATATTCTAATATTTAATTAACATGTAGAAATAGTCATGTGATCTTGGATTTCAACAAAACTAGTTTCACTGGATCTGTAATGTTATATTATTGTTGGATTTCAAATTGCGTGTCAATTGAACTTACTGTTTAGTCGTGGGAAGCTGAAACACGTACAAATTTGTTTAAGTAAAATTTACAATTAAATAATTCGATTCGAAAACACATCTTCCAAATACTATCGAATTGGCTCCCAATATATATTCCAGTGCATTTGGAATTGGGGTAAACATTATAAATGCCAGATGGCACGCTTCGTTTGGAGTTCGAAATATTTTTCGGTGAAATAGTGTTTCGAAATTTTATACAAAAGGACCTCATTATCACTAATTTTTCCTAAGGAGGAATTAATTTAAAGGAAAAAAATTTCTATATTTTTTGCCTCAAGGACATGACATCAATATTTTTACCACAAGGACAAACATTGTTCTAAAAATTATTCACAAGGACAAACATTTTCTAAAATTATTCATAAGGACAACAAAACTGATACCGAGCTAAAAACTGCTACCGATTACTACGAACTGCCTAAAAACTGTTATCAATAACTAAAAACTGATACCTACAGAAAGTTGTCCTTCAGGATAAAATATTGAAGGTCTGCCCTTGAGGCTAAAAAGCTGTAAATTTTGTCCTCGACGATAATTTCTTGTTTTGCCAAAACCCTAGTTTTCCAGGTCTAGCCGCCATTTACATTTCGATGGTCAGAAACTCCTCCCCTTCCACCTAGATTATCTTTTCATCCAATCAAATTCAAGCTTCAGCATCTAAAGCAAAGTTATAGAGGACCTCAAGCTCTACACGATCAATGGTGATGATTGAAAACTACACAAAGGATCGACTTTAATTCGAGTTCAAAGTTGTGTCGTTCGTGCATGAATTTCAAGGATATGGGGCAGCTAGCTTCACATGCTCGCGGCCGTAGGTGGAGGTAGAGGTCGGCGTTCATGTAGGGGTCTTCGTTCGTGTTCTACTTCGTCGAGGAGGTCGCGATAATTGGTGGAAGATCGGCGGCAATGGGTTTTGTTCGACTGGGAAGTTTTCACGTGGAAGAAAGAAAAACAGAAGTCTTGATCCGATGAAGCGAAATCTAATGGCCAGGAATAATTAAGGTTTGAAATAAAAAAATAAGCGTGTAAATTAATTTATGTTTAAATCGTGTAATGTTTAAAGTAGCATAACTTCTTCATAAGAGGTCTAAAATTGACAAAACAAATTGCATTGGGATCATATTGATGAACATTACATTTTAGAGTTAGTTTGGAGTTGATTGGAGCTAGTGAAAATTTTCGGTAAAATTAAACGTATTGGAACAAAACGCTGCAACGGCTATTGGAAACAAAGCGAGTACAACTCACTCTTTCTGACTCGCTTATATTTTTGTACAAGTGAGAATAAATTTATTTTATGATGATTGATGATTGCTTAGATGATATATGATATATATATATATATATAATTGGTATTTGGATATATTCCTGCCTATTGGAGCAAATGAGACCCTATACGTTCCCGTGTATGAGCGGATGACCCTTTGTATGCGCGTATGCCTCGAAGCGGACATTGTACATATTTTCTCATACGTATATTTGTTACAGGTGACAGTTTGGAGGGATCCAACTGGATTCCTCACCAGTGTTGATTTTATTTACAAATACTGTTATGTATGCTATTATCATATGATATATGATATTTAGATGTCATGATTGATGTGAATCGCTTTATTTTGTGTTGTTGTAGCATTGGGTCATTTTGGAATTTTAAAAATATTAAAGTGATGACCACAATTTAACGAAGGATTTCGAAGTGATTTTGAAAATAGATGTTTTATTAATTTTTGAATTGTTAAGAAAATGAATTTATTTTTAATAAAAAAGAAGTTATAATTTTTATGTTATAAAAATTATGATTTTTGTGAAATATTTCAAAATATTATTTTTGAAATCTAGAGATAACTATTTTGTAAAATAATTTAAAATGAGAATTTTGATTTATTATAAATGGTCTATATATAAGATTTATAAAATTTTATTTTTATAAATCAAAATAATGGAAATATAAAGGAGTTTTATAAGTGTTAAAATAAGTGTGAATGGATCTTATAAGTAACTAAGATTTATGAATTTACGAAGTTATAAAAATAATGAATTTGCGAATAAGAGATTTACAAGTGAATTAACTTATAATCGAATTTTGGCATGTATATGAGATTCGTAAATAAAGGGATTTTATAAGTGGAAGTTTTTATAATATATAAATGGAATTTATAAACATTGTTTTATAAATACATAATAAACTTATTTTGATAAGTTAACTATAGAATTTATTAAAGGAATTATATTCACGATTTTGGACAGTGGATAATCCTTTAATAGATATGTAGAAATAATGAATTTGGTTAGGGATTTATATTCACGATTTTGGACAGTAGATAACACTTTTAAATTAAATGTGCAATAGTGATGAATTTGGTTAGGAACTATATTCATGATTTTGGACAGTGAATAATCTTTTCATTAAATAATTGTTTAAAAAGTGATCTTTTAAACGGAGTTAAATGGTTTGAAGACGTTTTAAAAGGTGTGAGCATCGAAAACATAGATTTCAACATTAATTGTTGAAATAAACGTTTTCGAGAAATAAGGAAATCATGGACTATAACACTGTTGTTATAGTAAATGACTTTTTAAAGGAGATGTTTTTGTATAGTATATGGGATTTATATATCTATCGAATTATTGAATCCCTATACTAATGATTTTGGGTTGTCATAAGATGTTTTACACAACATTCGTTTTGACACAAATAAGTATGTTTAAGAGAATATTTTCCTTCAAAAATAAAATATATACTTAATCGTGAATTAAGTATATGTAATATTTTCTAAGTGTTGAAAATAAATTGATTTGTGAATTACTTATTACTAAATAAGTTGTAACAACCTTGTATTTTTATGATTATTTTTAATTGTATATTTTAATTATTTTAATTTAAATTATTGATTTAAAAAATATTTTATGTATTAAAATTAATAATTTTGTTGTTTTAAATATAAAAATTGATTTTGATGTGAATTAGAATTCCAAACATGAATAAATTGAATATTTCCAAAAATGTGAATTTTGGTTAATACGGTCAATTTTGACTCTTAAATTTAAATTTTAAATATTTAAATTTTTGAATTTTATCTTTTATTATGAAAATAAATTAAATTTCAAGAATACTGCTTTTCATTTCGTTGAAATTCGATTTATATTATGAAAGTTATGCTTTTTACAATATTGTGTGTAAATTGTTTTATTTAACAAAATTGTTTATTTTAATTTATATAAATAATATTTTAATTCGTCGTATCTTGTATTAATTTGTATATATTGTGTAACATGTCATATTATATATATATTTTATTTTTAAAACATTTTATAAGTATAGATATATTTTTCAAATGTTTATTGTACTTTGTTCACAATTTTAAAAGTCTAGTTTCATTTATATAAATATTTTCTTATTTATTTCCTATTTTTCCTTAAATATTTATTTATTTCTTTTTCATTTTTATTTTTTCTCATTTTTTATTATTTACTAAAAATTTAATTAGTTTATTTGAATTAAAGAAAATAAGAAATTCAAAGAGACAATGACCTTTTTATATTCTATGTCTTTTCATTAGCTTGTCCTTTCAATTGCTTTTGCCTTTTCATCTTAGCTTGACTGTCTACTTTCTTTGCTGTAGCCCTGACCTTCTCTTCTCATTTTCACGTGAAATATTCTTCTCATCTTCAAAAAAACTCACGGCAATGAAAGATAAAAAAAAAGGTCATGGCTTCTGTTTGCTTCTTCCTTTTCTATGATTTTACTGGCTTCTTCTTCAAGTTGTTCGGTCACTAACCCCTACACCTTCACCACCGACCACACCTCCACCATCTACAGTAGTAAACACTCCTCCTCCATTGAGCATAACCAAGCCGTGCCCATCCATTGAAGTTAGCAACATAAAATTTCACAAAAACCCTTCCAAATTGCCTAACCAAGCTACATACTTCACCATTCCCCTTCCTATTCACTTCGGCCACCCCCTTAGCCACCACCACCTCTAGCCGCTGCTCTAGACATGTCCAGAACTATACAAGCATGGGTTGAGCCACCACTTGCCATAGCCGAGCCAAGAAATGTGACCAAAACCACTATGTTGCCTTGGCTTGTGTATGTTTCATACTATCACCATAAACCCCTTCATTTCCCTACTAGGCTGAGCCATATTGACCCATACCTCACCCAAACACACATCAATGGCCGAGCATATGCTCCTTTGGTCGAGCTTTTGGATGGTCAAAAGCAAGGTCTAACTATTTTGTCCTTCGTTGCTTTTTTATTTCAATTCATTTCAATGTTGTTTTGTATTGAATATTCATGTATATGTTGCTTTGTTTTATTAGGTGCTTACAAGATCATATGTTGTTTTGTATTGAATATTCATGTATATGTTGCTTTGTTTTATTGGGTGTTTACAAGAACATATTTAGGCTCTCTCCACTCACTTGAATCATTGTCGTACTGTGTCGTGCCGTATTGTGCTTTTTGGAATTTTTTTGTGTAGTTTGTTTTGGTCTTCAGCTTGAAAATTTGAGTCTTTCTCACTCTGACATTTTACTTATGAAATAGTGAATTGATGATAAGTGTTTAGTAAATAAAAATATTTATGCAAGTAAATGATGATTATATGATATGCTATGCCATGTTATTACCCTGTTAACTTTGTTAATTATCACATGACATCTGATATATGACATTATATTATGACATTGACATTGTTTATACTGTTTATTTATTTATGATCACACTGCAAGTTCCATGTAGAATATAATCACTATGGGTTGAAATGGTACATACCCGAACGGACTTTAGAATAGGAAAAAATTGTTATGGGATGAAATGATAGGCCTGAGCGATTTTTATTGTATTTTATTTGACTTGGGATTGCGGGTTTGAAATGATGGAACCTGGGTTTTCTTTTTAAATTGCAAATTGAAGTGATATGTATCCGCATCACCGGACCTGGGTTCAAAAATTATATACATACCCAGTTGTATATTTTTAAATGATTTTTATTAAGATATGTATTTTTAAAAGTGTGAAATTTGATTTAAAAATATATATTTTATGGTTTTGAGAAAGCTAAATTTTAAGTTTTGAATTTGTGAATTTAAGTATGTAAATTTAAAGTAAATGTGATTTTTGACTTTAAATTATAATTTTAAAATGTAAATAAATAATGGAAATTAAATTTAAAGTTTTGAAATGATATTTGAAGTAAAACGTTAAGTTCTTGTTTAAATTTAATAACTAAATAAAAAGTGAAATTTTGACTTAATAAATGAATTGAAATTTAAATTGGATATTTGATTTAAAAATTTTGTTTTGATAAATCATATGTTAAGATTATTTAAATGTGAAATTTTGAAGTCTAGAAATATGATTTATAAATTTAAGTAAAATTTTTCGAAGTTTTATTATTTTCTAAAATTTATAATAAAATCTAGAATTTTATTAATAGCATTTTCAAAATGGTGTAGTCTTATGACAGCATTTTTAAATGCAGTTGTTTTTGAACTTAACTACGTTTGAAATAGCTAAATATCTATTACGGCAGTTTATAAATGCCGTTATTCCTAAACTAAACTATTTTGGAAATTTTAAGCTACGATAGCACTTTATAAATGCCGTCATTGCTATATTTTGACAATGTTTGAAATGTTATAGATTTTAACACTGTTTGGGTTATATTTTAAAGTGTTAAACGATTTAACTTTTGGAATTAATTATTTGTGAAATTTAAGGATTTTTAAATATAATTTAATAATTAAATTTGAATTTATAAGGAATTTAAATTGAATTTGAATTTAAATAAGGCTTACTTGGTTATGTGGAATGAAATGTATGAGACAATGAATTTTTGGATGGAATTTTGAAATGTGTTTTGTAATGATATTTGAAATAATAAATGAATGACATATTTGATTTTAAAATGATAATTAAATTTGAATATTTGAATTTGAATACAAATAATGATTTGATAAATGAGGTTTTTAAAGGATATGATATTTTAATAATTTTGAAATGGTTTGGAAATGATTTAATCTTTATTTTGATAAAGAATGTGAATTTGAAATCAGATTTGATTTTGATAAATGAATATTTAAAGTTTATATTAGTAGGAAAGGATATTTTGTTTACTGGTAATCTGAGCTTATTTAAATAATATTGGATTTATGAAATGAATATTTCAAAACTAAGTAATAATGAAGTTAAATTTGGGATATATGAAATTATAAATTTGGTTTCGAAATATGGAATATTAAAGCTTTGAAATATATGTTAAAAATCGAATAGTTTATTTTGTGGATCTAATCTATATTTGAAATTGATAAGATTTGAAAGTTTTTGTTGGAAAACTAAATTGAATTAAAATTGATGGTTTGAATTGAATTAAATTGGAAATTTGAAATATGGGTTTAATTTAATTAAATTTGTAAAATGTAAAGAATTAAAGGAATGTTCCATGATTTCAAATGTATGATTTCGAAATGTTATGATTTTCAAAGTATGATGAATTTCAAGTATTTTGGTTTCGAAAGAGTTATACATTTGAAAGTATTATGATTTCCAAAAGATAAATATATGTTTGAAATGGAATGATAAACTATTTTGATTTCAATATAGTTTTGAAATAAAAATGGTTTTGGTTTCGAAGTATAAACTATCTTGAAAGGAATATAGTTTTGAAATAAAATGATTTGATTTTTGAAGTATAAACTATTTTGAAATGACCATGGAATTATAATAACGTTTGGTTGTTAAAGAGACCGAGATCGAAAGTTGTCATACTCTCTACCAACTCTGAAAACCACTTTAACAACTGTGTGCGCGGTGGAGATTCCAGAATGAAGTAGGATGGTGGCAACGATCCTATTGAGGTATGAACGTGGACCCAACTCCCATGAGTTGGCATAAGGTGGCTAAAACAGGAGCGATCGACGCCAAGTGAGGTCATTCCTCCGATCGGATACTTTCTTTCGATACTATAATCTTATCTTGTGGTTGATTTGATGGCCATCCTCCGATTTTGATATGGGAGTGTGTTCCGAGGTGAGCGGTAGTGGCTGCTATGCGTTACCACCAGCCCAGAAGCGTAATTGGTATATCTACCCTGGCATTGCCTAGTTGTGCCGTGTCACCTACCATATCGAGCCTTACTACAAGTTTGTTTTTCTCCCATAGCCCATGGAGTATTTAGGGTAGTCTCCCGATATGGAGATATGCTGATACTGGATGGACTACTGGAACTATTACGTGTTGGGGGCTACATGGGTAACCCTTCAACGCTATTTTAAAGTAAGTTTATTTTAATGTAGACATTATTATAAAGCGCAATATTAATACATAGTAAATAGTTTAACGGATCCTTAAAGGATGGGCGATCTGAAGCGTCCTTTAAGTTACTGATGCATTTTGTTACTGTTCACTTGAGTTGATTTACAGTTCATAAGTATTTATGTCCTGACTCGTGTGTTTTGTGTTTTGCTTTACGCTCGAGTCGGATTGAGCGATTCAACATTAAAGATTCGCCTTTGGAGTTGGGGCTTTTCTTAAAGATCCAGTCATCTATTTTGCTTTAAGTATCCAGTGATTTCAGTGATGTATTCTGATTTGTACCTACTGTATCTTATTACTCTTCTGATGTATCTTGTTTAACTCTGATGTATCTTATTTTATATATTAGCTTCATGAACCACTATCTCTTTTAATTCCACTACATTATTATTTACTCTATGTCAGTGATCTGTGATTATTTATTTACTGTATATTCTGAGATTTGCCAAATTTTATTTAAAACGCGGTTGATTAATTCAAGTCCAACATGTGCGGATGTGAATGGTTGAAAATATCGGGTCGTTACATTTGGTATCAGAGCTTTGGTAGCTCTAGGCAAAAACTCAGCATGTATGGTAAATTGTATTACAGAATGACTTTTATTCGAGTTTGAGTCTCTTACCCTTTGACTCAATTTTCTTTGAATTTTGGAACGTTCTCTGCGGTTCCAAAATCCATTAGTGTCCCTTACTATTTGTCTTCTTTCGATTCTGGAGTATCCCATAACTCCACTTCGAATGATCTTTTTAGCGAGTTGGCGGTCTCGCCAATCTCAAATTGATTTGTAAGGGGGGGAATTTCTTTACAACAACATCGATTCACCGTAGATATTTATATCCTCGGTTTAGATGCTAGTATCTCTTATATTTCCAAATTCTATCTCTTGATACCGAATGTTAATTTATCCCAGAAATCCACATCGATCTTATTCCTTAAATCACGGTTGACTCGGTTAAGATTGTCCAAGATTTATATAAGCTTATCAATCTTTCTGTTCTTTTATTTAATCATCTCATCTTTGTTTCCAACTTATCTTCAAATCATTCTTGAAGTGTATTTGTAAACTAGTATTTAAACTGTTTTATATATTGTGTTGTTTGAGTTGTTGATGTTGATTTGGGTTTCTGATTGATTCGTCTGATCAATGTTATCGATAAGATTTCCAAAACACTTGAACAGAGCAAATTGACACAGTATGTTTTTCAAATTTAGTAATAAAATAAATTTTGTAACTATGTTATAATTTTTCTGGATTTTATTGAATTGGTTGTTAAGAAATAATATTTAATTTTATATATCAGTATCTCTTGATTCATATATAAATAATTGAACTATAAAACATGTTTATAAATTTATTTGGAAATTTAAATGAATTTAAACAAGAATTTGAGAATTTAATTTCCGATGGTTTCAAACCTTGTATTTAAAGTTTTAGAGGACATATTATTAAAGTATTTTCTAATAGAAATTTGTTTCCAAAGAATTTTAAAGTTTAAAATTAGTGCTCTTCTCTTTTTCGTTGGAAAATAACTTCGGTGATGACAACAACATCATCGACATTCATTTTGGAGTTTCGAAGTGAAGAGACCATTCTTTAGTCTTGCTATAGTTTTGTTTTAGAGAATTTAATTGATTTGAATTTCTAAAATAAGACTGGATTTATAACATATGCTGATATATGATTTGAATTTGAATGGATATATAAATATATAGTATATGTGCATTTTTTTATCTATAAATAGTTTGGAATTTATCGGAAATTTAATTCCTAAACTTTTTCTTGAAAGATAGTTCTAAGTATAATTTCAAGATTTGGATAAATATTCAAGCTTGAAATGATTGAATTAGAAAGTTTTATTTTTTATAATACACAGTTTCATTCCAATATAACTTACCTTAATTTTCAGAAGTTGAATATGTATTTGGATAATATACAATATAAAAAGGATTTTATAAATAAAATTTGAGTGGTTATAATAAATGTTATGCACTTAAATTTTAGTTATAAAAAGATTGACAGAGTTAAATAGAGAAAAGGGTAATGGAATAATTTACAATATAAAATGATGTTAAAGGAACTAAGAATAAATTTAAAGCAGTTATAATAAGTATAAATATATTTAACATAGATGAGAAAATATATTGAGAGGAATAAATTTAATTATAATTAGGAAAAAAGAGGAATTAATTTTATTGAGTACATTTTGAGTATAACAAAAGATTTTTCAAATCCATGATTTTAGAGATTGTTTATTTAAGATAATTGGACAATAAGATAATGAAATCAGAGATGATTAAGATTTATTTAACTGATGTAAGATTAATTATCAATTTAAGTTGAAATTTTCATGGTTTCAAATTTTATGATCTTATTTCGTTTTTCAATGTATCTTTTGGTTGTCCTTATTTCCCTTATTTTGCTGTAGAATGGGGAGGCTATTGCTTATACCAGTCTGTTTGGAAACCTTTCTACAACCTTTGGTACTCATTTGAATCTGAGCACTGCTTGCCATCCATAGACCATCGGTCAAGCGGAAATGCTGAATCAGATTCTAAGAAGATCTATTCATGCTTGTGTTCTTGATTTTTGAAGATCTTGGGAAGATCATCTCCACCTTGTTAAACTTACCTATAACAACAGTTATTATGTATTATTTAAATCTTCTTGTCATCTTGTCTTAATTCTATTTCATTCTATCTTTTTCTGTGCTTTCCCGTACCTCATTCCTTTTCGGGGATGAAAAGTTTTGAGTAGGGGAGAGTGTAACAACCCTGTATTTTTGTGATTATTTTTAATTGTATATTTTAATTATTTCAATTTAAATTCCTGATTTAAAAAAAAATATTTTATTTATTGAAATGAATAATTTTTTTATTTTAAATATAAATATTGGTTTTGATGTAAATTATAATTCCAAACATGAATAGATTGATATTTCCAAAAATGTGAATTTTGGTCAATATAGCCAAATTTTGACTTTTAAATTTAATTTTTTAATATTTAATTTTTTTATTTTTATCTTTTATTATGAAAATAAATTAAATTTCAAGAATACTGCTTTTTGTTTCGTCGAAATCCGATTTATATTGTGAAAGTTATGCTTTTTACAATATTGTGTGTAAATTGTTTTATTTAACAAAATTGTTTTATTTAACAAAAGTTTTTATTTTAATTTATATAAATAATATTTTTATTTGTCATATCTTTTCCTAATTTGTGTATATTGTGTAACATGTCATGTCATGTTATATATATATATATATATATATATATATATATATAATTTTTAAAACATTTTATAAGTGTAGATATATTTTTCAAATGTTTATTGTACTTTGTTTACAATTTTAAAAGTCTAGTTTTATTTATATAACTATTTTCTTATTTATTACTTATTTTTACTTAAATATTTATTTATTTATTTTTCATTTTCATTTTTATTTTTTTTCATTTTTTATTATTTACTGAAATTTTAATTAGTTTATTTAAATTAAACAAAATAAGAAATTCAAAGAGACAATGACCTTTTATATTCAATGTCTTTTCATTACCTTGTCTTTTCAATTGCTTTTGCCTTTTCAATTTAGCTTGGCCATCCACTTTCTTTGTTGTAGCCATTACCTTCTCTTCTCATTTTCACGTGAAATATGCTACTCATCTTCAAAAAAACTCACGGCAATGAAAGATAAAAAAATGGCCATGGCTTCTATTTGCTCCTTCTTTTTCTACGATTTTACTTGCTTCTTCTTCGGGTTGTTCGGCCACTAACCCCTACACCTTCACCACCGACCACACCTCCACCATCTACAGTAGAAAACACTCCTCCTCCACTCACCATGACCAAGCCGTGCCCATCCATTAAAGTTAGCACCACAAAATTTCACAAAAGCCCTTCCAAATTGCCTAACCAAGCTACATACTTCACCATTCCCCTTCCTATCACTTCAGCCACCCCCTTATCCACCACCACCAGCCACTCCATCACCTCTAGCCGCTGCTCGGGACCTGTACAAGCATAGGCTGAGCCACCACCTGCCATAGCCGAGCCAAGGAATGTGACCAAAACCACTATGTTGCCTTGGCTTGTGTATGCTTCACGCTATCACCATAAACCCTTCGTTTCCTTACTAGGCCGAGCCATATTGACCCATACCTGACCCAAGCACACATCAATGGCCGAGCATACGCTCCTTTTGGATGGTCAAAAGCAAGGTCTAACTATTTTGTCCTTCGTAGCTTTTTTATTTCAATTCATTTCAATGTTGTTTTGTATTGAATTGCTTTGTTTTATTGGGTGTTTACAAGATCATATGTTGTTTTGTATTGAATATTCATGTATATGTTGCTTTGTTTTATTAGGTGTTTACAAGATCATATCTAGGCACTCTCCACTCATTTGAACCATTGTCGTGTTGTGTTGTGCCGTATTGTGCTTTCTGGAATTTATTTGTATAGTTTGTTTTGGTCTTCAGCTTGAAAAGGTGAGTCTTCCTCACTCTGACATTTTACTTATGAAATAGCGAATCGATGACAAGTGTTTAGTAAATAAAAATGTTTATGCAAGTAAATGATGATTATATGATATGCTATGCCATGTTATTACCCTATTAACGTTGTTAATTATCACCTGACATTTGATATATGACATTATATTGTGACATTGACATTGTTTGTACTATTTAGTTATTTATGATCACACTACAAGTTCCCTGTAGAATAGAATCACTATGGGTTGAAATGATACATATCCGAACGGACTTTAGGATAGGAAAAAATCATTATAGGCTGAAATGATAGGCCTGAGCGATTTTTATTGTATTTTATTTGACTTGGGATTGCGGGTTTCAAATGATACAACCTGGGTTTTCTTTTTAAATTGCGGATTGAAATGATATATATCTGTATCACTTGACCTAGGTTAGAAAATTATATACAGACCCCATGGTATATTTTTAAATGATTTTTAGTAAGATATGTTTTTTAAATGTATGAAATTTGATTTAAAAATATATATTTTATGGTTTTGAGAAAGCTAAATATTAAGTTTTAAATTCGCGAACTTAAGTATGTAAATTTGAAGTAAATGTGATTTTTGACTTTAAATTATAAATTTAAAATGTAAATAAATAATGGAAATTGAATTTAAAGTTTTGAAATGATATTTGAAGTAAAATGTTAAGTTTTTGTTTAAATTTAATAAGTAAATAAATAGTGAAATTTTGACTTAATAAATGAATTGAAATTTAAATTGGATATTTGATTTAAAAAATTTGTTTTGATAAGTCATATGTTATGATTATTTAAATGTGACATTTTGAAGTCTAGAAATATGATTTATGAATTTAAGTAGAAATTTTTTGAAGTTTTATTGTTTTTGAAAAGTTATAATAAAATCTGGAATTTTATTAATAGCATTTCCAAAATGCATTAGTCTTATGACAACATTTTTAAATGCAGGTTTTTTTGAACTTAACTATGTTTGAAATAACTAAATATCTATTACGGCATTTTATAAATGCCGTTATTCCTAAACTAAACTATTTTGAAAATTTTAAGCTACGATGGCACTTTATAAATGCTGTCATTGCTATATTTTGACAATGTTTGAAATGTTATAGATTTTAACACTGTTTGGGTTATACTTTAAAGTGTTAAACGATTTAACTTTTAGAATTGATTATTTGTGAAATTTAAGGATTTTTAAATATAATTTAATATTTAAATTTGAATTTATAAGGAATTTAAATTGAATTTAAATAAGGCTTACTTGGTTATGTAGAATGAAATGTAATGAGACAATGGATTTTTGAATGGAATTTTGAAATGTGCTTTGTAATGATATTTGAAATAATAAATGAATGACATATTTGATTTTAAAATGATATTTAAATTTGAATATTTTAATTTGAATGAAAATAATGATTTGATAAATGAGGTTTTGAAAGGATATGATATTTCAATAATTTTGAAATTGTTTGGAAATAATTTAATCTTTATTTTGATAAAGAATGTGAATTTGAAATGATATTTTATTTTGACAAATGAATATTTAAAGTTTATATTAGTAGGAAAGGAAATTAAGTTTACTGTTAATTTGAGTTTTTTAAATAATATTGGATTTATGAAATGAATATTTCAAAACTAAGTAATAATGAAGTTAAATTTGGGATATATGAAATTATAAATTTGGTTTTGAAATGTGGAATATTTAAGCTTTGAAATATGTATTAAAAATTGAATAGTTTATTTTATGGATCCAATCTATATTTGAAATTCATAAGATTTGAAAGGTTTTATTGGAAAACTGAATTGAATTGAAATTGATGGTTTGAATTGAATTAAATTGAAAATTTGAAATTTGGGTTTAATTTAATTAAATTTGTGAAATGTAAAGAATTAAAGGAATGTTCCATGATTTCAAATGTATTATTTTGAAAATGTTATGATTTTCAAAGTATAATGAATTTCAAGTATTTTGGTTTCGAAAGATTTATACTTTTAAAATTACGATTTTCGAAAGATAAATATATGTTTGAAATGGAATGATAAACTATTTTGATTTGAATATAGTTTTGAAATAAAAATGGTCTTGGTTTCAAAGTATACTATCTTGAAAGGAATATAGTTTTGAAATAAAATGATTTGATTTTTTAAGTATAAACTATTTTGAAATGACTAGCGTTATAATAACGTTTGGTTGTTAAAGAGATCGGGATCAGAAGTTGTCATACTCCCTACCAACTCCAAAAACCACTTTAAAAACTGTGTACACGGTGGAGATAACAGAATGAAGTAGGATGGTGGCGACGATCCTATTGAGGTATGAACGTGGACCCAACTCCCATGAGTTGGCATAAGGTGGCTAAAACAGGAGCGATCAACGGGCTAAGTGAGGTCATTCCTCCGATTGGACACATTCCTTCGATACTATACTCTTATCCTGTGGTTGATTTGATGGTCATCCTTCGATTTTGATTTGGGAGTTTGTTCCAAGGTGGGCTGCAGTGGCTGTTATGCGTTACCACCAGCCTGAAAGCATAATTGGTATATCTACCCTGGCATTGCCTAGTTGTGCCATGTCACCTACCATATCGAGCCTTACTAGGAGTTTGTTTTTCTCCCATGGCCCATGGAGTATTTAGGGTAGTCTCTCGATCTGGAGATACGCTGATGCTAGATGGACTACTGGGACTATTACGTATTGGGGGCTATATGGGTAACCCTTCAACGCTATTTTAAAGTAAGTTTATTTTACTGTAGACATTATTATAATAGGGCAATATTACTACATAGTAAATAGTTTAACGGATCCTTAAAGGATGGGCGATCCCAAGCATATTTTAAGTTACTGATGCATTTTGTTACTGTTCACTTGAGTTGGTTTACAGTTCATAAGTATTTATGTCCCGACTCGAGTGTTTTGTGTTTTGCTTTACGCTCGAGTCAGATTGAGTGATTCAGCATTAAAGATTCACCTTCTGAGTTGGAGCTTTTCTTGAAAATCCAGCCATCTATTTTTGTGACGCCCCACCTCTATACCCACGCTAGCCAAGAACATTATGGGGTAATGCTGTCGTCTAGCCCAGAGAATAAGGCTGTTGAGGAGCGACCATCCATGTAATTGCTTTGCGCGAGCACCGATATGTCAGATAGTATATCATGCATTTTATTTCAAGAGGAAAACCGACATATCGATACAAACACAAAGCTACTACACAGTGGATATAATAATCTTTGGAACAAATATAGAAATAAACATAACACAAATCAGTCACGGATAATTCATATCACAAAGGCGGAAATAGATATGAATATATATAACACATAAAAGTGTTCATCAGAGTAGGAGTCAAGAAGATCCACGATATCACAAAAGAATAGATACAAATGCTAGACAAAAGAATATGTATACATCAAGGAGTCTATATCTCAAATGTATACAGCAAAAACTACTAATCTAAGTAGTTAACCAAAAGTCAGGATGATAACCCCAGAAGAGAAGCCAAGCAGAAGCACCTGTAACATCTCGGTCTGACCCGAGTATTATTTAATAAGAAAATAATAAACGGATCAGTCTAGCTATAAATATCAGATGAAGCGATATAGAATAAGAGATATGACTAAACACATAATAATCACAATGCCAAGCTGTGATATATATAAATAATTGAAAATCAACAAGAGATTAATCAATATCACAGGAATCTTCTCAAAGATCCAAAAAGGGTATCATACCCAAAGCTTGTATTCATAACAAGTCAATGACACACGAATTCACCAAGGCACAAAAATTGATAAAGCATATCAGCGGAAATCACAAAAATAGGTGAAGGATAAAATTTCCAGAAATCCACACACGAAATCCAGAAATAATAAAAAGGGAAAGAGGCCTATCACATGACAGTCCGAAGACCATGGGGAGCTACCCCATATATGTGAGTCGAAATCACACAAATGAGGTCTAGACTAACCAAAAAGCAAAAATTTATGCGTGAGTCGAAATCACACAAATGGTGTCTAGTCTAACCTCGCAAACAGAAAAGATATGCGTGAGTCGAAATCACACAAATGGTGTCTAGGCTAACCAAAAAGCAAAAAGGTATGTGTGAGTCGAAATCACACAAATGGTGTCTAGCCTAACCTTGCTAACAAAAAGATATGTGTGAGTCGAAATCACACAAATGGTGTCTAGACTAACCTCGCAGATAAAGAGATAGGTGTGAGTTGAGATCACACAGATGAGGTCTAGTCTAACCTTGCAAACAAAGAGACATCGCACAATTGCTAGTCTAAATCATAAAATGATCGTCATGATCTAAGAGAAGTGTCAATTACAATAAGCTAGTAAATATATGAGCTTAGCTTCATGTCCCATAACCACTAGCTTAACTTAAATATTTACGAACAAATTGTAGATCTCCACTAGAAAATTGTCACAAGAGATCAATCGAACAAGTCCAAGAATTAACCGACGAAGTAAACGCAAGCATTTCATACCACTAGTTTTACTAAGCCGTTTAATTAGATTTCTCATACGAGTGAGGTAAAGGCTTGTATATACTAATAGATTGGGAAACGGTTTAAGAAAACGAGCTTTGTAATAAAATAGTGTTGAAATCATTTGAAGAAAGAGTTTTGATATTTACCACTAGTATTGAAAACCTTTATATTTTTAAAGTGACAAATCACAAAGAAGATTGTAGGAATAATCAATCACTAAAATTCACATTTGAAGACGTGAATAGAATCCAAAGAAACCGATACTGAATCCATCGAAATGGATATTCCCTAAAATCATGAAGAAAATGTCATCAGAGTCGATAATAAGTGATAATAACAAAAGGGAATCAACACGAATCGATTAACGTTGGAAATTCAACCCAAAAAGGCAAAATGGACAGAAACAGCAGGTTCAGTCGACTGAACAGAGTTTTCAGTCGACCGACCCTGTACCTAGAATTCTCCAGGTTCAGGAAACTTTCTGTTTCCAGGTTCAGTCGACTGAACAGAGGATTCAGTCGACTGAATCATGCCTGGAAACTTTCGGGTTCTAGGTTCAGTCGACTGAACAGAAGATTCAGTCGAGTGAATCATGCCTGGGCGGTTTTTCAGCCTATTCAAATGAAGAGCAAACTCTTTCAAAATGCAACCGGACAAACATTGGCTCTAAGGGTTTAGGCCAATCGGCAACCCGGCCCTATATGCTCCTCGATGCATCATCAAAAGCATGATCAAACATCCGTAAAAGGATTTTCACACAAATTTGACTTAAAAACCCAAAAATTGGAATATTCACAAAACCAATCCAAATCAAGGGCAAATGCACATGAAGAAGTGTTAGGAATTCATACCCAACAACCAAAGATAATTATAGTCATAGATGTGAGATAAAAATCTCACCTTTGAACCTAAACAAATGAAGAAGAAGAAGCTACAAATCAAAGGAGAATCAACCACTCTTCAATTCCAACTCAACAAGCTTGAATCTAAGCTAAAAAGAGAAACATTTCCCAAATTAGGTTTAGGAATTTTCTGAATTTGATAAGAGAATGAGTTGGAGAAGAAGATGAGAAGCTTACCAATGGGTTCTTCAATTAGTTTGGAGCTAGAGTTTGATTTGTAAAAGAAAACTAAGGTTTGGATTTTTAATTTCCTCTTCCACTCTCCATTAATATAAAAGCTTGAGTATTAGGAAATGAGGAATGAAGGAATGAAGAGGAGAAGGGGTTGGGACTGAATACATAAGTGGCTCAGCCCAAACCAAAACCCTAAGTAAAAAGTAGAAAAATTCAACTTTCTCCAAACATATCGAAGTTTATACTCAAAAAGGTCGCAAACGGCATTTTAAACTCAATGGGAGTGGTCCCGAGTCCTAATTCGACTGTATGCAAAAAGTAGCTTTTCGGACTAAATTTCGAGTATCGATAAAATATTCAAACAAAATATTTAAATATAAAATCGACAAATATGCGGGTTGTTACAGACTCCCCTCCTTAAAGAAATTGCGTCCTCGCAATATTTAAGAAGAATATATATAGTAACAACCATAAAATCATATTCAACACAAAAGAAGTTTGAAATAAGAAGTTCACCTCAAAGAGCATGAGAAAGTAAGTCCGGATGTGTTCGCTCGATGAACTCTCTAGATTCTCAAGAACAATCCTTAGGATTTGAAGACCATTGAACCTTAACAAGCGGAACATCTTTATTTCGAAGTCGTTTGACTTCCGAAGCAATGATACGAATAGGATGTTGCTCATAAGTTAAATTAGGTGAAACTTCAATCTCTTCCACAACACCAGGCTCAAGAATAGAATCGGAATCTCGAAGGCACTTCCGTAATTGAGAAACGTGAAACACATCATGAATAGCAGAAAACTGAGCCGGTAATAAAAGGCGATAAGCCATGGAACCAATACATTCATTGATAGGAAGTGGCCCAATATATCGAGGCGCCAATTTTCCCGATCGGCTGAAACGTACAACACCTTTCATAGGTGAAACACGAATAAAAACAAGATCTCCAACAGAAAATTGTAATTTCCTTCTTCGGTTATCGGCATAGGATTTTTGTCTACTCTGGGCTTCTTTCATCCTAAGACGAATAAGATCAATCTTTTCTGTGGAATCACGAATAAAATTTGGACCTAAAACCAGCTTCTCACCGGCCTCAAGCCAACAAAAAGGAGATCGGCATGGCCTTCCATAGAGTGCCTCGAAATGTGTCATACCAATACTAGATTGGAAGCTATTATTATAGGAAAACTCAACAAGAGAAATATGATCTTCCCAACTTCCACCAAAATCAAGAACACAAGCACGAAGAAGATCTTCAAGAGTTTGATTCACACGCTCGGTTTGTCCAACGGACTGGGGATGATAAGCGGTACTAAAATTAAGCTTCGTTCCCAAAGATTTTTGAAGACTCTTCCAAAATCCACTAGTAAACAATGGATCACGATCGCTAATAATAGAAGTAGGAACTCCATGTAATTTAACAATCTCTTTAATAAAGAGTTTGGCCAAAAGAGGAACGGTTTGATTAGATCGAATGGGAATAAAATGGGCGGATTTAGTAAGTCTATCAACGATCACCTATAAGTTATCATAACCCGAACGACAACGGGGAAGGCCATCTATAAAATCCATGGAAATTTGGTCCCACTTCCAAATTGGAATTCTAAAGGTTGCAATAACCCACCAGGCCTTTGATGTTCGGCCATGACAAGTTGGCAAATCATGCAACACTTAATGAAGTTAGCGATGTCAAGTTTCATTCCCTCCCCATAATAAAGTCGCTTCATATCCGCGTATATTTTACTACTACCGGGATAAATGGTAAATTTAGAACGATGAGAATCTTCTAAAATATCTTTATGAAGATTTCCAATATTTGGTACGATAAGTCTACCAAATTTCCGAATGCCGCCACGAGAATCAATATCAAATTCTTTCAAACCTTCAATATCAATTCTATCCTTAATATTTTGGCCAAGAAGAACCAAGTCGGGATCTAGCCTTTGAGCTTCAGGAATGCGGTCTAAAAGAGAAGGATGAGCCTCAAGGCTACATAAAACAAGTGATGAGCATAAATCGGATACGCGGTCTCGAATCTCACAAGTGGATAAGATCACGAGATCGTTCTATTCAGATATCATCATAAAAACAACTGCTTGTTGCTTACGGCTAAGAGCATCGGCGACACGAGTACCCTTCTCGGGGGTATAACGAATATCAAGATCATAAGGAGCAAGGAACTCGAGCCAATGTTGTTGACGTAAATTAAGTTCCTTATGAGAAAATAAGTATTCCCAAGATTTATGATCAGGGTAGAGAACAAATTTCTCACCCCAAAAATAATGATGCCAAATCTTTAGAAGCGAAATTAATAGCCATGAGCACTAGAGCATGAGTGGCATAACTAGTCTCAGTAGGCATTAATGATTTAGAAGCACAAGTGATAGCACGTTTTCTTTTACAAGAGAACGACATCTAAACCAACACGACTAGCATCGGTATAAAAGATAAAGTCTTGGTTCCCATCGAAAATCATAAGAATTCTTTTAAATAATCTTCTTTTCCGAAAAGATAAAACTTTCAAAATTACAATTATCCCAATGTAAAAATCTTTCTAGAAAAATTTACATTTTACAAGTCAATATATCGTGTCTGATTGTCTCATCAAAGCATTTAGGAAATTCCTATTGATAACGTTGATCAAGCGCATCGACCAGAATTCTTAAAGCACTCAACGGGCAATACAATCACAAAATCATCTTCTATATGATGAAATTATCTCTTAAAAGTTTTGAGAATATTCTCTGCTCGTTTTAAGATCAAAAGCCAATTATACTTATAAATAAATCTTATGATAAAGATTTGCAAAATTTTAAATTTCCATTTTCATCCAAAATCAATAAATACAAGAATAGAGTCATCGAGATATTCGCAAAATACTCAATTCATAAAATGGACGAAACAAGATGGGCAAACTGAATGACATAATAAGTCATTCATAAGAATCATAACGAGTGCGGAATGCGGTAAGTGGAATGCTAACTCCCGCAACTCGTAGCAGTTGAAAATCGGTGGCAAGGTCAAACTGAAAAGACCTTAACACCACTCAAAAGATCTCTTAGGTGATATTCCTAAGACAAATTCAAAAATACCGGAAAATTCTCAAACTACATGAATGAGAGAAATAACACTTTCCTTATGAGTGGGCTTAAGGAATAAAATGATGCCACCAAATTGGAATCGAAATCATAAAGGAAAAATAGAAATCTGCTTACAGATAGAAAATGTCGAAGATGAATAGTCCACTCGAAAATATAGGATAGGGCTTCACGATGATTAAGCCAGTCCTTTCCAAAGATCAATTCCGAAGCCTAAGTAAAAATATCGGCTCGGAAAGAAAAATCACATAAAATAATTTCGACATCAATAGAAAGCAAATTGAGTGTTGCTGATCCACTAATCCGGATTCGCAATCATCAAAGAAGTCATCAAGCCCATAAATGTTTAAAGAAAAAGAATCACAAGTTCTTTTGATATAAAAATGATAAGATGAACCCATATCAACAAAAACTCAAATAGGAAGATCACAAAACAAATGTCATCAAGGATTGAATGTGAAATACCTTGACCAAGAGAAGTGTTGCTAGGGGCTTGCACAATATTTAGCTTTCTCATGTCCTTGTTCAAAATTTTAGAACATGCAGATAAAAGATGACCTGGTTCTTTGCAATAGCGACAATAAAGGGGTTTCGGGCACTTAATTACATAATGGTCCGTGGAACCACAATTGTAGCATTGTTTACGACTTGGGGTAGGAGTCTTGTCTACCGAAGTTTCTTGTTCCACCTTCTTCTTGCTTGGAAGCTTAGGACATGAAGATAAAAGATGACCCGAATCTTTGCAATAACGACAAAAGAGGGGTTTCGGGCACTCCCTTGCATAGTGGTCCTTAGAATTACAATTGTAGCATCCTCCACGATTAGGGATTGGAGTCTTTACCACCAAAGTAGTTTGCTTCACTTTCTTATTGGGATTAAGGCTCTTGAAGTTAGTATGCCTCTTCTTGGAAATTCTAATAGCACTAACACTTCCTTTACCAACCTCTTCATATCGAAGAGTGATATCCACAAGCTTATTGAAAGGAACTTCAAGTTTCAAAGGTAGAACCATTTCGGGGTTCTTACTCAAAGCACAGATAAACTCTTGATTCTTTACATGATCCAAAAGTTGTCGGGCAGACATGAATGCGCCATCCAGAGAAGGGCTACTGGATTGACCAGCGCTAGGATTGCCAGAACCAACCATTTCTTTTCTTTAAGAAAGAAAGAAAAGAAGAAGAAAAAATTATTCATAGAATGAATATCAAACAATCATGATGATGAAACAAGGAATCATAAAGAAAATAGGATGAATCGGTACGAAGATTCGAATTAAATCCTAAAGGACGACTCCTAAGAGAGACTTAGGACGATGATCCTTGTTATATTATTCTACGTTGTTCCGAAGTTTGGCTCTGATACCAAGCTGTGACGCCCCACCTCTATACCCACGCTAGCCAAGAACATTACGGGGTAATGCTGTCGTCTAGCCCGGAGAATAAGGCTGTTGAGGAGCGACCATCCGTGTAATTGCTTTGCGCGAGCACCGATATGTCAGATAGTATATCATGCATTTTATTTCAAGAGGAAAACCAACATACCGATACAAACACAAAGCTACTACACAGTGGCTATAATAATCTTCGGAAACAAATATAGAAATAAACATAACACAAATCAGTCACGGATAATTCATATCACAAAGGCGGAAATAGATATGAATATATATAACACATAAAAGTGTTCATCAAAGTAGGAGTCAAGAAGATCCACGATATCACAAAAGAATAGATACAAATGCTAGACAAAAGAATATGTATACATCAAGGAGTCTATATCTCAAATGTATACAGCAAAAACTACTAATCTAAGTAGTTAACCAAAAGTCAGGATGATAACCCCAGAAGAGAAGCCAAGCAGAAGCACCTGTAACATCTCGGTCTGACCCGAGTATTATTTAATAAGAAAATAATAAACGGATCAGTCTAGCTATAAATATCAGATGAAGCGATATAGAATAAGAGATATGACTAAACACATAATAATCACAATGCCAAGATGTGATATATATAAATAATTGAAAATCAACAAGAGATTAATCAATATCACAGGAATCTTCTCAAAGATCCAAAAAGGGTATCATACCCAAAGCTTGTATTCATAACAAGTCAATGACACACGAATTCACCAAGGCACAAAAATTGATAAAGCATATCAGTGGAAATCACAAAAATAGGTGAAGGATAAAATTTCCAGAAATCCACACACGAAATCCAGAAATAATATAAAAGGGAGAGAGGCCTATCACATGACGGTCTGAAGACCATGGGGAGCTACCCCATATGTGTGAGTCGAAATCACACAAATGAGGTCTAGACTAACCAAAAAGCAAAAATGTATATGTGAGTCGAAATCACACAAATGGTGTCTAGTCTAACCTCGCAAACAAAAAAGATATGCGTGAATCGAAATCACACAAATGGTGTCTAGGCTAACCAAAAAGCAAAAAGGTATGTGTGAGTCGAAATCACACAAATGGTGTCTAGCTTAACCTTGCAAACAAAAAGATATGTGTGAGTAGAAATCACACAAATGGTGTCTAGACTAACCTCGCAGATAAAGAGATAGGTGTGAGTCGAGATCACACAGATGAGGTCTAGTCTAACCTTGCAAACAAAGAGACATCGCACAATTGCTTGTCTAAATCATAAAATGATCGTCATGATCTAAGAGAAGTGTCAATTACAGTAAGCTAATAAATATATGAGCTTAGCTTCATGTCCCATAACCACTAGCGTAACTTAAATATTTACGAACAAATTGTAGATCTCCACTAGAAAATTGTCACAAGAGATTCAATCGAACAAGTCCAAGAATTAACCGACGAAGTAAACGCAAGCGTTTCATACCACTAGTTTTACTAAGCCGTTTAATTAGATTTCTCATACGAGTGAGGTAAAGGCTTGTATATACTAATAGATTGGGAAACGGTTTAAGAAAATGAGCTTTATAATAAAATAGTGTTGAAATCATTTGAAGAAAGAGTTTTGATATTTACTACTAGTATAGGAAACCTTTATATTTTTAAAGTGACAAATCACAAAGAAGATTGTAGGAACAATCAATCACTAAAATTCACATTTGAAGACGTGAATAGAATCCAAAGAAACCGATAGCGAATCCATCGAAATGGATATTCCCTAAAATCATGAAGAAAATGTCATCAGAGTCGATAATAAGTGATAATAACAAAAGGGAATCAACACGAATCGATTAACGTTGGAAATTCAACCCAAAAAGGCAAAATGGACTGAAACAGCAGGTTCAGTCGACTGAACAGAGTTTTCAGTCGGCTGACCCTGTACCTGGAATTCTCCAGGTTCAGGAAACTTTCTGTTTCCAGGTTCAGTCGACTGAATCATGCCTGGAAACTTTCGGGTTCCAGGTTCAGTCGACTGAACAGAAGATTTAGTCGACTGAATCATGCCTGGGCGGTTTTTCAGCCTATTCAAATGAAGAGCAAACTCTTTCAAAATGCAACCGGACGAACATTGGCTCTAAGGATTTATGCCAATCGGCAACCCGGCCCTATATGCTCCTCGATGCATCATCAAAAGCATGATCAAACATCCATAAAAGGATTTTCACACAAATTTGACTTACTAACCCAAAAATTGGAATATTCACAAAACCAATCCAAATCAAGGGCAAATGCGCATGAAGAAGTGTTAGGAATTCATACCCAATAACCAAAGATAATTATAGTCATAGATGTGAGATAAAAATCCCACCTTTGAACCTAAACTAATGAAGAAGAAGAAGCTAGAAAGCAAAGGAGAATCAACCACTCTTCAATTCCAACTCAACAAGCGTGAATCTAAGCTAAAAAGAGAAACATTTCCCAAATTAGGTTTAGGAATTTTCTGAATTTGATAAGAGAATGAGTTGGAGAAGAAGAAGAGAAGCTTACCAATGGGTTCTCCAATTAGTTTGGAGCTAGAGTTTGATTTGCAAAAGAAAACTAAGGTTTGGAGTTTTAATTTCCTCTTCCACTCTCCATTAATATAAAAGCTTGAGTATTAGGAAATGAGGAATGAAGGAATGAAGAGGAGAAGGGGTTGGGACTGAATACATAAGTGGCTCAGCCCAAACCAAAACCCTAAGTAAAAAGTAGCAAAATTCAACTTTCTCCAAACATATCGAAGCTTATACTCAAAAAGGTCGCAAACGGCATTTTAAACTCAATGGGAGTGGTCCCGAGTCCTAATTCGACCGTATGCAAAAAGTAGCTTTTCGGACTAAATTCCGAGTATCGATAAAATATTCAAATAAATATTTAAATATAAAATCGACAAATATGCGGGTTGTTACAATTTTGCTTTCAGTATCCAGTGATTTAAGTGATGTATTCTGATTGGTACCTAATGTATCTTGTTACTTTTCTGATGTATCTTGTTTAACTCTGATGTATCTTATTTTATATAGTAGCTTCATGAACCACTATCTCTTTTAATTCCGCTGCATTATTATTTACTCTGTGTCTGTGATCTGTAATTATTTATTTACCGTATATTCTGAAATTTGCCAAGTTTTATTGGCAACGAGGTACTTTGAGCAATTCAAGTCCGACATGTGCGGATGCGAATGGTTGAAAATATCGGGTCGTTACATAAGTATATGGAAATGTTTTCCAATATTGAAATGGTTTTGGAATTATGTCTTTTTCAAGATAATTTGAGGTGAATATTTGGAAAATGATGTATTAATAAAAGATTAATTAAAAGGGCCTGGTGATTGCTTATGGTGCTAGATATTTGTTTGTTGCTTTGATAGTTAAATAACCGACTATCAAATTTGTCCATTTTAGTTCCTCGACTTGATTTGGGAAGTATTTAGTCGTATACTTAGGACATAGCCATCTGTGTAGGCATGATATTGTTTGTGTTGAGGTTGTTGATATGTGTAGTAGGGAGTATTACTCCAATCTATCAAGCTTCCTTCTTGGCCGAGGATAGCAAGTTGAAAGTTAGAGAGCCGTGTGAGGTTGAGAAATGCTTTGCATTTTTAGTGCGAAGAGATTGAGATTAGATTTAATTTGAGAGGCTGGCCGTAAAAGAAAAACGTGAGGTATCCTTGAGCTACGGTAGAGTTATACACTATCGATGGTTGCAAAGCCTAGATCGTCACATTTGGTATTAGAGCTTAGAATTTATATATTCCTAGGCTTTGATGTGTACTCAGTATAGATAGGGTTAGTAGTACCCTAGATTGAGTTTGAGTGTATTATATATATGAGCGCATATTTTTTAGTGAATATAAAATGTTTTATATTGCGTTTTCTTATCCGTTAAATTGTTTGTGAACTTTGGTCGATATTTGGAATGCCATGTTATCGATAAGGATTTTTAAACACTTTAACGAGGCAAGTCGACATAGTATTGTTTTTTAAATTGGATAAATGAAATAATTTTACCTCGATTATATTTTATATACAAAGGATAATTTTTCAGAAATTATTATAATGTATGTAAATTTGTTTGAAATGTAAGCATATATAAGTTAATAAAAAAATGTTTGAATAGTCTGAAATAAAAAAACAGTTGTAAAAGAATGAATTACATAAGAAAATGAATTATAAAGTATGGAATTATAAATAATATGATTTACAATTGTGAAATAATCTTATATATAAGAAATGAAACAACATGAGTATATTTATAAGTTTGAGTTGTAAATAAAAATGATTTTTAAAAGAATATAAAGACTGAATTCACTATCGTTGCTGGGAAATAATAAGGGCGATGATAGCAGCATCATAAATATCATTTCGAGTTTCTATGTAATTGATTTGCTACCAATAGTAAATTGGAAATTGAAGTTTTGTTGTGATAAACAAATTTGAATTTAAAATCCAAATTGAAATTGATAAATATAAGTAAAATGAGTTTTGGACTTATAATCTGAAATAATAAATTTGAGTTGGCATAATAAAATAAACGATTTGAAATTTAACTAAAAGGAAGTTAAATAAATTGAATCGAATTGGAACTAGATTAGATAAGATATTGAAATGAAAATTAAACTTAAGTGGTGAGTGATTATATAATATAAATAAGTTGTATAACTTATAAAATGAGAAAATGTAAGTAAAATCAAATATTAAAATGCTTAAACAATTTTGTTAAGCAAAAAACAAAATCTGAATTTGAATAGTAATATGAAATTTGACTTGAGTAATAGTTAAATAAAATAGAATTTGAATTAAATTAGAGACAAACTTAAGTTGTATAGCGAAAATAAACGTAAGTGGGAATGAAATGAAATTTAGCTTAAATAATGTTGGGTTAAGTTGATTTTGATAAATAACATGAATATTCAAAGTAAAGTTGAATAATAAGAAGCTAATGGAATGAATATAAACTTGAGTTATGTAACGAAAATTCAACTTTATTGTAAAATGAGTGAATTGAATTGAATTAATGAAATAGATCGGTAAATAAAATATTGATTGAATGTTAATCAGTCGAATGTAAATGAACTAATATGGAATTAATGAATATAAGTGTTAATATGTTAAAAGCTAATGAAATTGGGAATTGAATAGTTGAATGAAAGTCAATTAGATATCAACCAATTAGAATTAAAAGTATTAAACCAAATTGAAGGTAAATGAAGTAAATATGAATGTTGAGCATAAATTCAATAATTTGGTTATGTTGGATATGCATTGGTTCTTAGATGGATGTTAGTTGATTGTATAGAGATTCATTAAATATCAATGGAATTGAATTAATGAACTTGAAAGCTAAATAATTAAATTCAAGTCGGTAACAAGTAAATCTAAATATAATTGAATTTGATTTAATCTGAAAGTGAACTAACTTGAATATATATTAGTGAATGTAAACTAATTGAATATGAATGAATGAATGTTAGTAAAAATCCAATGTTGATGAATCAAATGTGAATAAATTGAAAACCAATCCATTGAATATTAATGAAAAATGAATGAATGTTGACTTGGTTATGGATTGATTAGATAGATATTGGTTTGTTGGATGTTAGTTGGATATTAGTTGTTGATGGTTGGATTTGTTGCTTTTGATTGAATTTTCTTTATTGGCATATATTGTCATATTGGTATATGTTGTATATTGTTATTACTTTCCATATATGTTTCTCATTTGTTTGTTCAGTGTTTATTAGGTGCGGATGGCATATGCTTCGCATTTGGAGCTTGCTTCCGTGCTATATTAGTCGTATATGCTCAGAAATAATATATATGGTACATATCTCGGATTACATATCGTACTTTTATATTTTTTCCCTACGGGATGCCTCATCCTCAAAGATGAGATGTATATTTGTGATATATATATATATATTGTAATTTTTTTGGATCAAACTGCGCAAAGGAGGCTAGGGCGAATTTTTCTGAAAATTTAAGTCGTTAATAATTTTTTGAGAAATTTGGAAATTTTTTTATAACTAAAATTTTGATTTTTAGTTACAAGTTGAAACGATAATAGTTGGTTTTGAAAAGATAACTATAAATGTATTTGAAAACTTAAAAAAGTTTTTATAAGAAATTTAACTAATGAAGTTTTGGTAAAGTTAATGAATTTTATGGCTTTTTCTTACTTGGCAATTTCGGGGATGATATTCTTTTAATTAGGAGAGAATGTATTGGCCCAGAATTTCAGTCATTTAAAATTAGTATATTTAATTAATTTAAATATTCACAAGTTAATTTTATAATTTGAATAATTTATATTTCGAATATCTTGATTTAATTGGATAATTAAAATGTATATTTAATATTTGAAATTGTAGAAATAATTTGAATTTGAATTTTATGTGAATGAAAATGATTTATAAAGTTGTTTTGAATTCAGTTTGAATTAGAATGATGTTAGAGAACTTTTAAAATTGGATTAAAAGTAAATTTAAAGAAATTGAATATTTTTATATTTAATTAACGTGTAAAAATAGTCTTTTTTCACATGGTCTTGTATTTCGATGAAACTTGTTTCATTGGATCCGTAATATTATATTATTGTAGGATTTCAAATTTCGTGTCAATTGGACTTACGGTTTAGTCGTGGGAAGCTAAAACACGTAGAAATTTGTTTAAGTAAAATTTTGAATTAAAAAATTCGATTCGAAAACATATCTTCCAAATACGATCGAATTGGCTCCCGACATAAATTCCATTGCATTCAGAATGGGGTTAAAACATTTAAAACGCCAGGCGGCACGTTTCATTTGGAGTTCAAAATATTTTGGGATGAATATTGTTTCGAAATTTTATATAAAAGGACCTCGTTATCACTAATGTTGCAAAAACCCTAGTTTTTTAGGTCTAGCCGCCATTTACATTTCGATGGCCAAAAAATCCTCCCATTCCACCTCGATTATCTCTTCATCCACTCAAATTCAAGCTTCGGCATCTAAAGCAAAGTTGTAGAGGACCTTGAGCTCTACACGATCAATGGTGATGATCGAAAACTACGCAAAGGATCGACGACAATTCGAATTCAAAGTCATTTCGTTCATGCATGAATTTGTAGGCTATCGGGCAACCTAACTTCAAGTCCTCACGGATGTAGGTGGTGGCGAAGGTCGGCGTTCATGTGGGGGTCTTTGATTGTGTTCTACTTCGTCGAGGAGGTCACGATAATTGATGGAAGATCGGAGAAATTGGGTTTTATTCGGCTAGGAAGTTTTCAGGTGGAAGAATGAAAACAGCGATCCAGATCTGATTAAGCGAAATCCAACGGCCAGGAATAATTAAGGTTTAATATAAAAAAAGGCATGTGTAAATTAATTTATATTTAAGTTGTGTAATGTTTAAAATAGCGTAACTTCTTTATAGAGGTCGAAAATTGATGAAACAAATTGCGTTGGGATTGTACTGACGAGCGTTACATTTTAGAGTTAATTTGGAGTTGATTGGAGCTAGTGAAAATTTTGGATAAAATTAAATGTCTTTTTAATTTTATTCGGAAAAAAATGCTGCAATGGCTATTGGAACCAAAGTGAGTACAACTCACTCTTTCTGACTCACTTATATTTTTATATAAGTGAGAATAAATTTATTGTATGATGATTGATGATTGTTTGGATTGTAGATGATATTATATATATGTGTGTGTGTGTGTGTGTTGAGTGGTATTTGGATATATTCCCACCTATTGGAGCAGATGAGACCCTATACATTGCGGTGTATGAGTGGATGACCCTTTGTACGTGCATCTGCCTCGAAGTGGACATTGTACATATTTTCTCATATGTATATTTGTTGCATGTGACAGGTTGGAGGGATCCAACTGGATTCCTCACCAGTGTTGATTTTATTTACAGATAATGTTATATATGTCGTTATCATATAATATATAATATTTGGATGCCATGATTGATGTTAATCGCTTTATTTGGTGCTATTGCAGCATTTGATCATATTTTGGAATTTTAAAAATATTAAAGTGACTACTTCAATTTAAAGAAGGATTTCAAAGTGATTTTGAAAATAGATGTTTTATTAATTTTTGAATTGTTAAAAAAATGAATTTATTTTTAATAAACAAGAAGTTATAATTTTTATGTTATAAAAATTAAGAATTTTGTGAAATATATCAAAATATGATTTTCGAAATATGGTGATAACTATTTTGTAAAATAATTTAAAATGAGAATTTTGATTTATTATAAATGGTTTATATATAAGATTTATAAAATTGAATTTTCATAAAGCAAAATAATGGAAATATAAAAGGAGTTTTATAAGTGTTAAAATGAAGTGTAAATGGATCTTATAAGTAAATAAGATTTATGAATTTATGAAGTTATAAAAAGAATGAATTTATGAATAAGAAATTTAGAAGTGAATTAACTTATAATCGGATTTTGGCATGTAAATGAGATATAAATGAGATTGGTAAATAAAGGGATTTTATAAGTGGAAATATATAAATAGAATTTATAAACATTGTTTTATAAATCCAAAATCAACTTATTTTGATAAGTTAATTATAGAAGTTATTAAGGAATTATGTTAACGATTTTAGGCAGTGGATAATACAGTGGATAATCCTTTAATAGATATGTAGAAATAACGAGTTTGGTTAGGGATTTATATTCACGATTTTGGACAGTGGATAACCCTTTTAAATTAAATGTGCAATAGTAATGAATTTGCCTAGAAACTATATTCACAATTTTTGATAGTGAATAAACTTTTCATTAAATATTTTTTTTTGAAAAGTAATCTTTTAAATGGAGTTAAATGGTTTGAAGATGTTTTAAAAGTTGTGAGCATCGAAAACATAGATTTCAAAATTCATTATGGAAATAGACGTTTCCGAGAGGTAGGGAAAGCATGGACTATAGCACTATTGTTATAGTAAACGATTTTCGAAAGGAGAGGTTTTTGTATAGTATATGCGATTTATACATCAATCTAATTATCGAATCCCTATACTAATGATTTTGGGTTGTCGTAATGATGTCTTGTGCAACATTCATTTTGACCCAAATAAGCATGTTTAAGATAATGTTTTCCTTCAAAGAATAAAATATATACTTAATCATGATTTAAGTATATGTAATATTTCCTAAGTGTTGAAAATTAATTGATTTGTGAATTACTTATTATTAAATAAGTATATAGAAATGTTTTACAATATTGAAATGGTTTTGGAATTTTATCTTTTTAAAGATAATTTGAAGTGAATGTTTGGAAAGTGATTTAATTAATAAAAGATTAGTTAAAAGGGCGTAGTGTTTTCTTATGGTGCTAGTTATTTGTTTTTTGCTTTGATAGTTAAATAACTGACTATCAAATATGGCCATTTTAGCCCCTCGACTTGATGTGGGGACTATTTAGTCGTACACTTAGTACGTAGCCATCTGTGTAGGCTTAATTATCGTTTGTGTTAAGTATGTTGATATGTGTAGTGCAGAGTATTACGCCAATCTATCGAGCTTCCTTCTTGGCCGAAAGATAGCAAGTTGAAAGTTGGAGACGTGATAAGTCTACGAGACTTAGCTGCTGTGTGAGGTTGAGAAACGCTTTTGTGTTGTTGGTGTGAAGAGACCGGGATCAGATTTATCTGAAACCCATTCGAACCAACGTATATGCGTTTGATTGTGCAGGTTATCGATGATATTGAGATTTAGGATTTTCATAGTGGAGGACTGCTTGTTGATCGTTTGGGGTTAAAATCCTAATATATGTCACATAGCAGAAGTCTCTTCGTTATGAAATATCCAATGCAAGGACTATTCGCTACTAATTCTAGGGATTTTCCGACAGGATTTGGTAGAAAAGCACCTTCGGTTTGTCCTGTTCCTGGACTACTTGTATGGATGTTTGTTTGACATTGCATTTCTAAGATTACGTACATTGGTTTTTACAAATGTACATCGATGGTGGCGGAGGAGGCAACTTCCCTTAGCTTAACACCCTCCTTGAGACATACGAGCTTAAGGGTTGTATTTTTGTGAATGGCAATTAGTAGTCAACGGAAATTGCAATGTGGCATTCAAGGTGATGTGATATATGATATGTGAAGGGTAATCGTTACCTCAGGCCTCATCAACCGAAAATGACCAAAACAGAGTTAGTTGCAATAGGGCTAAGTGGGTCATTCCCGATTAGGATATGTTAATCCCTTTCTAGATATATTTCTTCCCATCATGATGTTTGGGATGTAAATTAATATGGGTTGTATGCTATGAGTGCCCTCTAAAAAGGTCGGTAACGTCCCGGGGATGACATATTCGGTACTACCTAGTTACAGAGGTAGGTCGGCCTTGTGTTGGTAGAGGGCAGATGTTCTATGCCTCGGGACATCCAACTAGAGGTGTACCCAATGGAAGGTAGTCCCTTCACCTGGTCATTTATATGGAAATCCAAACTCTATTACATGCCTGCCATTTTGTTTGTAGAGCCTAGTATGCTGAAATTTAATAATTGTAACAATTTCGGCTACGGTTAATATTATTTGTATACTGGACACTATTATAGTATAAGAGGATTTGATATAAAAGGTTTTGGTTATCGTAATGTAAAAACTTGTCCATGTTTATGCGTGGATGTGTCAGGAAAAGTTGGTAATGTAATAAATTCAGTTGAGTGCGTTTCTCACGCTAGTTTACAATACTGATCCGTGCATTCTTCCCTTTCAATGCTCGGGTCAGACCGAGTATATTTATAGGTTTATATTTGGAGCTTCAGCAGGAGAGCTAGAGATCTTCATTTTCGTATACACATATCTGTTTATTGTCCGCTTTGTGCATTGTTGTTTTTTTATATCATTCGCAATTGTAAGGAAAGGTTATTATAACTGTCCAGGCCGATGATTAGTGATTGATTGTTGAACTCTAATTGATGTATGCATATAGAGTTTTTGTTTTGTAAAGATCATTGATATGATATTATATATTATTCCACTGCGATGTGAGATTCTGTATTGTTCCGTTTGATTCTATCTTCTCTTCACTTCTTCTCTTTTTTTTTCTTTCTCATGAATTTCCGTCAGTCTATGCATTTTTGGTCGGACATGTGTGGTTTATTGTCGATTTAAAGGGTATCAGATTTGTAGGTCGTCACATTCGATGCGGCGGCAAGCGCAGCTTTGTTGAGGGCGGGCGAGGCTTAGGTGAAGTTTAAGGGGCAAGGCGAGGTGTACATCAGTTGCGAACATTGGCTCAGGCACTGATCAAAGTCGAACTCACGGTAGTTCATTGCCTAGAGTCTTGTTTGGAAGAAGGTTTGGGTGGGCTGTTTAATTTGTTAATAAGGGTGATTTAGATTTAATATGTAATTAGTTAAAAAAAGAAAAATAAATTATATTAATTAAATTATAAATCTTTTATTAACGCTATCTTTCTCATATTAGGTCGGAATTGAACGTGGTCAGTCGCATTAGGATTGTATTGACCTACGCTATGAAATGGAGTCGGTTTGGTTTGATTTGGAGCTAATTGGAATTTAAGCTAAAATCAAACGGCCGTTCGGTTTTTAGTCCAAATCAGAACGTTTCAATGAAAATGAAAAATCAGTGTGAGTTTAACTTACATTAATTTTTATTATATTATATTAATGATGCTATAACGTTTATTGATTGTTTGGATTTTAGTTAAATTGTTTGATTGCTTGTTTAGTTGAATTTCCGTTTGGAAAATGGATGACATATTAATTTGATCATTATAAACCCGTATTATTATCTATATATCATCCATAACCATTGTTTTACAGGGAAAATATGTAGAGAGACCCAAAGGGGTTTCTCGCCCATAAATTATTTATTTACATCCATATGTTGTTATATTAATAGCCAATTCAAATAAATTCCCGATATTCCATTTAATAGTTTAAATGTCGTTATAGCGATTTTCGCTAAATCGTCGTTTATTAAATTTCATCCCCAAAACATGTCATATGAACTTGGGCTTGTGTTTCGGCTAGAAGGAATATTGAAAATTTATTAATCTTTTTGATTAATGATCATTTAAATTAATTAATCATTTTATCTAACGATTTTGAGATTAATTAACCAATTTAGTAAATGATTTTTAAAATTGGTTTATCATTAGATTTAAGCAATCATCTTTCTTTATGATGTTTTATACTTAAATAATCATGTTAACTAATGATTATTTGAGTTTAATTAATTCTTTTGATTAATGATAAATGGAGTTTGGTTAATTCATTAAACTTAATTAATTATTTTAATTAATGATAATTGAAATTAATAATCGTTCTAATTAATGATATTTAAAAGTAATTAATCATTCTAAATAATGATATTTGAATTTAGTTAATCATTTTAGTTAATGATTTTTCTAAATTTAATTAATTGTTTTAGTCAATGATATTTGTAATTTAGTTAAATCGCTTTAATTAATGATGTTTTATAATTAAATAAATCAGTTTAACAGATGATGTTTTTAATTAATCTTTTGAATAATGGAGTTTGAATTTAATTTATCCAATTAATTTTTTATTATTTGAAATAAATTAATTGTCTTAATTAATGAAATTTAAAATTATTTATCACTTTAGTAATGATGTTTCAGATGACTTATTCATTTTAACTAATGATTATTTGAAATTAATTAATCTTTGTAATAAATGATATTTAAAGTTAGTTAATCGATTTAATAAAGTGATTAAAGTAAATTAACTAATATAATAAAATTGCTTTAATAATCCGATTTAAAGTTAATAAACTGATTTAGTCCATTCTACTAAGTTTGGACTGTTACTTATTCAGTCCATTCTATCAACTTTGGATTGTTACCTTATTTAGTCCATTCTATCAAGTTGGACTGTTTTCCTTGTTCTATCCATTCTGTCCAGTTTGGGTTTTACTCGGTTTATTTCCATTCTTTCAAGTCTGGTTTAATATTAATTATGCTCATTCTTATTTGGATTTGTTTCCTGATATTTATTTCTGCACTTACTTATATGGATGTTATTCCTGTGGGGTAAAAACCTGTTTTGCATTAGCAATGTGGTCTTATAAAACTTTACATGTTCCCTATTATTCAAGTTATCTTACGCTGGATTTCCAGACTGATCCAGGTGTTATTTATTTATAATGTTTGGGTTAGACCGAGTATCTTTCCAAGTTGTCTATGGTATTATTGAGGTCTTGAAGGGGAGCTGAAGATTCACCTATCGTAGAATTTTATTTTCCGTTGTATTATATATAGTATACTTATCGACATTTATATGGTTAGGTTATTGTAACTGTCCTGCTGATAAGGATTGTTTTTATATCTGATACACTATGTATGTTTGGAGTGAAAGTTTCTATAGTCCTTGTTATATTACGTGTTGTCGATTCCGCTGTGAGATTCTGTTTTCCTCTATTCTTTATTATTTACCCTAACAATCTACCCTTTTGTCGATTGGATGTGCGACAAGGGAACACAGTGGTAGTGTTTGGTATCGGGCAGGTCGTTACAGTTTGGTATCAGAGTGCAAGGTTAAGCGAGAACCTTGGCTTTGGTAAGGTTTGGCTCATTAGAGGTAGGGTAAGAGAAGCCCTAGAATGAGTTTGAGAGTATTATATATGCGAGAGCGTATTTGTTAATGTTATAAAAACGTATTATGTTAATTTGTCTATTGAATTTTTATAAATTTTGGTCAAGAGTGGGATGTCATGGTATCGATAGGAATTTCTAAACACTTGACCAAGGCCAGCGGACATGGTATTCAATTTTTGAAAATTCGGCAAATTAAATATTTTGCCTAGGATTATGTTTTAAATATATAAAGAAATAATTTTCAAAAACTTTATATAGTTATAAAGTGTGTCGGTTCAAATGTGACAATATATATTTATTATCACTACTATTTGTTCAATTATGCTTAATTTAGATAAGAAGCATCGACTGTTGGTTGTTAATTGTTAAATTATGCTCGGTTTAATTGGGAGTATTTATAGTTTTGATTTAAAACGAAACCTTTGTGAATAACTTTTCATGATTTGACTTAAGGTGTTCAAAGAATCCGTTAACTTAAAGATTTTTGCTTTTAATAATGGTGGGTTAAGGATTAAACTTGAATAAAAAGTTGTTAGTATAATCTAAATAGTGGGATAAGATATTTAGAGAATAAATAATCGAGATAATTCTATTATAATAAAGAAGGATTATTATATTATGAAATGATTTTCATGTAAAGGAAATTTTATATGAATTTAGTTTGTAAAATATGTTTAAAAAGGATTTTGAATTTAAATCCCTTTATTTTTGAAAATAATTTCAAAAAGGTTTTGAGAAATGAAATAGTTGTATTTTTAGGAAGTAACTGAAAGTGAAAATAGTTTGAGAAGTAAACTTTTAAATGAGATGCATTTTCTTTGGGATAATTAGGAGGAAATTGTTTCGATTAGTTTTGTGTTAATCTGAATAATATTCTAAGTGATGATCAGAGGTTTTCTTAGACGAACATTGTGCGGTACTTAGTAAATTAATCTCTTCATCATTGTGCGATCGAAATGAGTTCAAAATCCAATAAACCCAAAGTGATTTTTATAAATAAATTGTTTGAAGTTATAATATATAAAAATATATGTAGTATGTTTTCAAAAAAATAAGCTTGTGAAATTAAAAGCAGATATCTAACATTTAGATTCCCTAAAAGGGAAATGGTTTAACCAAAAAACATTTTTAATAAGAGATTATTTTGATAAATCAGTTTTTTTCTCTTAAATAAGATATGGGATAATTTAACGCAAGTTTAAATTGTGTTAAGTCAGATAAGAAGGTTTTGATAAACACTATTTTATTAAAACCATATAATTGTTTAAAACATCTAAGTAGTATGAACTATTTGCTAATTGGATCAACCCGTAAATATTATTCATTTAATACTTTAAGTTAAAGAGGTTAATAAGTTGACTCGATTTTTAAGAAACCATAATTTGATTTGATATCCATCAAGATCTTTGAAAAAGTAAAATAATATTTGTATGTACTCTTAGGATATAGAAGATTATTGTTATCTCGCCTTTTGACAAGGCCGTGATACCAAGAAATTTGACTGATTATAGTTGTTTACTTGTTTTAAAAAACAGCTATACTCGAGGCCATGAATGAAATATGGCCGGCCGGGGCGCTGACGCCGATCCAAGTGCAATTAGTCTGGAATGATTTACATAGCTCCAGTAAGTCATACAAATTTCACATCAATCGGAGTTCGTTTGCTCAAGTTATAAGCAAAACAACCACTTATATACTCTATCTAGGATCGATACTAGAAACCATTCAAATTAGAAAGGATCGATCAATATCTCAAAATATACAAAGCCAATCAACTTGAAACATTCAGAAAGTCCATAAAATAGTGGAGGAATCCCACCCACAAAATTACAAGTCAAAATAATGAAGTTGAAAAATCCTTCATATCCATCATTTTCGTATCGATCTGATGGATACGAAAGTGTTTCTTTTTGACATGAAACAAGGTATATCTCACTCATTTCGGATCCAAACGACTCCAAACTTTGAGGACATGCTTAGAATATAATAAGAAGCTTGCGCAATCGATCTTAAGCCAAAATTCAAAAGAAAATTATTTTCCATATCGATCATATAGATACGAAAAATGCCCATCTCGTTGAGGATCGATAGCTAAACTCAATGGATCGATCTCAAACTTTCAAAAAATTCTCCTATGCCTCTAGGGACCCACTGTAATAAGTTTCATCGTCATATGATAAGTTCTCCTATCGATATGGAAATGATATGGATCGATACGAGGGCCTTAGCTACTCCATAATTGCAATCTTGATCAATCAATAACTCCGCAAATACAACTCCAAATGCAATGTCATTTTCACAGCAAGTTACATAACACTTTGGAAGCCTCCATGATCGATCATGGCTTGATTGGAGCATTTCTTTATCGATGCGAAATACTACGGGTCAATCAAGGACCGATCCCAAACGACCCTAGATCGAGCATGTGGGCCCACCTAGGCTTGAGAAAGAGAATTCCGAGATCCAAGGCAGTTATTTCAAGCTCCGTACCTATAAATAACACCTCCATTGCAACTAAAAAGGACTTTTGGCTGGGGACTCTGTGTGCTTCTTCTTTTATTTCTGATTTAAGTGTAGTCAATCATTAGTTATTACAAGCATTGTACTGGAGTAAAAAAAGCAATAAAAGATTGATCTTCAAAGTGGACGTAGGAAAAACAGCGTCGAACCACTATAAATCTTGTGTTTCTTATTATTCATCTATATGCTAAGTGTGATTGCTATATTATTCTCATTTTAATTTTACTTTCTTCATTCATTTCTCTACAGTCATGCTCAACAGGGTTTGTGATCATTTTTGGTGCAAACACTTTGGTGCTTTCACTGAGAAAACTCCATTTTTTCTCAATTCTATTGGATCTCTTCATCTACTAGTAGGTTATATTATCTGTGAGATAAGATCCAGTTTTTCCTTCACAAAGTTTCATATTCGACTCTGAGCTTTCGTATCCAAAAAGCTTCACCTCTGAGCTCTTCAGAAAACTCCAACTCCTGATTTTCGTATCAATATTTTCATATCCAGAAAATATGACTATTTTCATATCCCTAATTTTGTACCAATCCGATTGTGCAACTTCCGTATTATTCCAGTTGTGCATCTTTCGTATCGATCCTCAAACACAACTTTTGTATCGATTCAGTTGTGCACCTTTCATATCGATCCTCAAGCGCAACTTTCGTATCGATCCAGTTTTGCACCTTTTGTATCGATCCCCAAGCGTAACTTTCATATCGACCCAGTTGTGCACTTTTTGTATCGATCCAGTTATCCACTTTTCAGATCGTTCAATTTCACCAACATGTATATCATTCCTCAATGTCCTGTTATATATCAAACATCCAACTTCCATTATGGAGAACGATACGAAATTTCAAAAAAAATATGGATCGGGTACGATCCCTTTTTTTAAAAAAAAAATTTAGGTATGATCCAAATTTTAAGAAAAAGGGTCTAAATTTTTTTGTCACCCGATGTCGGACCGCGGCGCAGTTCCTCGCATTCTGGATTCGGAACTCAACTTAATGAAAAAACATTCTATCCACTCTCCTAATCGTTACGTGATTGAACAGGACATAAAGGATTAAAACAGCAGATGCTGAATTGCAATCATGGAATGTGCAAGCTACTACTACTCTAACGTTGCTCCCAAAGGGTGGAGAACCAAGCTAATATGCCAAGAACTAGAGTTGGTTACTATATCATGCTTCCAAGGTGGATTGCAACTTCCATCAATTGGGCAACTTTCAAATGACTGAATTAACAACTATAGTGTGTAACCTCAAGAGGGATTCCTAATTGCATCATATAGGTCTCCTATCTTGATAAAAGCTTGGGACAATCACCAATCCATAAGCTCATTCAAACCGACTCACCATCTAATCGACGTTACCAACCACTCAAACATTGGATAGTTATGCATACATCATGCACTAGTATTACAAGCTGTCATAGCTTGAGAAAAGACCTGATTAACAAAAATTGGAGTGTCCTTCCCAGCCACGACCTATTCATTGCAACCATCATACGTGCAAAATTTCCATTCCAATATTAAGTTGATGAACCTTATGAAGGATATCCACGCACCTCGGTGTACTCTAGAGAGGCAGCCTTTGACACTATCTCATGAAGTGGGAGTGACATATGAACTCCTTTTGAGTGACGGAGGCCCTCAAAGGCAGATGCCTTCCCATATTCCAGAGAGGAGACAATCAATCATACTAAGAATTACCAGATCTATTTCTTAGATTACTAAAAGGAGATAAAGAAGATGGCGGTCATTGTGTTGATTAAGTTCTACAACCAGCGGCCGCCAATATCAAAAAAAAATTAAAAAAATGAATTCGTCACCAATGCTGACTTCCAGACTTTGATGGTAGAAGAGTGGATAGTCGTTAATGACTACATCAATATGGCAAGGCCGGAGAGCTAACCTAGAAAAGAAAGCTTCGACAATATGTGCAAGCCCCATAAAACGATTAGTAAGGAACATTTGATCCCTATCAATCAAGAACTTTGATTAAATTTAACCACCTGCATTAGACTTCCAACAGAGAAGGGCTGGACTAAAGTGCAATAGCGAGCATACAATGCTGCTTAACTTATCAATGAGATTTAGTCTGATCTTTTTTAAATTATTTCTATTTCAATTTCACTTATGTTACGAAATATAAGCAACTTGAATTAAACTACTTGAAATGGTGCAGGTAACTAAGTACTCAAGGTTGGGTGCCAAACAACCTCCATGGACTATGACCATGTCATTGAGGTATCATCATGATGAACATGATTCTACCACTCATCAGCTACTATATGCCTTTGACTTAGTGGCAAGGCATTAAAGCGGAAGAGACCAACAAGGTCAGGACTCCGGTACAAAGTGGATGTTACTAACCATCCACTCATCCGCTTATGTATTTTAATTGGAGATCTGAGAAAGACTTGGAATGATATGTCCCAACAATGCACTCTTCATCTCGTAGTTGAAGCTCACCAACATACTTATGCTTCTTTCGATGCCCAGTAAGATCGAAACCACATCTAGGGTGGAAGGGACGTGACCATCCATGCATCAAATACTACATTAGACACTTGGGGTTGTTTGGGAACACAAGTCTAAAGTGGATATGATTTGACCATTCACTCTCCTGCTCACGTCCATGATTCGACAAAACAATTATGCCTTAAATCAACTTCATCAATGTCGGAGCCCTAATTTACAATCATCATTGACTAACTACCAGCTCGCTAATCATTAGGAGCTAACATTTCAATTCACTTTCCCGAAATAACCGAAAGAGCACGAAGTATCAAGTGGACGTGACTTGACTGTCCACTCTCTAATTCTTTCCCCTAACATTGGGGGTAAAGACATGACTCTAAGTGGATGCGGTTCGACCATCCACTCTTTTGCCCAAACTCAAAGTTCTCCAGAGCATTACTTTTGCTCCTTAAGCTTGGCAGAAGCAAAATCTAAATCAAATACGACGCAGCACGACTGTCCATGTATCGGCTCCTGTCCCGAATGCAAGGGGCAGTTTGACAGCCTAAGCTTAAATTGGACGTGATTCGACCGTCCAGCTCGAGGAGGATGGATCTGTCCATCCACAACCTCGCTTTCCAGCTCAAGGACGATGGATCCGTCCATCCACGAACTTACTTTCCACCATGAGGAGGAATGAACTGTCCTTCCACGACCTTGCTTTCCTTCTCGAGGAGGATGGATTCGTCCATCATAACCTTACTTTCCAGCTCGAGGAGGATGGATCCATCCATCCATGACCCCACTTTCCAACTTGAGAAGGGTGGATCCATCCATCCAGTACCTCACCTTCTAGGTCAAGGAGGATGGATCCGTCTATCCACAACCTCGCTTTCCCGCTCAAGGAGGATGGATCCGTCCATCCATGACCGCATGTTCCAGTTTAAAGAGGACGTGATCCATCCATCCATGACCATAACTAACTCTTATCCTCAGAGCGTGGGTAGGAGCATCTTTCCTAAAAAGATGTGATAGACCGTCTATTAAAAAACTCCAGATTCTCAGAGTGTAAACTAGAGTATAAACATTAACGGGTGTGATCGACCAGCCATCGACCAACCTAGTCCACAGAATGTGAACTGGAGTATAAACGCCAAAGGGGTGTGACTGACCACCCATCAACCAACTCTGGTCCCCAAAGCACAAACTGGAGTATAAATACAATAAATGCATACGTGGATTGACCGTCCATTGACTAACTCTAGCTTCTAGAGCATGAGATGGAGTATAATCTCTAAACGGGTGTAGTTCGACCACCTGTCAATAGAATCTGTTCCCCTAGAGTGGACTACAACATGAACAACAAAGATGGAGCATGATCATATGACAAATAGTCCTGTTATCCCTCGACTAGGGGAAGAAATGCATTTGTCCAACCACTGAGCTTGATGGCTAAGCATTAAGGTCTGAACATGACATACAACAACTGCAAGGAAGCCTTAGTACCGAACCAATCAGAATGACGTCCGAAGTAAAGAATGACCAGATATATCATATTGCCAAATCAACGAGCGACATTGATCTAGCCTTCTGATACCATACCTTTGATCGACAGGCAATGTGATCCGAGCTTTTTATATTATGTCGCTTAATCGATGGTCAATATCGATCCTCATTGATTACAAATCGATGTAACCCAAACGTCCATCGGATATCTTTGACCACCAAGCATGGATAGAACAATAAACCATGAGTGAGTGTGACTTGATCATTCATCCTCCATCACCTTCCTTCGATCCCTCAGGAAGAGCATGAGACCAGATGAGCATGACTTGACTGCATTTGAGCTGATTTTATTCCTAGAACTGATGAGAGAATATAAATCAAAATGGATATGGTTGATTACCCAACTCCAAATGAATATAATGCGACCATTCATTCGTTGACTCTTACCATGATCCAATTAAAAGAGCAATTCAAAAAAAGTGCAATCTAAACGTTTGCACACTGGTTCTTTCTCTAGATTTGAAAAGGGAAGCATCAATCCTGCATTGGATCTGATTGGACGATTTATCCTACATATTCTGCCCAGAATGTGGCGACATGAGCAGCGAAGTAAATGTGATTGACCGTCCATAACTTAGCTCATGTCCAAATGTCAACGAAGCAAAAAAGTATTCCACCTATAGGAAAGAACTCGAAAATAAAGCACGATAGGCACGACTTAGCCTTCCAATGGTTAAGTCGATCCCATGGTTCAATGGGACAGAATATGAAATTGAAGCAAACATGATCTGCCTTGCCACTTATCGAGATATTCCTCAGACTTGGGAGCACATGCGAGAAAGAAGATGAATGTGATTTGATCGTTTATCAAACAACTCTGGCTCTTACAGCTTAGACTAATGTATAGACACAACAGGGGCCAGACTCGACCATTTGCACAATACATCCATCAAACCAAGACTAGGCACGAATGTGATCATCCAAGAGTTGGATGCGACTACTCGGTCCTATGACTCATGCGTAGTTTTTGTAACAACTTGAGGTTATGACTAAAAGGATGCTTAGAGATAGAGTCATCAGATTGATGCCTGGAGTTATGAGCAACTAAACATCATTCCGACCATTACAACGAGCAATGATCGCGAGTACATTGAATGAAAGTGCATCATGCGGAAACGATCAAACTCATAGCTGGAGCCAGCTATGCAGCAGCACCTGATACAAAGCTAAACTCTGCTAAGCCTTTGATTAAACGTGCCTATAAGGCCGATCATTAACCATTGCAAATAAGCACATGAAGTGCTTACAACCCATCACAAGTATTGAATATCAGATTACAACTCAGCGTAATGATGAAGAAAGAGTTAACTGTTTTACTCCATGTGAATATTGATGTGCTCGCTTAGAATCAATTATATATATATGTGTGTGTGTGTGTGTGTATGGACTCTCTCCAGCCATTGAGAACCTTGCTTTAAATGTCGACCCGAGGCATGTCTCGGTGAATAAAAACGATGCGACATGGATCCGAAGAGATCTGCTACACTTAAAGAGGAGGCGAATCTACTTAAAACCAATAGGTTTATCCATGATGCCCACTATCCAAAATGATTATCCAATCCTTTACTTATGAGAAAAGCAAACGGAGAGTGGCAGACATAAGTCGACTACTCAGATTTGCATGAGGCATGCCAAAGCACATCCTTCAACTTCTAAGGATCAACCAACTCATGGATTCGACCATCGAACATGAATTATTCACTTTCATTGACACAAACTCCAGATACAATCAGATACTGAAGCATGCTGTAGACTAAGAATACAACAGTTTCGTTACTGACCTAGGCCTATAGTGCTATGTTGCAATCTCTAAATTCAAACTTAAGAACACTGGTGCTACTTACCAAAGGACGATTAACAGATCATTCAAAAATTAGATCATCCGATCTATGAAAGAATATGTGGTTAATATGCTCGTCAGATCATGACTATCAAAAGACCACATCGTTGACTTTGCAGAGATATTCTGTGATCTCCAAAAAATGCAGAATGAAACTCGATCCTTTGAAATGCTCTTTCAGCGTTTCGTCGGAATAATTCTTGGGTGTCATCATTGATTCTCGTGGAATTGAGGCTAATGTCCATAAAATTCCGACAATTAGAGGCATCCATGTACCGAGGGCAACCAAGCAGGTATAGAGCCTAAGTTAGAAGGTTACCTTCCTAAGCTGATTCAAATCTAGGGCCATCTACAAGTGTAATCTCTTCTTCACCAAGAGAGGGAAGAGAACTTTCGAATCTGATAGATTGCTTAGAGAGACCTCTCATTTTACCCAATCCATCGGATTGCAAAGATTTATACATCAATTGGGCCGTGTCAATGCATGCCATAAGCACTGCACTATCATGCGAAGAGAATTACATCTAGAAAGTCGATTTTCCCTACAACAAATAACGAAGCTTAACATAATGCCGTGACTGTCAGGCCTAAATTTGTTAGAGGACTGGAAGTGTAATCTCTACAGTTGTTTTACGAGTCCCAGATAGTAAAATATCAAGCCAGAGGAAATTATCAAGCTAAGGGAGGGAACGACTTGCTCCTTATCTCGTCCGAGCCAAAAAATCATAGACCAATTTTGAATATTGTATCATAACACACATCCCTAAAGAACAAAACGAAGAGCGACTTACCAGCCGAGCTAGCCAATTCAGAGGATACATAGCAAATAGGCCCATTCTTAGTAGGAGGACTTAAGGCTCCAAGCATTGACCATATAGAGATCGACAAGGTTTTAGAGATGGAGCTTAAAAAACAGAGCTATGGATGAATTCTACCAAAGATTATCTACAACAAGAAATCCTTCTTAAAAAGAGGAACAAGAAATGGTATATCCTCCGTGAAGCATCCTACTACATAATCCATACAGGAATCGTGAACAGAAAGAGTTCCTACGTACCCCAACTTTGATGTATCGCTTATGATATAATTAAACGAGTATCGAAAGAATTCCTACATGAAAATTAATTTTTGGTGGAACACTATTTCTCTTACCATCAAAAGTGCAAATGATTGAATTGCATTTCAATAAATTGGAAATGACCCACGAGCGTACGAGCATATCCGGGAGCCAATGCCATAAACGTGTGTATGAACGTGAGTGTGTGCTTCCTAAAAGTTCGATTTTATGAAACCGATAGAAATTGAATACTCACCTGGAATCAAACAGAAACAGAAACAGAAAATCGTTGACACTTGATATGCATCGAAGATGAAAACTGCGCAATAACTGGCAGGCTACAACTCAGTATTTATACCCTGGAAATCGACATGAGTCACAACTACTGGGAACTACGACTCTTGGTGGAAGGTAATGACTATCCAACAAACCGAATGGGGTCCTTTTGACTGGAGATTACAGCTTTTCAAAGCACTTCATATTCAAATAAGATGTACTTTTGGGGGAAAATGTTATCATACCATTTGGCAAGACTATGGTACCCAGTAATTTGACTAATTATAGTTTTTTACTTATTTCAACAAACAGGCACACTCAATGCTATGAATGAAATATGGCTGTCCCGGACCTCGGCCTCGATCCGAGTGCAATTAGTATGGAATGATTTACAAAGCTCTAGGAAGTCATATTTCAAATTCAAGTCAATCGAAGTTCATATGCTCAAGTTATAAGCAAAACTAGCAATCATGTACTACATCTAGGATCGATACTAGAAACTGTTCAAATTAGCAAGGATCGATCAATATCTCAAAATCTACAATGCATATCAACTCAAAACTTTCAGAATGTCAATAAAATAATGTAGGAAGCCCACCCATAAAATTAAAAATCAAAACAATGAAGATGAAAAATCCTTCGTGTCCATCATTTTCATATTAATCTAATGGATACGAAAGTGTTGCCTTTTGACACGAAATAGGGTATATCTCACTTATTTCGAACCCAAACGACTCCAAACTTTAAGGACATGCTTAGAATACTCTAAGAAGCTTATGCAATCTACCCCAAGCCAAAATTCATCAGAAAATTATTTTCCATATCGATCATTTTCGTATCGATCATATGGATACGAAAAACACCCATCTCGTTGAGGATCGATAGCTAAACTCGATGGATCGATCTCAAGCTTTCATACATGCTCCTAAGCCTATGGGGACCCCCTCCAGCAAGTTTCATAATCATATAACAATTGCTCCTATCGGTACGAAATTGATATGGATCGATACGAGGGCCCCAGCTACTACATAATTGCAATCTTGATTGATCAATAACTCTACAACCAAAACTCCAAATGAAATCATATTTTCAAAGAAAGTTACATAACACTTCGGAAGCCTCCATGATCGATCACGGCTCGATTGGAGCATTTGTTGATCGATACGATATGCTAAGGGTTAATCAAGGACCGATCCGAAATGACCCCAGATTGATCATGCAGGCCTACATGGGATTGAGAAAGAGTATTCCAAGATCAAAGGTAAATATTTCGAGTTCCACACCTACAAATAGCCCTCCACCGCAATTAAAAAGGACTTTTGGTTAGGGACTCTACGTGCTGCTATTTTTATTTTCAATTTAATTGTAGTCAATCATTAACTATTGCAAGCATTCTTCTGGAGTAAAAAAAGCAATAAAAGATTGATCTTCAATGTGGACATACGGAAAACAGCGCCAAACCACTATAAATCTCGTGTTTCTTATTTTTCATCTATTTGCTAAGTGTGATTGCTATATTATCCTCATTTTAGTTTAACTTTCTTCGTTCATTTCTCTACAATCACGCTCGGTTTGTGACCATTTTTGGTGCAAACAAGTATTATACAAGTAAATAAAGTGGAATAAGTTATGATTTGAAGTTTTATAAAGAAATAACTTTAAAAAATAGTTTTAAACCTTAGGTGAGAATTTATGAGATAATTCATAAATAATTTTAGTATTGAATAAAATACTAAGTGAAAATATTAGTGATTTAGATAATTATCTGAGCATAACTTTAGAAAAAAAAAATTAATGTAATTAAGAACCTAATAAAATATAGAGTATAACTTTCCATTTTTTCCGAGTGAGTTTGAATAATCTTCTAAGCAATGACTAAAGGGTAATGACCAAAACGTTATGCTTAGATAGTTATCTATATTTTTGGACAATTAAGAAAGTTTTGAACCTAAGATAAGATTTTTTTTGCTAGTCATTTGATATTTTGAAAACAATGTAATTAAGTGATAGTTTTCGCTTATGGAACTTGATTTACTGTTTATGTTAGTTTATTCCTTCATGGAATTTGGTTGATTTAATTTGATTGATTTGATGAAACTAAATTGATGTAATGACTCGGAAATTTCAACTGTTTTAATAACATAATTAACTGAAATTTTGCTTGAAATTTAATAATTAGATTTAGCAATGGAAATTTGATATTTAGAATATGTCTATATAAATATAGCAAATGGTATATTTCCATCTGAAAATATGGAAGTTTATTTGGTTGTGCAATTTTATTTAAATTTAAACCAGTTAATATTTGATTATAATAAAATATTTCTCAAATCTGAATATTTTTATATAATATAAATTTGTAAATCATCTTCTAAGTGTGACTTCATATTTCGTTTTGTCAAATTTGGACTGCTATTACTCCATTTATCTTATTTTCAGTGTTTTAGAAGCATTTTCGGTACCGAATATCGACTTTTGACAGGTTGATTGTGCTACTGATATCCGTGTACCGTTTTGATCATCTCGTCGTGCAGTATATTCATTCATGTGTTTCGGAGTTCAAGACACGATGAAATCCATGAACCGACCAGCCGTACCAGTTCCGCATTCGAGCCTTTTGGTTTCTTTTGTCCCTATATTGTCCACCATCAGACCAATGGACAACAGCCTTTAACATTTCTAGTAATTCACCTCTTGACCTCCGCTATTCTATCGTTTAACTTATATCATTAAGGTTCGTTTCATTTTTGATTGTCTCAGCCCATCTTCGTTTCACCATTTATTTATAAATAAATTTTTGGTAACAAATATATATTATACGGTTTGCATTGAAATTTCCTATTGCTTGATAATCCAACTTCAAATCTTGTTCTTTCCCTTTTCATTTTCCTTACCGCCACCTGCTATCTTCCTCACCCACGCAAGCACCAATGAAAACCCACTGCCTTCCCTCTCGACCGCAGCACCATTGTTCACCTTTCCATGGAAACCACGCCCTCTGCCCCATCAACTTCACCTCAGCTCCATCGACCAAAACTTCCCACCTTACGCCTACTACCACTCCCCACTGTCATAATCATCTCCGCTCCCCCACCCACTCGTGCCACAGCCGGGCACGCTGCCGCCCATCTCCAAAGGTTCCACCCGAAGCCAAGCACAGCCGAGCTACTATCTTTCACCATGAAGCCACCACCAAACCTTTCTTGCCTCCTCACTCATTGTGTTCGGATGCATGAAAAGATAAAAGGAATATAGAGGTGTATATTATTATTATTTTTGCATGCTTTGTTGAAGCTTGTATTTTTTGTCTACTGAAATTGTTCCATTCACCCCTTCTATTTCTTTGAAAAAAAGTATATATGTTATAAATATAAGTTTGTATATTACCTATTTAAGTCTATATATATAACTTTATATATATGTATATAAGTGTATGTTATCTTGTTTATATATAATATGTTTAAAGGAGTTTATACATAGTTTTTGTTTCATAGACTTTTGTTTCATATTTGAAATTTATACCACCTTTAATTGTAAGTTATATATATTAATCGAATATATATATATATATATATATATATGTTTCATTTTTAGGATATATTTACTCGTATATATGTTTACATATTGAAATTCTTTTGGTCGCAGCATTATCAGTCCATGCAAGCAGTGGTCTTCTTTCTTAAAAAAAGTATATGTACATAACAGTTTGTTAATATTTTAAGTATATGTTATATGTTTAATACTATATAAGAGGTAAAATTATATGTCTAGTGTATATAGGTTATATGTTTACAGTATATAATA